>BJBW01002429.1:7972-193895 GCA_004320125.1 Scolopax mira
GCCGGCCTTTGTGAACAGACTGTCTCCAGCCTTCCTGTACCTCGCTCAGGTACTGGAAGGCTGCTATTAGGTCTCCTCGGAGCCTCCTCTTCCCCAGGCTGAACAACCCCAGCTCCCTTAGCCTATCCTCAGAGCAGAGGGGCTCCAACCCCCTGATCATTTTAGTGGCCCTCCTCTGGACCTGGTCCATCGGGTCCATGTCCTTCTTATATTGAGGGCTCCAGACCTGCACACAGAGCTCTAGGTGAGGCCTCACCAGAGCAAAGTGGCAGAATCACTTCTCTGGACCTGCTGGCAACACATCTCTTGATGCAGCCCAGGATGTGACTGGCCTTCTTGGCTGGAAGTGCCAATGTCTGCTCATGTCCAGCTTCTCATCCAACAGCACGCCCAAGTCCCTTTCCTCAGGGCTGCTTTCTAATTCCTCATCCCCTATTCTGTACTGATAGTGAGGATTGTTCCGGCCCAAATTACGCTGTTAAATATGCTCAGTCTTTGCCAATCTGAAGGTTTTTTAGTTCACCAATGCACATTGTTTTTCTATAGTGCAGGTGTTCAATGTCGATACTTTTGTAATTTTACTTTCCTCAGAGTATTTGTCCACAAGCAGATACTTATTTTTCATATAGTACACATAAACTATTTCTGTCACTGGCTTGTTTTTTGGTTGTTTTTTTTTTGTTTGTTTGTTTGGTTGGTTTTTTTGTTTTCTTTTTTTTTTTTTTTTTTAAGTTAAAAATATGTGATTTGTGAACCTAATTTTTCTTTTGGGATGCTATCTGCTCAAAATTAAATGCCACTGTTAATGGTTCAAAGATAGCACATCCATACCTAGAAAGCAATAGCCAAAATAGAAAATCTCAAGCTCACTATTGACTGGAGATGTAAATCCTGGTTACATGCATTCATAGGACTGATGCAGGAATAGTGAGAGCACTGGTGCTGAAGTACTCCTTTGTACCCATTATTACTATGTGACTATTTGCCTCTCCCTCTTTTTTTTTTTTTTTTAACTTTGATTTCAAACTGCTGCAAAAATTGCCCTAGACCTATCACCTTATATTACCTGTCTCAATACGGATTAAAAAAGGTAATTCTGGTGAGTATGGTATTGACAACCTAAGATTAAACTCTACACTTTCCCTTCCCACAATTATTTTTCATGTAACAAAACTTAAGTCTGTCTGAAAATCTTCAGTACAAAGGATCCTGATAAAATCTTTTTCAAGTGCAACCTGTTTGGCCTTTCATGCTGTTTCTTTGGAGACACAAACATGCACACCAAGACCATGATATAAAAATAAAAATAGAATAAAGCTCTGCTATTACTACTCCTACATGCTTTACTATTTAATGTAAACGTCAGAAACAAGGGGTGGGTGAACAACGATAGACAAAACCAACCCAGAAACCTTTCCTGATACGCATCATAATTTTATCTCTTTGATTCCCTAAAGAAGAAATTTTATAATGAAAAGGAATTAACACCATTTTAATCAATATACTTTTTTCCACTTTCAAAAATAGATTTGTCGTCTTCAACCTTAGACATACGTATTTAAAATCTCATTTTCCATGTTAGTTACTCTCATGCATCTCCAGGGCAACTCATTTGACAGCAATAAATTTATCTTACTCTAGAAGAGATGTAAATCTAGAAACTTAGATTAAGCTTCAGTACTTTTGAAAAGTATTTCAGCTGAATGCAACACTTTTTTCCCCAGCAGCTGGCAAATTAGATTCTGATTTCAAAATTCATTTGCATCTCATAGAAAATATTTTCAGTGCAGACTCAAGGAGAGCCAATAATTTTAGGATCACAATCTAGCAATTAACCACTTTTATTAAATTATAATATTGTTATCAAAGAGAAACAGGGAAATGATAACTAAGGCGATAATCGTTTTAAGGTTGTTGCTAATTTTAGTGTCAGTAAACAGAATTTGTTTCTAAACTTCCATATTCACTCTTTTATAAACTGTTTTATTCCATTTTAGAACAGATGTTACATTATTTATTCTCTTACTATTTTTGGTTTGTTGTTTCATTTTTAAAATTCCTTCTCCCTGTAAAGCAATGGTGCCAAACAACATTCAGCTGTCAATCTGTCACGCATGTTTGTTTAGGGAAGAAAGATACTATCAAGTGGACAAACTGGTAAATTATTGCACTTTGTACATATATGAACTCTAAAAGAAAAGCAACACCAGTGGCATCTCAAAAAGTGCATTAATGGACTGTTCAGATTTTTCTTTGAAAAGATATCTCAAAGAGATAAAAGAGTTTTGTAATTTCATTTATACTATGATTTTACCGATCACTAAGGTGTTGAGCATTACATAAAGTTTAGATTGGAGCATTTGTGTCCATCCTGATTTCCCCTGCAATTGCATGCTGAACAGTAACTTTCTTGGTTCAATTTCTTAAAAATGCCCGCCTTTTCTCTCCAAAAACTGTAACTAAATCAACATTTTCTCTTACACCAGAAGAGAAGTTAATTCAACTTCACTCTTGCAGGTGTCAAACCTCTGCAATATTGCATCTATCTGCAAATCACTAACAGCAGAGAAAATAAAGAGACTTTGGATTGCAAGGCCATGTCCTTCATTACTAATAATGCACCCTTTTTACAAGAAAAGAGGTAGCAGGACTTTTGATGGGTTTTGTTAAGTGACCCATGTCTAGATGGATTTGTGCTGAGCTGCCTGCGCTCCAGCATACAGGTTTGCTGGATGAGACTGGTTGTTTAATATTCCACTGGTTGTTTAATATAATCCACAAGCATGATTATTAAAGATTATTTTGCAATTTTAGCAGCTGTTCTTTCTCCAGAAGTTAAGTGAAATAGAACTGAAGTAAATAGAAAATTCAAAACTACTGAAAATAAACTGTTACAGTAGATTTGTGCTTGAGAATCAGTGCACGGACTGAATTACATCTAAATGGGGATTTCAGTCTCCCAAATAAATCAATGGATTCCTCTGGATTATTATATTGGGGTTGTGGGTGTCATTTGGATTTTTTTGCTTGAGGGATTGGGAATTTTGTTTCAGATGGGATAGACTGATACTTCCTCTTTGCCTCTCACATTTATTTTACTTTTCTGATATCTACTCTTCATTCTTCACTTCCTTCCTAATTTTTCTCATTTATTTTTCCCAGATACTTTCCCCAGCTCCATAGTGCTAACTCAAACCATCTTCAATACCCACATTCCCAATCAGAAGGTTCAGAACAAAGATGCAAAGGCTCTGTCTGCCACTGAGCTGAAAACTGGAAGATAAAGACTGAAGTTAGTGTTTGTGGACTATATTTGAGATTGGAAATCAATTGTTTGTGACCTATTCCTACAGCCATTTGTATTGGGAATTACAACAGTTTCAGAGAGCGGAGGGTAGATAACCTTCCTGACAGCCAACTAGTTTATCCACTAATAAAACAACGGTATTGTTGTATGTGTACAGGACACAAGGCAGCTTTCCTTGCCACTTTTCACCCACTCCTCTGTCTTGCAAGTAGATTGTCATCTTGAAGAGATTCATCAAGACTGAGGAAAGCTCAATAGAGTTAATAACTTGCTTTAAGATACAGGAAATGAAACATTGTGCTCAACCTCAAGATTAAAAAGAATAAGTAGAATACCCTTAACTGAAGTTGGGTCAAACAGAAAATGCGTTCTCATATTTCTTCAAGTACACAGAGAGAAATAAGTGCTAATTTAGTAGTCATTACGTCATTTGCAACAACTACTTACCAATTATTTAAAAATGTTTGCCAAGTCAGCTAATAAAAACTTATGGAAATACAAAATTTATCTGTGTTAAAACGAGTGATATAAACAGAGATATCAATAAACTTAAGTCTGATACAGCAGCCCATTTCTGGGTGGTCAGATTACCCATTATGTACGAAGAGAAGTAGAAGACAGACCAAACACCCCTACTCTAAAACTGGATTTAATTCTGTGAATGCATGAAAATTAGAGTTGCTCAGTCAGTTAAGTACATATTTATTACAAATTCTGCCCTGTCAGTTCTGATTTGAAAGCAGTGCTTATGGAGGGACTGCATTTATTCAAACCATTAAATATGTTTTGAAAGTGGTCTCTAGATACAGTGCATAATTCAAGTTTATTACACCATAGAAGCATAAACCAGAGTCACAACACGAGGTACATGTAAAAGAGTCACAACTGATTGTCAATCATAACTCCAACAATGAGGTTGAGACAAGATTTAGACTGGAAACTCACAGTCAAAGCCTTGTAATGTCATGGGATGGAGCACCCTGAGAATGGAGAGCAAATTTTGTAAGAAATGCTGGAGTCTGGAAATACAGATTTTGTTCCCCATGAGAAGCCTCCCCCCTGCCCCCAAAGTAGAAAGGGAGACTTGCACACATCTTTTCCCTGATTGCCATTCTTTTTTTCCATGATAATCAGAAGCTGAGAAGAAGGGATACTTATCTGGCATACAGGATTTGACCCCAAACAACTTGTACTGTAAGTACTACCCGAAGTATAAGCGTATGTATTCAATTTCTGTATCTCAGTATTGTCTTTTCCACGTAAAAGAATATTTACTGAGTCAGAGACTGAGCTGATCACAGTCAATATCCCAGGCTGTTGTGCATTTCGTGTCTGAGTCACCCCTAAACTCTTCTGATTTCTCCAGAAATTTTACATAGAAGCCAATGAACTGACTAAATTGTCTCTGGGAGTTTTCAAGGCCCAGTATTTTTTAAGTAATTCCACTCAAACTTCCCTCTTTCAACTGGATTTTATTGCGAGTATTGTCCCAGTACTAACACAGTAATGCAGGATGGTAGACACGGGCATTTCTCTTTGCTTTTGAAGTTTCAAAACAAATTATTCGGTCCAACTTCAACCTCTTCCTGATATTTAGACTTGCTGAAAAATGGCAGCTAGATTATAAAGAAAAATACCCCCCCCCCCCAAATCTCTTATATCTGTAGCCTAACATCACTCAGCTTTTCCTTATTATTTCTGGCTCAATATTTAATTGGAATGAAACAGGTATCACTTGTGCTTCTGTTAATCTTTTTTCCTCAAAGACTACACAAGAAGAAGCTGCCTTGTGCATACAGTATTATTTTCAGTAGCAATGACAGCACCATAGTTTCAAATGTTCTAATAATTAGAATAAATGATAATTTTGACTGTCTGCCTTTTAAATGATATCTTTTGTGGGATGGCTGCCACTGTAGGCTCCTCTTTGTCCTACACAAGTCTGACTCCCCAGACTTCTGGAGCACAATGGAATATTTATTAGTAGATTCCATAATTAATTAGCTTGAATTTATACAGTGTTTTGAAAGACAAAAGCATTACACACATATCGATGTTACAAGTAATTATGAATAAAACCCATCTTTGTTAAAATCTGATGTTAATTCCCCGATGCCTGGCATGCAGCATAATTAATTCTACAAAGCTTGAGCTTTTTGTAGTGTGGTAAATAGAAAATGTTACCAAAACCAGACTTGTTTAGTACTGTGTTGTTTAAATCTTTTAGACCTATTATTCTAGACTATCAGACAAGCATTTTCTCAGACTTAATGAACACAGAATTTTAGAAAAAAATAAAAGAAAAAGGCAACAGTTAATCATAGACCAAGCATTCTTGCTCAGCTTATCAATGCAGCAGATCTCAAAGGTTGCATCTATATTTTGAAAAAATAGAAATCAGCGACTGTCCCTGAGGTGAATGATTCGGAACATTTCTTACTCATATAGCTGCCACCTATTCATTTAGCTTCCACCTCAAAAAAAAAAAAAAAAAAAAAAAAGAGCAAATCCACAAATGAAACTAACAAAAAAAATGGAAAACCTAGGCAATAAATGTCAGGGTAGTCTCATTATTACTGCATATTGAGAACAAACCTTTTTCCTGTATCTTGATATGGCACTATATGTGAAAACAGAGGTTGGTTTGGGCAAAAACCATACCATGAAGTTAAGCTTAACTTCATGGTATGGTTTCATATGGTATTCATAAGCATACCATATGAAGCATAGTATATAGTATATGCTATATAGTATATTACCATGAAGCATAGTTAATGAAGATTAACTATCATACACTATAGGATAAAAGTGTTAGTTAAAATTTCTGAAACAGGGCCTAAGTCTATACTGATAAATAAACCAGGACAATTAAATGCACCAACGCCAAGTATTAAGCAGTCAACAGTAATCAAGAAATCATCTCCAACCAAACATCTCCAGTTGTTTGAATCAACAGCCATTGATCATGGCTAGCTAGATATCTTAATATGACAGTTTTTACACTGTATGATCTATACAGTGCTAATAGCTCTATACAGTATGTTTTCTAGGATATGCATTCTATAAATACCTAACGAGTAAGGCAAATCTTTTACCTCATTGCCTTGGTTTTGCCTTGGTCCATGCCAAAGCTCTAGAAGTCCTGAGTAACATTAGAGCTACACTGCGAGAATTTTAACAGGGAATTTTACACTGCTTTAAATTTATATAGGTAAAAAGCTATGAAAATTGGGGAAATTGCAGGAATAGGAGAGCAGAATTTTGTTTAGACAAATAAAGACTGAGAAGACATATGGATTCTGTATGTGAGAAAGAGTATGCAAGCCGGCTAAGGAAAGGTAGGAACTACAAAAACACTTTGTCTTCGTGTAGTATTGGCAACTTTATCCTAGTTTCCATCAAAAGTCAGGTTCTAGAGGAGCCTCAGACTAAAGGGAAAATACCTTCCCTGAAACAGAACACCACTTCCCTCACAAATCCAGTTGGAAGACTAGGCTGAAAAAATTTAAGGAAATTACATGATACATTGTCTGCAATAGTAAGATACTTTGTTCACTGACTGAGGATATAATTCTAATTCTAAATTCCCATTATTTTTTGAAACTGCTAAATACAAAAAGTTTTGAGCTAAATTCCTACTGAAGTAATTGTGATGCAGGACAGAGGTGCTCAAAACATCAGCCCTAGGCTGGAAAAACTGGGATATTTCTAGCTGTCTTACCAGGGCAAACATTGCAGAGACCCAGTCAGTATCTTCTAATGCCTTGTTTTGAATGAGACAAATAATACATTTTAACTAAAGGTTTGGGGCTGAACTACCTGTTATTCATGGAAATTTCTTTGCTAGAATGTTTTCAATTAATTATTTCCAATATCAATAAAGATACTCACACATGGGCAGTATTTTTCCATTTCAGATTTCTTATAATGGCAGAGAAAGACATTTTGTTCTTGTCCTCAGTTGCCATCAAACAAACTTCAAAAATATTTTCTTAGTAGTATTTTTCATTAGTATCTGTTAATATCTGTTCCATTAGCACCTGCTCTAACATCACTATTTTTAGGAAGAGAATGAAAAAGGACTACATCATGTAATAGAAGCTTTGGATATATATAGTCTGTAAAAATATACACAGTAACAACTTTTATCTGCTTCACCGCTGAGTTAGCAACAGCCTTAGCTTTCAAGACCATGAATATTTAATTTCCATCATGTCCACTGTTCCATTTTCATTAATGGCTAAATTCCCATGTGTGTAAAGTTGCATCAAGTGTATATTTTCATTTACAATGGCATTTAGAGATGATTTATAGGGGTTGAAATTGTTCCATATTACTGTAGTCACATTCTAAGGAAACCAATAATACTTATTTATCTTTTCCCTTCTTCTGGATGCAAAAACAATTTTGCCAACTTAATCCTCAAAAGCTGCATTTTTTAAAATATGATATATTATCTTTACACTTTTTAAGTTATGCAAGAACGGCAGATAAATTGCAAAGTATACTTGCATGTAAAATAAATTTCTGGCTTTTTAGGAAGAAAAATATTAAATAATTCTGAAAAATTGCTAGTAGTTTAGGTATGTTCAAACCATTAGGATTGGTTTGAAGCCACAAAAAACCCCCCATAAAACAACCCAAACCCTACTACAGTCTTTTAAGAAGAGACTAGAGAATAGGGAAGGAAGAAACCAGCAGTCTAACATTTTTAGTTATGGAGAACAGGAATCTACAAGGTAGCCTTCACAAATACTTGTGGAGTTTTACTTTAAAGCCTTCATGGGCAAAATGAACACATTGAAAGATGGACTTCAAATTCTATGAAATTTTTGATAGGAATATCTCTGGTTATTAAAAAGGAGAAAGAATCTTGTTTGTTAAGTACCCCTTGACAAATGTATCTCCTGTACACTTAAAAGCAAGGGCATGAAGCATGATGAAAATAATTTCCAGAACCAAGACAGAAATAGCAAACATTTAAAAGCTTATTAGTTTTGATATAAAGTATCTCCAATTCCTGTCTTATGAAATAAATACTATAAAGATATTTCAGGATTCCATGTCCTTGCCACCCTCATTACAGAGTGTTCTGACATATTTATATAGAGGAATGCTTTAAGCTATTTTTTTTTCCCACCAAAGTATGCCTGAGACAACAGATACAAAGCTATATATTTGAAAGAAAAGGCAGAATACATATATTCACTCTACTTTTAAAAATGTCCATTCCTCAAACCTTGTTTAATTCTCCTATGAAGTACTAAATGTACTTCATATCTGAACTAGACATCTGGTCTCCCTGTATAGTTGGAAGGGTGTTCTTTGGCAATGATTCATCTCTTTTAATGTACATATCAAAAATAGGTCAGATGCATCATGCCCTGAAGTTGTCTGTTTCTATCCACTAAGTATAAAGAGAGAAGGTGGCTCAGCTGCAGGTGGGTAGTTCAGTGAGAGAAGCAGCATATTTCATCTGCTCCAAAATATCATGGAAAACCAGACGTCAGCTGTCATTTATTAATTCTCTCCACTGTTTGAGAAGTTAAACCAAGGCCTATGAAAATCTGGATGATGTAGCGTAGATGTAGTAGAGGGATTTTGCTTGTTTTTATCTTTCACTAAGCTATTTCTTTCTTGTAGGATCTCACAGTGATTATGTCAGGTAAAATTCTATCATATTATTTTTTTAAAGCCAAATATTAAAACATGGCATCAATACCAATACCAAGCCATATAAATCCATTACCCAGAAGTGTTTTAAATCATTTTTGTCATTGAAAGCCAATTGAAATTCAAACCTTTGAGAAGTTAAGCTCTATTTTGTGCTTGCTAGTAACAAATATTTCCTTCCAGAGCATACTAGCACAAACATTTCAGTATGCCTCTATTCCACTACAAAATCAAAAGGTAGTTCAAACACTCCCTGACTTGAGGTCATGTGTTCAACAGTCAGGGACCAGACTTTATTGAGGAGCACCAGCTAATATGCATGGCCATACTTGCTGGGTCATAGTATATTTGTTTACAGACTATCAGACCTGACAAGGTAAAGGACTCTACTCTAGATCCGCACAGCCTTATTTCATGCACACTGTGATTTATCTCAAAGTTTTCTGAAAAGAAGTTGATTAAAAAAAAATTAACTTGCATGAAGCTGGGGCTTTTCATTTATAATAAAGAGACTTTCCCTGCATATAAAAAACAACATGCATATAATGAGGATGAGTGAGGATGAGTACAAGAAGTTAGAATGATAAACAGGATGGACATGACAAAAAGAATACAGAAAAAGAAAAAAAACACAAACCTTTTATTTGGCTAGCAAGATAACACAAAATCAGATTTCTGCCTTGGCTTCCCTCCTGCCTCCTACAGGATGCATTAAACTTTGTTGTACTGCACTGATTTTCCCAACATTCTAGAAAGTAGATTGGTAAGATATTTCTTTTTCTGTCCAGAAATACTTTTAACATCAAAGGATATGAGATACAGCAGCAGCTCGAATTTCTAAAATTCGCTCATTAATCTTCTCTAGCACAAACTGCCTACACCTACAAGCCAAACAGGAGGGAGAGGTTGGATGAATTGTGCTGTGGAAACGCTTAAATCAGGACAGCATGCACCATCCTCTGAACTAGCGACTGAGCTTAATACCTCTTAGATATTTGGGTAAAATAAAATTACATCCTATTGACCAAGAAAGCTTGCAGTTTAACTAAAATATGGGCAGACTAAGGTTTGGTTTGTGGGTTTTTTTTGTTTTTTTTTTTTTTTTTATAATCTGGAACAAAAAAGAAAAGTGGATGAAAAATTGGAGAATTCACGTTTCATATAAAATTTTATGAACACAACTCTTCAGATCCATTAAAACCACATCAGAAAATTTTAGTGTAGTTCCAGTATGTTTTAAGATTGCAATGAAAAATAATTTCAATCTTGCTTATTATAAGTTAGTCTCATTTTAATGTCACCATAAGACTGGATTTATAGGGAGGAAATTAATTCACTGCAAGTCTACACTCACTAAGTATTCCTGTTGCAACATATGAGTACAATAGCAATAATAATTTCAGTGGAAGACTATAAAGAGTCCTCTATAATGACATGAAATGTCAGTAAGGTACATTACTGCTAAAAAATGCAAAGGAAATGAAAAAAAAATCCATATAAGATATAGAATTCACAGATAAGTCTGTATAAATAATCCATTCCTATTCTTTTGATTACATATCACAAAGCACAGATTTGGCACAATCTTAAGGAATATACATACACAAAACGAACAGGAACTTTCTACCTTACCCCTTTGATTGGACACTGCACCCTTGTATAGGCTACCTCAAACATACACTATATGGTTTAACTGTGAAATTTATTAGGCCAACACGATGCAAAAGATTCAATGTTAACTGAAAATCATTGAGAAGGCATCTTCTGGTTCATTACTGAATATAAATACAACAGCTTCCAAAAATTAATTTATCAGCAAAAACATTACTAGGTCATCACCTGTTTGTGTTTGAATGAAATTTCCTTCCTATTTACTTCACATACAGCCTACAACTAGATGCCAGATTTGGGCTGCTGCTGCTGCCCAGGTAAGTTTTCCTCTCTTGACTCTCAAGTTCAGCAAATATTAGCTGGGTCAACAACGAGAGCCCACATGCTTCCATCCTAGAAAGAAAAGGTGCTTGAAGGGAGCATAAAGAAATGGCATATTACAGCTATGTGATGTTAATTTTCAGCAGGTGTTAAACCACTAAACAACTTTTAAACTGCTTTGATTTACATCACGGCCACAACAACAACACTTTAAGAATCAGGATGTTGCATATGGCTTTTAAATTGGGATCTCTCCATCTCCAGACCTAAATGATTCCCTTTGAGACAGACAAAAATATGATAATTTATCTTCCTTAATTCACTGCAAAAGGTTCTGTACTCAAATACCTCTCATATTCTCATCTATGTTTCTAGTGTAGCTTTACTTTGAATATATATTTACACCAATGTAGTAATTTTCTATGATTTCTGCTGACATGAAAGGGCAATGTATTACTTTTAGAAAAAAAGATCTGTACAACATATTGCTATAGCTTTTTTCCCCACAAGCACATCACCAATAGGCACACTCTAGGAAACAGTCCGAGATGTTCAATAAGAAGTATTCTAATTCTGCAGCCGAAAAAAGTCCCAATCCAAGGACTACAAGGCCTAATCGCCCCTGATAGACTTAGTTGAGTCACACAACAGAAGCTGTCGTGGACTGCAACAGCAGAGAACGCAACAAGCACAAAATATGTTCTCATTAATGGGTTGTGTCTACCTTGGGCTCCTGCCCTTTCTGCTGAGACATAAGGGAACGTCTCTGCTAGCCAAGTGTGGGCGTTTACACTGTTTTCCTTTGACAGTCTGTGACAGCTCTGTGTATGCAGACTTATATTATTTCCTAAGCACATACTGTTTGAAAATAAGGTAAACCGCTATAAATAATACACTAAAAATTAATTGTAGAAATTCAAATGATCTTGGAAATTCAGTAACATTCTGTACATTTTTTCCAATCTATGGCAATTGTGACCAGATATGTCAAGAACAAGAATTTCACATCTGAAAATTAACATCACCAGCAAAATACAGGAAAGTTCAAGGTGAATGTTTTAATAACACTTGAATTGTTTTCAGTTCTTTGCTTGGTGCATAGACTCAAAGCATATTTGATATGATGATATACTGAAAGCTGTCTAGTGGCAGCTGGGCCATGAGCTTCAATGGGAACACTATCATGCACTACCCTTTTAAATCAGGACATGTACAATGAGCTTGATTAGGAGAAAAGTCCACATGTAGCTTTCCTTACACAGTTTTCTTGGTTCTGCTAAACTGGTTATTTACAACTCAGGTAGTAGTCACAAGACCTAAAGAAACTGTTCAGAAAACTGACAGCACCTATATGGCACCAATATTAAGCAATCCATAATGGCACAGTAACTTCATCTTAAAGAGAAAAATGTCAAAAAAAGTAATGAACAAGAAACTTAAAAAAAAAGTAATGCATTGAAATGGATATGCTCAGTCATATTACTTCTTATCCTTCAGTTTCAATAGGATTTAAATTTAGAAAAGTGAAAGGTTTTATTCAATTTTATGTTTCCTACAATACACTGTGTGATAATCAGGAAAGCAGTAAGTGCACATAAAGACGAAAATAAATAAAATAAAATATAAAATTCCTATTCCTCAGTGGAATTCTGGAATAATTCAAGTATAGGCGGATGTAAACAAAATTCTGTAAGCAAGTACCTACAGGCTTGCATTCCCTTTCCTTAGGACAAAAGGTTTAAAAACAGACACCAAAAAAACAGCTGAAAACAGCTTGTTAGAATCAAATGCTGAAAATTGAATGTGGAACTTGGCAGGTCTTGGAACTCAGCAGCATCCTGCAGGATTTCCCATTCTATGGCAAATGAGGTATGAAGGGGAGGGGGTGGTGTTGTTCATTTCATACAAATAAGAGTCTTAACCACAAATGTTATAAAACTAACATGGAATACTGAGCACCTAATAACGCTGAAGAGGATTTGTATTTATTTTTAAAAGGTTTATTCTGTTCCAGATAAGAAACTTCAACATCAGCGTTGATGAATGGAGCCAAATTGGCAAAGCAAGACAAGGACAACCACTGTCCCATTCTGATCATTATGGCCAATTATTTTTCCCGTCACCACATGTAGGCAATTTCATCTTTTTATAATATTGTTTCTTTTCTTTCCAATCACTTAAACTACAAGTTTCTCAGGGTCACACTAATCCCTTAAGACATGCTTGGATTGTATTTACCACAGTGTGTCTTTCCCATTTTATTGTGCAGCACTAATGCAATATATGTCTGGTATTTCTGTCCTGGAGACTCATTTGAAGATATAGCAACATCATAGCTTCCAAAGTCTCCTATTTCAGAACACCAATGCAGTCTTATTTCTCTTGAGAGTTGTGAAAAACACTCATAATAATTATCTCTTTGGAAATGCCTCTCTAGTCACAATTTCTCTACAAATAAATATAGTTATTTTAAACCACAAATAAATTAAATAAATCATTGAAATATAATGTAATTTTATAGCTATGGATTGTTCATTAATTATTTGCTGTGATTGTATAGCTGCCTCTTATATTAACATATCTCAATTCTATGTAATGTTCTTCAGCTACAATATATCCTAATTTGCTACTAAGGCCACATGAGCATGAAAATACATACTCACAGTACATGGAGAAATTAGAGTTTGAAGAGAAGTTTGCATTAGGGATTAAAGAATAAAATCCAAACTAAATTTCTAAGTTTCCTGATGAAATAAATTAATGATTAAATGGAAAAAATTTAATTATTTAGAAACAGAAAAGAAAATAATTTAACGAATGTGTAAATCACAACTAATAGACAGCAAGAGTGACAGACTGTATTGCAACTTAGAGATGCCAAATAAGTACTTTTTCAAAGGTACTCTTTGGTTTACAGTAGAACACATTAGTAAATTATATCTATAGACAAAAGTGATTTTGTGATCTACTTTAAACATAAAAGTTTACTTCTAAAATTTGTATTCTTGAAATCGGATGTTGACCTTCATGCTCACAGTTTCATTTCCAGTCTCTTGACGCAAGGTCAGACAAAGCCACATAGTGGAATTGCAAAAAATCTACCCATTCATCTCTCTGCTTTTTGTTGCCAAATTGTTACTTTTCAACATGACACAGCAGCTCATCTTCTCAAGTACATGCACTGTCATAAATAAATATTCAGGACTTAGCCAGGAGTCCCTTACCTTTTGCTTTGTTACCTGATTATTGCCATCAAGAGCCAAAGTGATAAGGTGATAAGAGAAGCCTGGTTTGTAGAGGTTTCTGGTATGAAATAAATCAAGGAAAAACAATCAGAAAAAGAGAAAATTTCCCTCCTATGCTGTGTAGTTTATTAGTGTGTTTAATTGTTATTTTCTCAAAATTATCACAAAAGATGCCTTAAACTTAGTTTATTCTTATTAATCTTGACCACCTCAACAAAGAAGCTGCTAGTAGCAGAAGAAGAAGAAATGAGGGAGTTTGACAGACAATGGAATAATCTCCAATTGATTAAACTGAATTGTTTCATTAAAAGAGTCACATTTAATTCAATTTCATGTATGAGAAAGATGTGAATTCAGAAAAAAACACTTTATGCCGTTATAGGAAGGGACCCCAAAGACGTGACTTGAAACTTCTGCTGCAAAGCTCATTCCTAAACCAAGATCAAATTCTATCGTACGCAGCATGAAAAAATCAATTACTGGTAGGTGAAATATAGTGAAGGAGTTTGTCTTGAATTAATAAATTATAATTAAAGACCTAGGTATGCAGCAATTTCGTGTGGTGTTCTTTCTACTTGAGTTGAGATGTTTTCTGTTTGGGACAGGACTGCAGCATTTGGTTAGCCTGATAGCATATTTATCTCCCAAATATTTCCCCAAAGACACAGAGGAATAAAAAGAAAATCTTCAGAACAAGGTGCATATTCAGTTGGCTGGGATGGTGGAGTATCGCCTTTGGTTCACAGTCTAATCCAGGCAGAGTATTTGTCACAGGCTGAGTCAACCTGTACCACCACCCGCAGGAATTTCTAGAAATGGTCTGGTCTTGGACAAACCAAGCAAATCCCTTTTCTTTTGGAAAGTCAGCACTTCTTTTCAAGCAAGGTCTCTCATCCTAACAGAAAAACGTTAGGGAAAGGCTTGACACTTACAATTAATCTAGATAAATTTTTGAGTCTTTCTACTCAAACCTCTCAAAGAACACTTGCAATTGTTTAAGCACAATCATCCATAGTCCTTCATCCGGTTCTCAGCCTATGTGCTAAACACGTCTTTTTCTGATCAACACATAACATCAGACTGTCAGTATTTAAAATTTCCTAAATAATGCCTTTGGACCAAATCCTCCACCTAAATATATCATTACACAGCTATTTCACTAAAATACTTGCTATCAGTTTTAAAGGAAGGCAAGAGGCAGATACTGTTGTCTTCTCAACATTTCTTCTCCCTACAATGAGGCAAACCTTCTGTCACCTATAATCTACATAATTTTATTTCACCCTTCTACATTACACCTTACTACACACCTCTTTTTTAACTCCTGATTTTTTTTGGAAGAAAAACATACCCTCAAACACGGTAAAATTTTATACAACACAAACATTTTTGAAGGGAGTTATCCTCTTCTTCAATATAATAAATCTTTCAAGAGATCATTTAATAATAAATGTAGTAATTATAGAGTTTCTCAAATAATTCACTATCCTTCAACTACAAAGATATTAAAAAAAAAAAGATATATGAAGATGAAACATGAAGGACATGAAGGACAGCAACCCACAAATAGACCTTTTAAAGGCTGGTAGCAAACCCTGCCTCTCCAGGACTTGTTTATATTATTTGAAAAAAATATAATATATATTGTTATTTCTTTGTCTCCTGTTTCTTTATCAATTATTATATGAAATTACCTAGTCAGTCCCCAAAAAGAAAACCATCATACCAACAAGGCATTGCATAAGAGCCATAAAGGAGCAATTAGGATTGTTTGCAGAATTGGAAAAGCAATGCTTGAGCCTACTGAGCTTCTTAAAGGACCTGTATAAACAAAACCCAGCACAGACTTGCCTGTTGCTCTGTTTGGAAAATAAGATCTCCTAGTGACATCATCACGGATACATATTATCTGATACTATGATGCACGCTCCACCAAAAATAATGTTTAGCATGTCTATTCACTGTCTCTCATAACTCAGCTTCTAGGATGTAAGAGTATCTCTTCTGACATAGAGTTCAGAATTTCCTGAATTCCTGATGACTGCTCAGAGGAAATATTAATCTCTTGCCATTTTTGCCCCCCTTCTTTCTTTCTTCCTGCTTGGATCTAATAGCATGGTAGGATCAGACATGGAAACTTAAGTCTATCTATTCACTGTTCCTCGTACCAACATGACCCATTTTTCATATCAAAATGGATAAGCAGTAATTTTGTGCCTCAGAAGTTTCACGAGAACCGGCTGATGATGTTGCTGATTAAAAGATGAGTTTTATGGATTTATATTTATCTTCCTTATTTAATCTTGCATGCTTCAGGAAGATGACAGAAATATCTGAATTTAGTAATTTGTACTGAATAAAACCTAACACCACCCCCTAAACACTAATGCAGCTATCTATAAAACCTACTAAAATCTAGCTAAAATGTAAACCTACTATTTTCTGTATTTTTTTTACAAACTTCAAAATACAAGACCTTTTAAGCATCTTTAGAAAGTCAATGAATCCAGTGATTATGCTCTAAATCTTAAACCTCAAGTATTACCTTAGGGTCTGTGTGGGGCTGTTCTGCTTCATGTTTTACCAGAGCAGTTTCCAGTAGCTGTTACCTCTCCATGCCAGCCAGTGTAAGAACATCCCAGTTGCTGCTCATTTCCTCTACTTACGCCAGGATGCAGAAGCAGAGAGCTTAATATTTGAAGAGAAGCAGAGGCTAATTCCACTGCCAACAAGAAATTAAATGAAATCTGAACAGGCTAAATCTTGCTACTAGCAGCAGACATGTTTCCCATTTTCTTCAATGGAACTGTGAATATCTGTCCTTTGTTTATTACTTACATTCATTATACTTGTAATCATAACTGTGCATGTTAGCACATATCTTAGGATATGTGTAGAGATGTTTACTGGGAACTCAGAGGCAGAAGATCTTGTTTACATGAGTATACGTGACTATCTTACATGTCAGTTTGCAGATTTAACTTTTTACTCAGTACTCACAGAGAATTCTAAAAAAAATATTTTTTCTAATCCTGAGTAAATAAGTTCCACTGTGAAATAATTAAGTTGTACCAACATAATATTGACATGAAAGATTAATCAGAAGCCAGTAATTTCTAATGTATTTTTCCATTGTACCTACTTCATCTTTTGCATCTACATAATTGCTGACAGCCTGTTATTCACCATAATAGATATGTCAGTGTCCTTATTTCCACCTTTTTTAAGCCAATAATTTAAGAACAGTCAAGTCTAGAAGAATCTGTGCCTTAAATTTACATTGTGTACATCTCTAAAAAAGATCCATTTGGGATGAAATGGAGAAGCAATGAAAAGAGGTAATGAATGCAATGATAAAAACCATAGCTGTTTTCTGCACCAAAAATGACTGTTTAGAACATATGCAAACCACTTTATTTTTTTAAAAACAGAGGTTTAAATCACCTGAAAGTAACATGACTAGTTTTGTTTCGTCCACCAAAATAATTTTCAGCAATATTAATACTGAACATATCTTTAAGTCTAAAAAAAAGTGCTAAGATTTTTAAATACCTTATAGCATCTAAATCAGGAAATTTCAGGTGGATATCTTGTTCATTTATGACTTTCTACAGCCAGATTCTTCACTGTAACCATACATCTAGACTTGGCTGAAGGGAAAATTAGTTATTCCCTACTCATCCTTTTAAAATGAATGTGTTCCTTACTATGTCTTTCATTTCACATTCTCAACTTCTTTTAAAAGAAACACAAGTTTATCTCAGTACGCTGGAACTATACCTTACTCAGAAATTCGTCTTCCTAACTACACTCTTCAGTTATTAATGATCACAGTGACAGGTCAGAGATTTATAACCATTCTACTCAAAACTGACAAAGCCAGAATGAAACATTTTATGTACCTTCCTGTGACTTACAAGCATGATGTGAAAAAGTAATACCAAGTTCATAGATTAATATTTATCCATATATCACTCCTGGGACCATAACACTTCAGTTTTAGGCAACATATTATAGGAAGAAAATGAATGCTATATTCCATCTATTTTATGATCGCTTTACGTATATCTTGACAGATAATCAGGATGATTATTTTAATTTATACTGAATATGCAAATAGATCTGGCAATAACTACATTTGAAGTGTTCTATGTTGTAATTAGAACAGGGTGAAAACCACAACAAATTTGCTTTAATTATTTCCTCAAACTTAAAAATAAATGGGCCATATTCTGCACTGCACTCCTCCTTCATGCCGAATTGGATTTGCACCTTGCAATTTGCAGTTTCCCTTGTGTATCAGGCAGCAATGTCTACACCAAACAGGTCAGAGTTTGGTGTAGTGTTCCTTAATATGTGTTCCTTCCAAATAAAATCTGGCTCCCATCACCTGTGGATGTAGGGAAGGAAGTGGAGGACAGGAAAGAAAAGTGTCCCAGTCCCTTTTATTTTTCACTCAGAGTTGGTGAGGGAATTCTATTCCCTCCAACTATTTTCCTACAACTAACTACCTGCCTCTACAGAAGAAAAGCAGCACCACAGAAGCAGCTGCTTTTCTTCTTCCAGTTTCTACTGGTAGTAATGGAAGAGACCACAATGAGAAGAAACAGAGCTCCACATAGATCATTTACTACCACAGCAAATCCTCGTCATATCTGCCTTATGTGTGCTCTGCAAATAGCTCCACTGAAACGAATGGAATTATTAATGGCATAAGGTACTAAGCAGAGTCGTTATAGGATGTTCAGTACTAAATTGTTGCCTTCCTCCCCAAATTTGCCTTCACCCATGATGTCTTGTCTCAAACAGCAGAAAGAGCACCTGAGCACTCCTCACCATTTCACTGCGAAGGTAGATTAAGCTATGTTGTCTGAATTTGCACAGAAACATATCAAGAACACTAATAAGATCCATTATGCTGGTTGCACTGTGAAGATACTAATCACCCCCAGGAGAGTACAAACACTGTAAATCTCCATGGCTGTTTGTGCAATAATCATTAGACTATGGCTTAAGGGAATGCTTGCAGACTCTGTCCCTGTTATTATTTGTGAAACTGAAATTCACTTAGAAAAAAAAAAATTTCTCCAGCAGAGTTAGCTTGCTGGAATTGTACGTGAAATACAGACTCTCTTGACCTGAAAAAAAGATTTTTGTCCCTTTCTACAGAAATGTCATGCATGCTTCAATGAAACATAACTTATCTCACCCAACACAGCTGGAGCCGTGAACATAATGACTGAGAGGTTGAATTCCTTAATCACACTGATGAGCAGGTACTTGGGCTCTGCACTGGGACATGGATCAAAATTGCAGATAAGTTAGGCCCGATCTCTCTAATCGCCGTGCCTGCAAGGAGCATTCCCTAACTTGCAATCAAGCTCAGGAAGATAAATGAAATAAGAGGGCCAAGTGTGGAACTTCTTAGATACTGAAGTACAGCATGATCTGATCACAGACATCTCACATGCAGTTAAAAAAAAAAAAAAAAAAAGAAAGAGTTGTATTTGCTAAACTCTGGTTTTGCTGTGAATTGTTCATCCAGATGGTTGTCTGAGTTGTTCTCACAGTAATCAACAGAAATAAAATATCTGTTCACTAAACTGTAATTGAACTAGCAATCAGCAGTGTCCTGAGACTGCTCCTGTCTCTGCATATTGCTGGGAAAAGTTCCATGAAGAAGTTTGCGTTCAACAATTATCTTGAATGCTGAAGGTAATTAACTATTTCAGCACTTAACGTGTGACTCAAAACCTCAACTGTATGGCAAGAAAATGCAAAAAAAACCAAACCAAACCAATTAAAAGCAAACACCCATGAACTACATTGTTGGATTTGGGGTTGTTTTCTCCTTTTTTTTTTTTTTTTTAAACCATCTTCCACTGAAAAGGGAGAGAGAATTTCAGTGAATTTTGAGTATTCAAAAACATAGAGGTTCACAGCAATGAAAAGCATTATAATCTCCATTAGTATTTAGAGCCTACCCAAGCTGTGGTTTATGACTACTATTAATAATTATATTCCTCAAACTCTGTTTTCACAGACTTTTTAACTTTCATTTGAATATTATACACAAAACCAGAATACATCCATGATAATATACTTTTTATTAAATTTGTTT
Organism: Scolopax mira; assembly: GCA_004320125.1. NCBI lineage: Eukaryota > Metazoa > Chordata > Aves > Charadriiformes > Scolopacidae > Scolopax > Scolopax mira. The sequence continues at coordinate 28,251 of BJBW01002429.1, forward strand.
TTAAAAGTATGTTAATAAATATATAATCTAATCTAAGTTATATATTCATAAGTACACATATTCACTTTCTAAACAAATCTTTCTACCCATGTCTAAATGAAACAAAATCAACTATGTGAACATAATATTTTTTCCTGTTTGGGGACTCTTTTGTAATTTAGGACTCTATTTCTAAATATATTTGATGAATCTGAAGCAGAAAGTGACCATTGCATTATCTATTTATCTTCACTTTGACACAGATTCTTGAATTTCATATAATTTCTTGTATTTATTATCATCTACCTACTATCCGTATAGCTCTCATAGAAACACTAACACACCACAGAGGGCTGCTCTGTTGATGGCAGGTTTTCTCCAGTTTCCACCTACTATTCTTATTAAAATAGATAAGAGAGTATTAAATACATCAGCAACCCTACTTAGCGTAATTGCCATGGGGATGTTATTCCATCATTACCGAGACATACCACAGTCCAGAAGATAACCCTAGGATGCTGCATATGCCAGGAAACTGTTTTTGACATATTCTGTAACTGAAGCTAAGCCTGGCAAAAACTAAACTACAATCAGCAGTAAGGGCAGTAACAAGTGCTTCCTGAACTACTTTGCACAAACGTGAACAGACTGTTCAAATTTTGTTTTTGGTTTCATCCCAGATATTGTAACTGTAAAAGGAGAGTATTCTTCAAAATAGAGTTTCTATTTTGAAGGATTTTAAAATATACACAGTTCTTTTTAAACTTTTTCATAAGACCCCTAAAAACTGTGGCTTATTTTTTTTCAGTTTGTTAGGTTTTGTTTCATTGTTTGTTTTTAAAAAAAATTCTGTTAGGCTCCACAAATTAAAGAATCCATTATTCACATAGCCTCATTTCAAAGGTTTCATACAAACTCCTTTATACAAAATGAAGTTATGAAATGTACATGCATATTCATACATACATAGACAATAAAGATTCAACTATCAAAGCAATACAGACCCTGTGTAATTTGCAAACAGCAAAAAATAATTGAGCTAAATAATATGGAAAAGTTTGAAAAACAAATCAGGCATATGTATTAGGGTGATCCTCTTTTTCTGTGGGGTAAAAGTTAGAGACTTAACTGCCACAGAAGTAATATCAAATATTTTCTCATTGAAATACTGGGAAGCAATATCCATATTACAAAGGTCTACATTTCAAAAACTGAAGTTATATTAGTTGAGTAGACATAATCGAGCAAACCAAAAGCTTGGCCACAATCAAGAGAGAAAAAAAATAAAATCTCATCCCGTAATGTAATGCCCTTCCTTTTCCATTCCAGTAGAATTTAAAGAAAAACAAATAAACAAGACAAATACAAGACTTTGACATAGACTACCTGTGAAGTTTATGCTTAAGCCCTTTTTTTAGTCAGGGCTTAGATACGAAATTTAAGCACAAGAAATGTGATTTTTCATCCCTAAAATGTCCTTAGATCCCTTGGGATCTGAAATACATACAGCAATTCATTTTAAAGGGCTTGATTCTCCCTGTAGACAGATAAGTGGGAAGATGCTTGGTGTGATGATAAAGCAGAATAAAAAGAAAAACAACTTTGTGAGAGAAGTCAGTGCTGATAATAAGGCCACTTATCAAAGGAACCAAATTGCTGAACAGAATTTGAAAACCAGCATTGGGACGCAGAGTGTAGGCAAAGGATGTGTGATCTGACAAAATGATCAGAGCCTCACTTTGTTTTCTAAAAATGCAGGATTTTACTATGCTTTTCAATGTAATCAATGCCAGATTATTTGTTTCCTTGCATTTACCATGCATAGCACTGCCTGGTAGAGAACTATTGCTATATTCAAGACCCACATGTACAGTTGGATTATTTTTTTTATTGCAGTTTTTGGAAACACTTCGAAGGATAATTTTGTTTTAATGATAGTTCCTGTTACTCCATTCAGCATTGAAAACCTCTTAATAAATAGAATACCTTTATAATAGGTTTTCTACATATGGTAGATATGTATCCAAGCTAAATAGATAATCTGACTGTGCAGGGAAGTAGAAGGTGTTTTAATTTCCAAAAGCATGTCTTACCTACCACATATACAGATACTTGTGACAACATATAGGAATGATCATGTAGTCATAAACAGTTGGAGTATTTGGAGCCCAGCATATAAATAAAAGTTATATTGTGATCCTGGTTTTCAGCAGTAGCATACCATAAATTAGACACGGCATCATTTGGCGGTAAGTGCATCTGATTGAATAAAAGTGTAATATCTGCCTTCTTAAATGAGATGCATGCTGCAAGATACTTAAAAATTTTTTGTTCTCTACCAAAATCAATTTTCTCCATGTCATTTAACAGGGCTGAAAGAATAAGACATATTCCTATATTTAGAAAAACTTGACTCACAGCTTTGCGTGAGATTTTCAGCTTTATTTTCTGGAATCTTTTTTTAATTATAGCATAATACATCTTTCCAATTCCATTATTCCTAGCTAAAAATTAAAAAATAAAATTAAGACATGAAATGGCTGGTCAGCAGCAGAAAAATGGCGTAGATTTAATCAGAGTAAACATTAGACACAAATAGCAATATATGTTAAAAATAGGCTTGTGGTCACAGCTGTTCCCCTACTCCATGATCTCTGCCTATTCTTCTATCCACTGTCTTTTTTCCCTTAACTCTATAGTATATATTCTAGATACCTTGCTTTTTTTCCCCTTGCCTTTGTTGTTTATAATAATTTGTCACACATATTTTTGTCTCTGTCTCTAGTTTGCATTGTTTTAAATTATGTATTGTTTAAAACAAAAATGCAAACACAGAGATAAATTATTGAAACTATCAACATGTTTTCAGGGAGAACATATTACAGTCTACAGAATTTCAGAAGTGAACAGAATGTAATATCAATGGAAAAAGTTAACAGGAAAAGGCATTTTTTTTTTCATTAAGAAATTAATTTTCCATATAAAATATACTTAAGAAATCTAAATAGTGACAAAGAAGTACACAAGATTCATATTCACCAAAAAAAATTACCTTCTATGAGTAAATCTGTGTCTTACTTACAGACTTAAGAAGAAACAGTAAGAAACAATTAGTTGCAATTTAAATCAATATTTGAGCAGAATGATTCTTTTTAAATTTTACTTTTTGCATTTTGATATGTATATCATCTAGCAATAACAAACCCCAAAGAAGTTTGCATAGAATATTGCACTAAGCACTGTTAGTCAACAGTGTGATCTTCAGAAGAAGGATATACATAATTTTTTTTTTTCAGGCTGATTTAATAGTAGTGTAGTGTATTCTCACCTAGCACCCCAATAGATTAAAAGAACATCTATAATTATGGTTGCATTTACAATTAACAATGCTTGAGAATATTCTTTTGTTTCTGTGTATTAAACTTCCATTTTGCTTCCTTACTACATTAGTGAATAGGTGTAAAAATTATTCCCAGTTTTGTAACAAGTTTTTGTTGCATATGTTTATCAATATTTCAAAAGGTTACCTCACAAGTTATGCATGTTCATTCATGTCACAGCTATGCATTATTCATGAAATGTCTGTATAATGATAGATTATTTATACTCTGATATTTATGGCACATTCTGATCTGAAAGTCTGTATGGAATTGCCCAAGAAACAGCAGAAATAACAACACTAAACATGAAAGCCTATTATTAAAAATGAATGGCAAACGAGGCTTACAGTATTAAGTGTTTAAAAAAAATAAACAGGTATTTTCTCCTACTACCTTGCAAATAGAAATCGTACTTTAAGGTTACAATTCAGGGTTTAATATGTGTTTTTCTGCTTGCACATGGGCATATAAATTTTTGAAATATTTCTGTCTGAAGAATAAGCTCTTGCTTATTGCTGTCACTGCAGTATCCTGTGGATACTTATGCTACCTCACAGGGTTTAAAGGTTAAGATTTAAATAAATGCGAACTTCTGAAATTTAACCTCATAAAATAATTATTTCCTTTGCAATTCAAAAGGTAATATTCTTGGTGAGATTATATAAAAGATTATTTTTATGTGTTTTAAAGATCTTTTGGTGAAATCTTAAAGAATGTGTTAGGCAAAATCTTCCAGCACCTCCATTCACATGATTTATACTCAAGCACTGAAAGAGTGGACTTGGACGATCTCATATAGCTGAGAAGAAGGGCAGAGCCTAAGCTCCAGCCCACAAGAAGCTAGGAGTCAGCAAGGTTGAATATGTTTCTTTATCAACAGAAAACCTATTTAGTTATTCCTATGAAAGAATAGTGGATGTGGCAACTGAACAGCAGCGGGACTGACAGCCAGCTGTGCCGGTGGAAAGCAGGTGGGCCACAGAAGGTGGCATTTGTAACGCTGCCCTTCACTGGCCACGTACTCACCCAGCCTCTTGCCAAAGTGAAAATGGAATCATACTATGCTGAACAGCATGAAAAAGGTATAATAAAAAGAAAATACTTTCAGAAGTCAAGGAAAGGAAGAAAAAGGAAAGTCAGTATTACAGGGACAGGCCTTCTAAGAGGTTCATCATAGTAGGATTTCTCTACATTGAGTTTCTGAAAGAGTACCATGTATGCATTTTCAGCTCAAGCCTTGACTGTCTTTAGAAAATAAAAGGCTCTGGTCTTCCATCTATTTATTTCAATGATCTATCCCATCTATCCATCACTGTGACTCTCACAAAGGAAGTGTGGAGCATTCACACAAAGAAAGATTGTAGCTGGCTATATGAGGTAGAAAGAAAGAAAACATAAGTCCTGCAGCTAGAAGTAGCTAGAAGGAAAAAAGGAATCCCTCACAGCAATGAGACATCTTTTTTCTTTTTGTGATGTTTTAAAAAACTACTTGGCATTCAGAAAGAATCACACTCAGTCATGCTGATGCTTCCTGCCATTCAAGGCCTGGTGAGCACCTGCTGTACCATGTCTCCATGCCCACTCTGCCTCCCTTGCAGACTGTATGGACATGGCGGGTGACCTCGGTTGATGCTACACACCCAGGGCATGTGAAACACCCTACAGACACAGTGATCACACATAAAGGTTTTGTCTAAATTAAAGAATGTCCAGAGGTCCCATTCAGACCAAACCTCAGTCTTTAATGCAAACTCATTATCAGACACAAAATAAGTTAATTTGAATTAAAGTAATAATAACATTATGAAACAGATATCCATTTCCTATGAACTTACTGACCATGTATTTTCACAATAAAAAAATGAAGCACCTGTGCAGCTGCAAGCCCTATCAAAAGAGATGAGTATGACATTCCCATGGAAAATATTCTAGTTGGGAAAGGTCTTATGTGGGGAGCTACATTTTAAGCTCTCTTACCTTTTTGAAGTCTGGGCTTGCAAGTTCCTGAGGAGCAGTGATGGAGAGTGTGCAGTCACAAACAGGTGGCATTTCAAACCTGACAGGGCATACGCCTTTGGTGGGTGCTCAGTACTCCTGTCTTTCTGGGAAAAGAGGTTTCTTTCCTGATTAATACAATGTGAATCATTGTTACAGGACTGCCCTGTTCCACTGTAATCTCCCAACGGCCTGCAGGATTATGAACGAACATGAGGGAAATAGTAAACAACAACCCCTCCTGACCCACTTATATTTACTTGCAACCTACAGTGTGCAGCTTCCTACGTTCATCTACCTCTACATCTATTTAACTATCTCTGTGTTGAAACACAAGGGTAATACGGAGGTTTTAATTTTCAACTCAGCTTCATTAAGAACTGAACCAAGTTCAGACCCAGCGTAAAATCAGTGCAACCTTGTGAAATACTCTCCCCAGTTTTAATTTGGTTAACAGCTTTCAATACATTGCTTTGCAAATGTAAACTTTGGGTGATGACAAACATAACCAGTAGCTTAAGTTCAAATAGCAATACTAACATGGTTTGTCTGAAACAGCATGTTATCTTTGAACTGTTTTCACATGTTATCACTGCAGCAGTTAGAACTTGCTGTAACATTTATATATAAATAGATCGATAGATTATTTTTTTAAAAAATGAATTAATATTCTTCAGTGACTTAATTTCACAACTACCCTCCTGTATGGCCATTTAGTCACAGGGAGAAAAGAATGCTTATACTTCCTTTGTTCCCCTTCAGATTTCAGGAATTTGTTCCTTACTTCCCTTCTCTAATGACTGGAAAGATGAACAGTTTTCGGCAGGTGAAAACACCATCTAAAGCTGCCTGTCCCTTTCCTGTGTCTTGCAATCCATTTAGGAAGTGCATTCATAATCAAGGCACTGAAGCATTTGATCCTCAAGAACTTTAACTAAAAATTGACTTGATTCCTTAGACTCATCTGAAAATTACAGTTGAATACTCACAAGAATGAAGTCACTGATAAAAAAAATAATGCACTAACAAGTTATAAATTGCATGCTGATTCATCAGAAATGGATAATTATCTATAAACTAATTTTGTACCTCTGTTCTGAAGACTGTCAGGAGGGCTTGTTCCTTATTACCCAGTTTCCACATGTGTAAGCCAATCAAACTCTTATAATTTTACTTCCTATTAATAAATCTTGAACATTCTGCAATTGTTGATTCTGAAGGAAAAACTGGAACCCACATACTTATAACATTAACAAGTATTTTTGTGAGTCTGATTTTTATGTTATAAACGTGTGATATAACTACTTTGTACTATAGCTTTTCCTAACAGTGGATAAAACTATTTTAAAATACTTAATGGTATACAAGGTGGATCACTTTATGTGGAAACTGCTTTGATAGGGTTTCTAATATTGCACAGAAAACAGAGACTGTAGTAAGTACACGATGTTCTAACACTGCATGCCAGATAATGTTGATATTTTAGGAAGAAATGGTTTTAATGGGAATAACTCACTAAAGACTGCATGATTGATTAGAACTATTGCAAAGTGCAATTCATTGGTCATTAAATTAGCAGTTATTTTAGTGTTTTAAAAAAAAAACAAACAGGAACTGACTATGATCCCCATAACTAAACCAGTTAAATTCATACTTTTACGCAAAAAGAAAACTCTATTCAGCAATACTAAAGGCATTAAATAACTGAATATATGTCCCAGTCATGGTTTAATTATCAGAAAAAACATTACGTGCATATTAAGACTGCTAGCTGTGTCACATGTACTCAAAAAGGCCTCCTCCTCCATACCCAGATGGGTTAAATTTATGGATACAAATCAGCTCCTTCCTCAAGTTTCACAGCTATCCTCAGCTGCTTCATTTTGTGTGCTAATATATGATTTAGCTGAAACTGTGTAAAAATGAATGTTGCTAGATAGCTCTTTAAGTGTCATCTATTTCTAAAGTGTTTCAACCAAATATGTTATTCCAGTTAACTTAGGCAGTATTTTCTATTGAGGACATTAGTTCAAGTTCCATCTGCTTCAGGCAGACGCATGGGAAAAAATAAAAGACAAAACACAAAGCAACCTTGCTTTTGACCACTCTATTTCACCCTCTACATCAGTCCTTTCACAAGAGAGAGGCACAATTCTAAAGGTGTTGTATCAGACCTTTCCACAGAAACTGAAACCAGTTACGTTTGAGAGCTATTTCCAGATGTGCAAGATTTCAGAGGCACAATTAGGAGAATTTTATCCTAAGTTTCATGCAGTTAAAAAGGGTAGTTATATAGTCTGCTTTAGACCCCTAATTAAAGTGTATCCAGGAAGCATTAAAGATTAGGAATGCAAGATTCCCTCTGCAGTCAAAAGAGAGAAAAGCAATTTCCCCTACCCCATTCTGTAAGTAACTTTAAACAGTCAAGGAAAATAAAACAACAAAAAAATTAGTGCCAAGTTCACCATAACTTTCAGAGCTTCTTTCATCGGGGAATTGAATCAAGTGAATCATTCAAAGCCCACTGACAAATATCTTCAGTCCTCCTGCTTACCCTTCTGAGAGGGGCACTGACTGTGAAATTTGGTAGCTAAAAGGGAGGAAGGTAGTTCTAAGAAAAGGCTTGTATCTAAAACAGCGAGGACAACTAGCATATATGACTGTTACACATCTTCTCAGCATTTCAAATGATTAATTTCTTCACTCACAGCACCAGATTCAGAATTACTGTATCAAGTATTTCCTTTAGGATACTGAAACACATCTGAACTCAGAAAGCATCAGAATCAGTTAAGTGCCTATTTCAGAGTGTTATAATCACAATAAAAGGGAGGTGCTTAAACTCCTGTGGATTGCCCATGCTTGCTCCATCTCTCAAGAAAGTTTTAATCTGTTGCTGCTTTTTGTAATAAAACAGAGCATAAATTAATGTGTTTCCCATGCACATCTGATTCCCCCCATCATCTCCCTTTTTAACACTAAATCCCCTTTCTGTTTTCAGCAATAATTATCAGGAGAAAAGAGGTTTGAAGGGTGATGAGATGCTATAAACTTCACAAAACAGCCAGAAGAAAAATATTTCATGCCCTGTTTTAAGCTTCAGTGTCAGCTTGACTCTATTGTATTTCAGAAAATTCATATAGAAACTCAACTGCAAGAAAAACAAGGCGTCATTGTTTTTTGGCACACAAATTCACTTGTTCCCCCTTTTACATATTTGCAACCACTGAAGAGATACTTTTTTCTGATACTTTTAAAAAAATTAAATGCTATATTTTCAGCACTTTTTGAAAATAAGCAACAAAATATATACATTAAAAAAAAATACACAAAGAAACTTCTCAGATGTTCCTTTGATCTAACACCACAATCACTGCTTATAAGAAGTGACCAGTTCAGGGCTAGGATCTAAATGATCACATTTCTCATCACCGAGTTTACATTCCACTTATGGAGAAGAACTTGGGATAATGCTGTAGTTCCCATGAGATGCCCATGAAATCTGTTTATTATTCATGAAAATGAAAAGTCTCAGCACTTAAGCAGTTAGCCTGGTGAACAAGTAAGCAACTGAACCTCCCCACACTTCAAGGACAGCTCACTCATATTTTGAAAAAGGAATTTTCCAACTGGTCTGAGCTCAGTCAAGAAATATCTTGGGAGAAAGGCAGGTTGGGCTGCTGGTGCCAAGCCTGAGTGAAAGGAACCAGAGAAGATACTACCTTAAATGAAGAAATTAAATAAGTGCATATGGTTAAAGTGCCAGGAGATTCTAGTCTTGATGATTCAGAAAACAGGAAGACACACCATAACACCTTAGAGTAGCCATAGTAGTTATATTTTTGTTTTCAGCAGACTCAAAACAAATTCAGCTGTGCCTCAGAAAATCGAGCCAGTACCAGTAAAATCCACTGATGACTCCTTATGCGCTCCTGATGCTTCACAAAGCATGCTAGAACACAACAGAGCAATCAAAGCAACCCTGAAGCTATGAAACAACAAACATGTCAATGTGAAAAAATACAGAAATTAATTATTGCCACATTCTTATTGACATTAACCTTGTTTGGGTTCTTCTGGTTTTAGGTTTTCTTTTCTTTTTAACCCTTTATGTCATTTTCTTTTTACTTTTGAACTGAAAGCTGTATTAGAAGAACGTTTTGGAAAGTGGAAAGTACATTTTTATAGGAACATTTTTTTCTCCAGGATATTTAATACAACATTTATATGAAAAGTTTTTGTCTTGCTGACTGAGCATTAATGTTAGTGAAAGATATATGTTGCAAGTGCAAGTAAAGATAGAATTCCTCTTTATAGACATGCTGTTTCATCCCACTGTAGGTTCTAACAAATCCCTGGTCGTGAAAAATTATCTTAATTTCTTCAAAGCTTGTGATTGAGAACATTACAAGACTAGAAAGAGAGAGATATTTTCTGTTTCTAATGCAGGATGAGTTTCTGTGATGTTGACTATCCACTCCTATATGCTTTGTTCCTTCAGGTTTGTCACAAGTATAGTTTAAGCTAAGTTTTACATTTTCTGCTAGCCAGTCTTGTTAGTATATCTTTTTATGAGATTAATTCTGTAAACACACTTCTCAGGTTCAATGACCCAATCACATAATGTAACTATCCTACTCAAAGAATTAAGGGTGTGAAGTACATCCCTTTCATGGCAATAATGGGATAGATATGGTGCAAGGGTGGTTTGTGGTTGTGGAAGTCTCATAACTGTATTAACTCTTAACTGGTAGTAGTTTGCACTTGTGGAAATAAGATACATCCCTCTTTCTTCTAGCTTCTTTGGATCTTTTCTGTTCAATTAACACATCCTCTACTGCTACACCTGAGCAACTGAACTACTTAGATGCTATTGCAGACCCTGAAACTATTTTAATTATTATGACCTTTCCCGAGTAAAAAAAAAAAAAAAAAAAAAAAGGCTTCTGAAAATTTCTTCATAACTTTAAATCCTGATAAGGTTGCAGAATTGATCCAAAATTTCATATAATTGAAAACGGAACATAAACATTTTGGTTCAGAACCACAAGAGCTTTTATGGTTTTGTTTTCCATAGTAACACCATATGCTTGATTATAAGTGCAAGTATAAATTCATTCAGGAAACACTGGGAATTTAATAATAAACAAACATATTTCTTAGTATGGAGTAGCAGTACTGGCAGAAAGAAATAGAATTTCTATGGACACAGTTTGATTTATTTCTTAGGATTATTTTGCCTTCTTGTTAATACAGAGAACAGATCTTGGCTCTTGTCCCATAATCCCAGCACGCAGGCCTGAATATCACACAGAACTGTGCTTCAGAGCCTTGCCTGTCAGGTGCCCACATTGTATATGTAGCTGCCAGCCCTGATATTTGATCTGCTAATCACATACTAATCTGGCACATGGGTTCCAGGAACAAGAGAGGCATTGGTGCTTCCCTGCAGCAGAACAACATGTCATGCAGTTGGACTGAGACTGGCTGGAGAGCATTTCCCATTTTGCATCCTCAGACTGAGAAATAGTCCATGTCACATGACCCAGGGTTGCCTCATGTACCAGAGAAGAAAGTGAGGTTTGTCAAACAGCAAAGATTTGGTCGTTGGTTTTTTTCCACAGTCAAGCTATCAGTGCTTTACTGCCACACACTTTGATTGCCAAGCCTAGAAGCTGTCAGGAAGCACCTGCTTTCAAGAGCAAACTATTCTGCTATTATATTTAGTTTATTGTGCCATTCACTCTCTGGAGTGAATCTCTCACTGGAAGCCATGAATTAACCATGATAAATGAACACCAAAACATTCACGTGCTATGCAAACTGCTACAATACTCTGAGCATTAAAACAGATTAAATAAAATCACCGTGCTCTGCACTGCTATATGTTGTAGTTTAATAGCTAGAAAAAGAGCAACTCTCAAACTAAGAAACACTATTACAAAGTTTCTCATTAGCTTCACTTCAGAAAAATATTTTCATTTGAATAATTACTATGTACCTTTTAATTAAATGTGAGCAATCGATTTTATGGACTTTGGAGCATAGAAAGTTTAGGAGGCAATACTTTAATGCTATAAATATACAAACCTCTTTCACTCTCTTCATTCTCACTCATCTTAGAGAGTCATACCAACATAGAACAGAATACATAAAGATGGAAGAAAATGTTTCACAACCTTTAGTTGTACCCCTGGAAGTATTTTTTTCCAATGACGGTTCATATAAAATGACATATCAACCACGTCAGGCTGGGGAAGAAACCTACTCTATCTTCCCCAATTAATACTAACCTCTTAGCTTTACTTGTAATTATTTCACTCATCTCCCAAAACTCAGCTTAATAAGATCTATCCATCACAGCGAGTGTTATGCAGTGTTTCTGTAGTTTGGCTTTCTGGCCTTTGTCTTTCTTCCTTTCAGTGGGAAGACCCTGTCTACAAAGAATTCATAAAAAGGGAAATGCGTTTTAAGAAGCAGAGTAAGGGTAAAGGATGAACGAATGACAATAGTTTCAGATTATTTATTTATTTAGGTGACTAATAACTCCCTGAACTTGGTCTCCTGCTTTTCTGGAAGAGACACTCCTTGTGCTATTCACCTCTCACTCTTGAGACTGTCAACTGAACAAGTTACCTACACATTGTCCCTTACTTAGTGATGTACATAACAGCTGTTTTTTCTCTCTGACTGTTGTCTGCATTGGAAGAAATCTTTTCCTTTTCTCATGATTTCTGTGACTAATCATACCTATTTAGATAAAGTTCTTCAGTAATTTCTTATATTTCAGGTGAGATTGGTACCATATGAAGTTATGATTATTTATGTTTAAAAACTAAACCCACAAAAGAGACAGCAGAAATTAGTAATATTAAAATTATTCACCACAAGTATGGTTTCTTCTGTACTTAAAGCAGGTTGTCACCTACAAATAAGTTTCTCTACTTATAAACATACCTGAAATACAATGCGTTGGAAGGTCCAGATAGATAATTCTTTTCTGAATGTACTGCTGGGGTCAAAAGGAAGCTCATCTCTGATAATAATTGTTTAGTTGGGGCAAAAGTGGGGGGCAATGCAATTCAGACAGCTACAACTGGAGGCAGACAACAAAGCCCCTGTGCACTTCTCTAAGAGTTACTGCTTCCACTATCTGCTTCGGTTATTAGCACTGAGTTGCAATGGGAACCAAAACCCCAGGTCCCCATCTGGATCTTGCAGTATGAAAACAGCTCCACAGCTGCCTGTTTTATTTGTGTAAGAATTATGACTAATGAGTTTAAATGTCTGCAGTAATTTCCACCTGTCCATCCTGACTCTTGCTGATCACTGTCTCTGCTGCAGGAACTGATCAGCCACTGACTGTGGCTGCTGCAATTCCCAGTCCCAAATGTGGAGTTAAACTGGGACTGTTCACTGCAATCTGTAGCTGCTGAGCAGCTGTTTGGTCAGATTTGATCCACCCTAACAGTAGGAGTGGGAAGTTCCAGGAGAGGGCCAGGAGAGATGGCAAGCATGAGAACACCAGCAGAATTTCAAACGTACTATAAGCAATTTTAAGAAAAATAAGATCATGTGTTATCGAGCAATCCACCACACATAAAAGAAACTAAAGTCAGTTAAACAAAAAAAAACCCCAACCCTGCCTCCTCATTCCCCTTATAAAACTACTCATTTATAAATAGTCCTTTATAAAAAGGTAAAATAAATAAATTAAACAAGTTACCATAGTCAATTCTTACTGTGCTTTTTTCATCAGGTCAACTACCTAACTTACTTTTAGTTATTTCCTTCCTCATATCCACCAGCTTGAAGTCACAATATGATGAAATGAAGACTTTAATTCCTTGGTTTTAGTGGCTAAACTTTCACCAAGACAGTAATAAAGACATGTTGGCCTACGACAGCCAAGACTGCCAGATGGCTTTCCACCAAGTTGGGTAGGACCACAGGTAATTTTTTCTCAGAGAAGAGAGAAGACAGCACTTTTAATTCTCTCGCAACTATACTCATTCATGGTAACATTTCTGTAGCCATGTTCTGTTCCAAAGTGAAGCTTCCCACAGTGCTACTGCCATTTAGTTCACTCCAAAGCACTACCTGCTGCTCACTTAGTGATCCCATCGGTCAATCACTGCTTCTTCGCTGCTGCTCCTTCCGTTTCTAAAGATTTCTCATTTTTTTACCACATAAGACTACCACTTCCCCTTACAGTTCATTCTTACTTACCCACTTACAGTTCATACTGTAAATAAAACTTTTAAAAAAATAATCAATTTCATATTTAAGGTCACTTATAATCTGTTTATCTTAAGGCCTTTAAGCTTCTAAAGCCTGCTTTTTCAAAATTCATGGCACTTATAGCTACTGGCTGCAGATACAAAAATTAATTAACAAATAATTATCTGTAATTGCTAATGAATTGGGAGACAAAAATCCACAGCTTCAAAGAGCAAAAAATTAAAAGCTCTTACAGGGGTATCAAAGCTACTGGAAACAGTTGTTTGCAAACCTGCACCCTACCAGAAGAAAATCTAGAAGTAGGCTTTAACCAGCATGATCTTTAGCACATCTGTAAGTGTGGAGAGGATGAATCCTCCACCTTTTTTTTCATCCTGCATTGCAGTGAGTTCACATAACTGATGAGAAGTAGCCAAGCCTACCACCTTCTACTTAGAGAAGGTCTCAATGTCATATGATGTAAGATGCATCATCTGCCTAGTTCCAGTCAGAAGTTTTTTGGTAACAGATCCATGGGGCATGCTGTGCTCTAACCCCTCAGATGCATCGTCTGCAAGGCAGTATCAGCACAGCTACTCTCCTGATGAATTCTAAATATCCCACTTTAAAAAAAACACAACAAGCAACTTAAGATAAATATTCCTGTAAAAGTACAAACAGGTAATAAAGAGACTCGTGACCTCTAATGCATTCAGCTTTCTGTTTCCAATGCAGAAGCAGTTCTTGAGCATGACTGAGAAGACAACTTGGTCATACTGTATTGTATGAAGCTATGCTTCAAACAGGGTCATTAAAATCACGATATGTTTTAAAAACACAAACTAATTTACAATAAGACTTTGAATAGCCTCCAAAATATAGAGTCTAACTGCACTATCCTCTCTCTTTTTTCCTCCCACACTGTCACCCAATTACTACAGCACTGCAAGAGTCACAAGCTATAGCGATATAGGTTCTTCTGAAAATTAGTGATCTTGTTATAACTTTCCTTATTGGCAAATGTGTATCTCAACTTCTTTCATTAATAAATATTAACTACACTTTTCTATATTGAACTTTTAATTATTTAAATGCCTAACACATAGTTCTACAACTACAGGTTTCATAAGATGTGTGCTTCTTGTTCTGGAAGTGGAAAAGAGAAAATATCAAGTCCAAACTCCTAGTCTCAAAATCTTTCAACTCAATAGAGAAACAATGCAGTTTAGTAAATGCAATAGCTATCCATATATTCAAAATGCATATATTCAAAAGAAAGACACAGATTAAAACATCCTGTATTTTCATCTGGATCATAAAAAAATAAGAAATCAACTCATTGCTGATATACCGTGATTATTATGGATTTATTGAAGTTCTTGTAATAACCAAAGAAGATTCTTGATCATCTAAAAAGTTTGTTTTTCCTACGAAAATATTTTCCTCTAAAATAATATAGCATTCCCATTCTGTTTCTTATCATTGTTAATTCCAAAATGTGAGGAAGGGCACAATTTATGCAAAAACATACTCTTCTCATCACAGGAGATATCTGACATTTAGGAAAAAAAATATCAAGCTATTTGTCTCAGGACAATTTTGTCTCTCTAAAAATCAAATAAATGACAAAATGACCGGCCTCTCATACATTTGGAATAAGATGTCTAGTCACGTATGATAACAAGCCACTGAGGGAGATGGAGGGGAAAAAGAAAAGTGGAGCAAAAAAAAGCTGTAGTAATGACTTTCAAGTCCATACTATCCAGATTAATTTTTCTGTTTAGTGCCAAACTGAAAGAAATGCAAAGTAACACTGGCAAATTTCAACCCTTAAAAGTTGTAAGAGCTGGAACCTGGACTCCTAGCAGTCAGAAGTAACACCTAGAGAAATAGTGAATTCAGTGCTGCACACTGGAAGCTGTTTTCTCTTCAAAAGGAAACAATTACAGCTTTGTATAATAATACCTCAAAACCACCTACATCGCCCCCAAAGGTAATACATCTAAATACTGACATTTAAGTCTTTTACTGTAAGCAAAGATCTAATGCAAGATCTCTTGTGTTCTTTTTTTTTTAAAAAAATGATAAAATTAAAAAATAATGATAAATTAAATATCTTTATTAAAGAAAACTCAAGTTAGATTATGTCATAGTTGTTTTGTTTTCATTTCTTCTTTTGACATAAGAAAGGTCTAACTCAGACTCAATGCGTGGACGTAATTACATTTTTATTACTGATTTATTTAAAAAAAGTTCATGACAATAAATTTTCTTTTCCTTCCTATTTGTTTGATCTATGTATAATTTTCTTCATTAAAAGTTGTGTTAACTTCTTTTAACTACTTTTATCAAGTATTTAACTACTTTTTTAATATTGTGAATTCTAAAGGAGACAATTTCCTGATATTTCATGTTTTCTTCTTAGGAGTATAAAAACTTATTTCCTGAAACACAGACATGGTTTTTTTGTATTTCTATTTTGTTCTTGGTTCTAAGAAAAAGCTTTTGTACTTTGTGCCTGACTATTTTAGGAATGCCTTTAGTGGAAAAAAATAGGAAAATTTAAGGTACTGATTGGAAAGATCATTTGAGGTCCTATACCAGATTCCTCATTCATTTACCTAAATAGGATACTGATATCATTGCAATGAACTCTACAGTCGCTCTAAGAAACAGACAGACTTTAGTTGCAAAATGTTAAAAGCTGTTGAAGAGATTTATAAAATTCTGGAGCACTGTGGTAAAAGTTGCACCTGAATGATTCTGTTCTCATTGAAGTCAAACCTTTGATTATAAAAGGAATAAATTTCATATTTGCTTCCCTGAAAGTAGAGTTAGGCCAAAGATTTTTAATTTGGGCTTATTTTCTTTCATTTTGACCAAAATCTTGACTACGCATGCTGCCGCTTTGCCAGTGAAAAATTCTGTGGAAAAACCTGAATGATAACGGCAGTTGGTTTATTTGTATTTTAAGTGCTCTTTCTAATTTCTCAAAGGGACAAACTCAGCTAAAGAGTCAGTTACCTCCTTTATTCCACTTGAGAGGGAACGTTTTGGAAGTCTTTTAGGACAGTTTCCTCAGCTATCCCCATTACTGCTTATTTGCTTTCTTCCTTACACATAATGAGTGCATTCCTATCAGAGTTCACTGATCTTCATAAAGAAGCAGTGCTGTTTTAATGATAAAATACAGTAGAATTCTGAGTGCTTTTTATATAATTTGATTAAAAACATTAACAGAAAATAATTAATCAGGAATGAACTCTCAAAAATAGGTTCTGCTGTAAAGTGTCTCTTGAAGACTTTCAAATCAACCTACACTTCTCTCAGGAGATCAGAAAGCTCTAGACATAGTTTCAAGCCACCACTGAAAATAGACCAGATGACACATGAGGAGAGGTAAAAAGAAAAATCCAACCAAAACCAACAACAACAACCAACCAAACAACCCTTCCTTGAAAAGGGAAAAATCATTGCAATCAGAAGACAGTGGACCACATTCCTTAAAACAAGTTTCAGATCAACAGGGAAGAAGAAGTGTTTCTCTATAACTCAATTGTCTTCAGCTGTCCTTGAAACTGATTGACAGCCAGGCATTAAGCTTTAGGGATGCTCAGAAGATATTTAATGTTAAGTTCAGTGTTCAATATGCCAGTATTTTAAGAACAACACCTGTTCCAAAGCCTTTGAATACTATTATCTGTTCCAGAAAACAGAAGGCGCTAGAAGCACTTGGCAAGAGAAACTCCAAAAGATTGCTTTTCTCACTGTCGAGGAAGTCTCTCTCCCATCTGCACTTTGAGAATGCTTTGTTTGTTTCTTTATCCCTCCCCCCTTCCTTTTTTATTTCCTTCATATTTATTTATTTATAGACTGAGTGGGCACGAAACAACATTACTTTTGGAGCAGGTTGTTCCTTACATTCTCTTTACTTCTAGTCCCTTTAATACAAGGAAAGGTAAGCCAGCTTGTGAAAAGGCAGAACTACTGCAGCAGTTGCCTGCAGCCTTTTCCAGGCTGCAGCTCATGCAATACATGCAACTTATTTTTCCTCCAAAAATACATTGAGAATGTATAGAACAGAATAGTACTAACAGTAGCTAATGCCCTGTAAACCAATACCTTTCCTGATTTATTGTAATATATTCACACACACACACATATAAATATATATATTTGCTTACACTTCTACATGTGCTTTAGGTAGTTTTTGCTGTGTTTCTGTTTTTCTACTGCTCTGAACAATGCTCTGAGCACATTTTCTTTGCATAAAAAAAAAAAGACTGGGAATGTGTATAAAATTGTTACCTGCATAAACAAAATAAAAATAGGATAAAATAGAAGTTGAATGTATAAATGCAATGATAACAATAAGAAAAATCTATTTCCGGAGCAAATCTATTTACTCACAGAAATTTTATCAGAGAAGAAAATAGTATCACGCATTTGGAGAAGAAAGAGAGAGTGCATTTACAGAACATCTCTAGTGGGAATCCTGATAATCACCTAAGATTTAGAAACCCTCTAAAGAGTTTATTCTATAATCCATTGACAAAGTATACATTCATTCATATATATATCACTTCAAATGCAGAGATTTGTTTTCATCACTGCATTGAATATCAGGTTTCTTAGCCTCACATATAAAATTAACCTTAGAAACAATACTGAGAATAGTAGTTTTGTATTATTCAAAAAAATATATCCCTTATTAAATGACTCTTTTTCTATTTGTCTGGAATTCAAATACTGAGTTTTCTTATGAAATAGCAGTGTGGGTTACTAATCTAATTTTAGATTTATAAGCATTAACTTGGAACCTTGAACTTAAAAGTGATGGCCTTATTGAATTACTTAGCCTTCTGAATGGATGTGCTGCAAGATTTTCACTCCAACTTCTTTCTGTCTAGCAAAAAAATAAGGGAATATCACCTGACAAATCAAATACATCGGTATTTTCTCTAGCAAGAACATCATCTCTGAATAAAACTTACAATAATAGCAATTTTTTATTATTTTAAAGAATAATCCAGTGATTGGATATTTAAAAAAAAAAAAAAATCATCACACCCACAAATTTTTTTTTTCCTTGAATCAGATCCATAGGACCAGAACTGAAGAACTAGTTAAGATACATGGTCTTAAGATGCCTCTGAACACAACCAATTCTGTCTTTCAGGTCCAACTTCATCTCAAGTTAGAATCAGAAGTTACTGTAGCTGTTGAAAGCAAAGATCACCCAAATAAAAGAACCTTAAATTACAAGGTTCTACACTGTCAACCAACACTTGCACTAAAAGAAGAGGAAAAGATTTTTCAAGTAGCTGCCTAAACTAGCTTCTCGGTTGCTTCTAGTGAAGAGCAACAGCACAACACAGATTCCAATATCTGACCCCTGTTTTTTATTTAAAAAAACACATTTGCCTTATTTAGTAACAGAGCCACTGCAAGCTGCGACACAGGCCACATCTTACAGAGACAAGTGGAGAAAGGAAAGCATTTGCTTTCTTTGCACTCTGAGCTGAGAACAAGCAAGATTTTTTCCGTGTGTTGACAGTATACTCTTGAATTGACAAATAAATGATTCATTCAAAACACATTATTTACATATCCAAGGATGTAAGCAAAAGGCCAAAACAAGCCTGCAGAACAGGAAACCAACTATATAAGTAGCCGGGGAAAATTTCCAAAGATAACTTCATCTTTGGCAGAAAGAACTAGACCACCCTTACTGCACGTGCACTCCAGAAGAAGAATTTCACAGACCATGAGCTTTTCAACTGACACTGCTTGGAAGCTTCTCTGATATTGATCAGTGCTTATCATAGTTTGGGTCTTTCGCCCTTCTTTGGTCACGGGTTTTTGTCTTTGGGAGGTAGATCTTCCAATCTGATCCTGGAGTGTGATCGATGATGTCCTCCCCCTGGAAAATTCGGCTGTCGTTTCCCTATATCTGACACTCTTCCAATACCTTGAGCCCATTTGGGGGCTAACTGTGGAGTAGCATCAGCAGCCAAGAAGGGCTTTGATATCTTTGAAGTTCTTGTGATAACCATGTTCTAAGCAGCACAGACTAGTCTAGAGAGGATAGGACTCAATCTGAACAAGAGACTGAATTTGACAGTGTTGCAGAAAGCACTAATAGGTTGGCTCAGCCCAGCAGACCTCCCCAGTTTGTTTATGAGACAGAAAAGCAAACAATGGAGGTGGCTGGGGAGAAATGCCAGCTATCTGCCCCTGCAATCTCAGATGATCATTGTACACAAAGGCTTTCAGTTCTGTACAAACTGCTGATTATTCAAAAGAGACAACATGGTTCTGCCCCCTGCTTCTTGCAGGGGAAGCACGCTGAGACCAAGTTTGATATGCTTAACTCTGTATGTTCTCATCAGATACCTTTTGATCGCCCCTCAGGGGTAAATAAAGCAACTGGAAAACTGAATCCACGTGGTTGGCAAGGACAACCAAAACAAAAAGGTTATGAAAATTGCTACTTAGGTACAAAGTTGTCTTTGTTAATAGTTGAGGAAGTTATTAATTGGAAAACAAATCTGAATGTAGAAGTTGTTCTACAAATAGGGAATTATCAAATTATCGCCATTGACAGTGAGCAAGAAGGAATTAACTCAGATTAGACTGATCATATAAGATTGTTAACAAGGATGTGGAAGTAGACACCTAGTTTGGAAACTGATCGTGTTTGATAGACACAAGAGATAATTATAGAACTTCAGCTGTCATTTTATAGTATAACCACAAACAAAATTTTTGTACTTTTTAAAATACAAATTGAGGCCATTTGCTGAGCTACTTTTAGCTCTACTCTCAGAAAGTATCGCAGACTTGCAGAAACAACCAGCTCTGGTGTGGATTTATCTATTTGAATAAATAAATAGTACATACAGAATATGGGGGGAGGTTTTTTTATATATACAATATACATATGCAATAAAGCAATAGAACATAATTTTCTACCATGCAACCATTTCCAAATACTTCTCCTAATCTAAATAGGGATGACAAACAAAAATGTATAGTTTCTCCATTCAAATGGATGGAAATAACTCAGAAGTAAAGTAACTTCAGACATTTAGTTTCATAATATTTGGGGAGGGGGGAAATTATAGGCTTAATATTTCCAATGTTTCACACTTGAAAATAATATTTTGTCTCAAAAATCTGAGAAAAACAAAACAAACAAAAAACTCAACCACAACCTACTAATTTGCAAATGTGTATGCTTGTTTTCTGAATGAGCAATAACCACATAAACACACTGCTAATGGAGGGGACAGAAAGCATTGGATGACTGGAACTTTGTTATGGGGGAGGGACAGGGAGAGGGGGTGGGGAAAGCCCTTTCAGAAAGCATTGATTTAAACTATGATGTTAGGAACACAAACTGCAGTTCAGAGTCGTAAGAAGGTTAAGGTATAACAGCACATTGGCAGATCCAAGAGCTCTATCACGGAAATTCAGATGGGCAAACCCTTAATGCTATGTAACACCAGTAATGGGAACCTCACAGGAGATCTCTTGGATCTCCTGCGCAGCTAAGAGTCACCCCAATTCTCTTGTTTAAGCATGTATTCCCTGGTTTCCTATGTAAAGAATATGCAACGTAAGAATATGTAACATAAATATAACAATACAAATTATCTGCCATGAGGATTCTGAGAATCTGAACTATTAAAGCAGTTATCATCTATGCTTTTTTGAAATATGTAATTTTTTCATCATGTCATTTATAATTGCTAATTAGACACAAATCATTGCAATAGTAAAATTAAAGGAATTATGTGAATGAATTTTTGAAAAGTTCTATGTAAAGCAAAGCATATTTTCTAATATTATCTGGAATCCCTTCTTGCACTGTTGCCCAGAATTAGAATTATCCCTCTTCTGGATTAAAGATGCATTGGTGGATTAGTCTATCACTGATGACTACATAATATATCCTTCCTAGAGGCTTAAAATGAAAGGAGGTCTGTTAACTACAGACCATGTTAAAATAACAATAAAAAAAAAAAAAAGCTCCGTGACACAAAACTGTATTAACTGTATTTTAACATTTAAATATCATCAAGTGTAAGGTCTATGTAGTTTGTGAAACACAGCTTTGGGTTCAGTGCTATGTACCAGTTCTATTCCTTTCACAGACCGTAACACCTGTAAAACTAGTAGACATGGGACTGATTCCTGCAAGGATTAGCCATCAGTATCACTTCTAGCTTTAGCCACCTGAACAACATGAGGAATAAACGTGGACAGTTTAAATGAAAACAAAATTTGCTTTAATGTTTTTACTTGATGATCAGATATGTATACTTATTTAGAAAAATTTGAATTTTTTTTTGTCAGTTAAAGAAACAATATTTTAATTTTAAATTTAGATTTTTTTAAAGGAAATACTATCAAAGCAACAAGAGAGATGAGCTATTTCTGAAGATTTTAAATTGAATTATGAAGTGGATTGATATATATAACTGTTTCACGTAACATTAAGTTGATTCATCATTTTAAAACTCTAAAAGAGATATTATAGTATTCTGTAAATGAGGACATGATACCAGTTTTTCATGGAACAGTGGCGTTCTCCAAAGTTTTAGTAGGTGTAAGACTACATAGTTCATAAAACTCTTGCTTTGTGAACTTCTGGGAACATTTCACATGCTGATAATCATACAATGATGACTTCTAGAATAGGCCTGTTTAATATTTAAGCCAAATTCTGCAACAATAACTAAAAAGAAAAATGTCACTGCCTGCAATAAAATACAATGTACTGTATTTTCTGGAGGTACTTAAATACCTAATTACATTCTTTTTCAATTGCATCCTGTGAAAAAATAGATGAATTGTTAGTATTACAGATTTCAAATTAAGACACTGGGGTGTGCTTCTTCTTGTTTAAGAAAAGATTGTCTGAACTGACTTCATGAAGGTTAGTGGAATTATCAGCTTGAAAAGGTAGCTATATTTGGCTATAAAATTCAGCTAAGCAATAAACTTTCTACCAAAAATTCTTGTTGGTGTCACTGACAACAAAGGGATTAGAAATTTTCCCCATGTTTATTAAATGAAAACCTGCATATCTAATGTTGCTTGCTAAATTGGATCTTTGAAGAACAACATAGAATCCATGAAACATTTGTGTGTACAGCTCACAGGCTGGATGCTCCATCCTTTGAAAGGAAGCCATTGTAAAGGGGGAGGGTCCTGAGCACAAAGCAGGGAAGAACTGGTTTTCTTGCAAATTACAGTATCACCCACAAAACTCCTATAAGAGCTGCATGCTTCAATACACAGTAAATAAACTCCATATGGTTTACAGAAATAAAAGGGTGGAAGATGGGGGAATGGACTTTGAGTTCTGTAGTCAAAGGAATTTAAAGGTACATCTAAGTAGTCTTAAAAGGGACTGCTTTATAATGAAGTATCAATTACATACAGCCCTGAATCATAATTGGCTAGGCATCCTCAGACTAGCAGAGCAGACACACCACAGTTCTGTGCTTCTTCTCAATTGATCTCAGTGACTGTACCATTTTCTTGACGTTTTACAATTTATTGATTCAGTAATCACAGTTCAGTTGTCTTAATCACACAGTTACTGAACCACTGAGAAAACACCAACAGATACATAATCAAGACAACATCAAACCCATTAGATCGCAACGTTTTCAGTCAAGGAACAGCTGACAGCAACTCAAATCCGAGTTTGTTTCCCCTCTACTTTGGAGGTCTGGATGGCTTTATAAGGGTACTAAAGAGAAGGGAGTTCATTTTGGCCAAACTCTTCTCTCTGTCCCCTCCTTTTATTTTCTTTAACACGCCAGAACCCTGTTAAAGACGGCACACGACTCAAGATACAGGCAACTCCGAGCGCACAGCCGTAGGGGGAGCGAGCCAACTGCCCCACGGGAGCCAGATCCGCGCGTTAAGGCAGTGCCTCGCCGGGGGAGTCACCGTAGCCCTGCGGGGCGCGGAGCCTTGCGGGGAGCGGAGCGGAGCCGCCGGACGCGCGTGGGGCCGGTCCCGGTCCCTGTCCATGGTGCTGCAGGCGGACGCCGCTGCCGGGGGCTCTTCCGGCCTCTCTCCCTCCCTCCCTCCGCTAACACCCTGCAACAGCTGCTGAGCCCGATTTACGGGAATAGCGCTTTTAGGGAGATTTAACAGCGGGGCTGGGAGTAACAAAGAAAAAAAAAAATTTAAAAAAAAAAAAATCCCCAAAACTCCTGCCAAAGCCCTGCCCGGGCTCTGAAGCTTGCCTTTCCCTCGCAGTCTCTCGGCTGCCAGGGACGCCGGGCGGGAGGGGAAGCCCCAGCCCCGCACACAACTTTCCTCCAGAGATCCCGGCTCCAGCCCGGCTCGCCCGGGCCCCGGCTCTCCCGGAGCCCCCCGGGCGGAGGGTCGGGAGGAGAGGGGACGCAGCGCTCTCCTCACCTGCAAAGCTTTGGAGAAGCCAGGCAGGAGAGCGGGAGAGGCTGGGAAATCCCTCGCCTCCCCTTCCTCATTGCTGGCTTCTGGTACCAAGGAAACAGCCGGCGGGCGGAGGGGAGGGAAGAGGAGACTCCCATCGTATGCACAGTGCCCCCCGAGCATCCCCTTCCCTGGGCGCCCGCAGCCGACGCCCGTCGCCCCCGCCCGGACTCACGTGTGCCGTCAAACCGGGTGGCGATGGTGTCGAGGAAGGTGTTCTGGGGTGCCAGTAATCCCTTCATAACCGGCATTTTTCCAGCGCGGTGCGAGGTTCCCCATCAAAGTTTGCCTACGAGGGTGGTTCGAGAAGAAAGTGCAGAGGGCGCCCGGGGGAAGGGAGGGAGGGAGGAGGCGGAGGGAGGGAAGGACGGGGAGGAGGAGGAGGAGGAGGAGGATGGGGATGCCGCCGCACCGCCTCCGGCGCCGGGAGCCCCCCGCCCGTCAGCCCCAACACCGCAAAGCACTCCCGCCCCCGCTGCTGACTGCCGGGCGGGGCGGCCGCCCAGCGCCGCGCCCAGGTGCGGAGCCCCCCGGCCAGCAGCACCCGCGCCCCCTCCCTTCGCCTCCCGCAGAGTGGGAGCCGGGGGGCGCCGGCGGGGAGGGCAGGGAGAGGGAGAAAAGCAACCTTTATCTACCTGGGGCTGGAGCGGGGCGGGAGCAGCAGAGGAACCAGCGGCCGCCCCGGGGATGTCGGGCCCTCCTCCGCCCCCCATCCCCGCCTGACCCCTCCATCTCTCCTGGCACATAAAGTTTCCTAGGCTTAAAGCATAATACCCCGGGTTGTGAGTAACGATACTGCGGGGTAAATCTTGGGATGTTACTTTGCTGAAAGGAGAAACACCCTATTGGCATGTACAGCAAGTGCCCATGTAGGATGTGCATTGGAGAGCAAGATTAGAACATGGAGAATGCTCCATCAGGTGTGTGGTCTTGTGCGTTACTTGCACATTGAGGCTATTTTGCTTATTACTTTAAGGGATAGGCAATTTCAAATTCAGCGTGGATATTTCCTAAATAATCTTTTAGAAATGACTCCCTGAAAAGTTCCCAGAATAAATTTTTTTTTTTTTGCCAACCAAGGAGAGAATTGAGACCTAGATCCTAGTGCAAGAGACCTAATGTGCAAGTTAAAGCAAACAACAACAAATTAAAAAAAAAAAAAAAGGAAGAAGCAGGCACACATGCTTCTCCCCCACTGGGATGAGTTACTTGCTCAGGCTGATCCCATGGCTCTTTAAATGTTGCCATATAGTGCCCCAAGGTTCAGTCATTTCACTCACTGCAGCAGCAATGGCAAAAATCCTCCCTGTTCTTTCAAGAAAAAAAAAAAAGACACTGGAGAAAAGAAGTGCGAGTACACTCCCTACTCTACAAAGACCCTGCACACTATGGAGGGGGAGCCTGGTGGTCTCTGGCTCTTTGACAGTATTGTTATTTTTATTTCTTGCTATTCTAACTTGTTTGTGTTTCTCCCTTTCTCCAGATGGATGGAGGGCTTTGATTCCCACTTTTTAGGATAAGCAGCACATAGAGATGCTGTAGGAGGGGTAAAAAGGTCCTTCTTTATGACATAGAATTAGAAGGAAAAAACCCAAAACTTCAGAAAATGCTGATGTATATGTTTTATAGGACAATATAAAGTCTACCTAAGGCAACCCCACCTTGCCTTTGAGGAATGTAGCAGTATTTTACTCAGATCATGAATCTGTCCAGTTGTCCTTGTACTGGAGCCCCTTACAAAACAGTTGATACAGAGCTGCCAGCTCAGTTTTCAGAGGTGGCCTTACTGAGAGACTGCTTTACAGTCACTATTACTTTAGAAGTATCCAAGATATCACAGAACTGTGAGTTTCTTAGCTAATTATCTTCAGATTTATGGCAGGCTTTTACTTTCACTGGCAATCATTAGTCTTGTCCTTAAAATGCGCAAATTTTAGTACTGAATGCCAGAAATTGTTAATTTTCTTTTTCAAAGTTATTGTCATGTCTTCCAGTTCAATATAAACTGAGGTCTCAAATTAATTTCTCAATAGTTTTCAATTTAGTCTCACCAGCAGGTATCACGCTCATAGTTAAGTTTCAGATTGGTATAATGAGCTACAGAATATCCCTGCTGGGGAAATAAAGAAAATCTTATTCCAATATTTGAAAATCCAGAAGAGCATGATCAGACTTTCACTTCTGTCAAAGTGCTCAGCAGCAGCAGTTACCGAGGTAAATCTGAACCTTTGACATCTGCCAAAGGATTCATATATGTTGAAGCACGTGTGCTGTGACTGTGTTACAGCTTGCAATTCCTTTCCATGACCTGCCCCAAATGCCACCTAAGTACGGATACAGTGAAAGAGAAAGGAATATATTCTTGATCCTATTGCAGGCAGTCAGGAAACAGTAACCTGTGTGTATTTAAAGATTTCTCAATTTTGACTTATGAAAAATCATCACAAAAATAAAAAAAAAAGTTCCAGTTTTCCAGGGGAGTCAAACCGCCATCTAATACCAGTAAGCATAAGTTACAGTTACTAAAATGTAGGCACCACTGGCCAGGAGAAGACTACAGCAACTGCAGTGAAAGCTCTAGCAACAATGAAAATCTGGCTATGTACAAGATGGAGGAGCAATACCAAATTCTTTATATGAGAATGTGCTGAAGGCCTCAGCTGTGAGAACTTGAGGAAAGAGGAAGTTTGTGGGGCTTACAAATACTTGCAGTCATGGCATACTGTTAGCTATCACCACAACTACTTTATAATGTACCATTATAAATTCTGGTATGAATTAAGCTTTTAAAAAGTTATGTTTGTGTTCTACATACCACAACCCAAACAAACTTCATTTTAAAGCAGAACCAATGAAACATTTCACAAAAACTATACATGCAACAAAAAGCCTCAAACTACATAAGAGAAACTGAAGTGTAGCATCCTATTTTGCACTTGACTTTGGCATATTCTACAGCCTTTTACTCACAAAAGTAATCCTTCTTAATACAGACTGGTATTTCAGAGAGTTAGTTGCAAAACACTGAAGTATTAAGTCTTGAGTAGTTCAAAGCAGACAAATTTAGCAGGTTGAAATTTCAGTGAGCTGAGAACAAAAAGTTCAGGAAAGCAGACACAGAAGAGCTGAGAGTATTTAAGAGTAAGGTGAAGGAGCAGATGAAAATTTGTAGTCAAGTTCTGGAAAGTTATTTCTTAATATTTGAGCAAAATGCAAACTAAGGACACTGAATAGTATGAAGTAGGGTTTTGAGGCTTTTTTGTTTGGTTGTTTTTTTTATAATGTTTAAGAGAAGGTATAATGCAAACCCAGATGACTTTAACCTTGTTTCAGGCAATTAGCTTTCAATAATCTTCTATATTAATTTAGAGTTTGAGTATCTGGTATATCTAGACACCGTGTCTAAAAGATTACATTTATTTGCTAGCAAGGACAGATAATCAAGAGTTGAAATCTAACTTAGATTTTTGTATATAAATTTGTATCTACTCTAGGTAAATAACCCTCTCCCTCTAGTCCTCTCTTTGTTTACTCTGGAACATTCTGCTGAACTAAAAATATTAAAAAAAAATATAGCAAGACAGTACCAGAGCTGAGAGACTAGGAACCAATAGTCCTGTGGCTAAACTTCAGGTTGCCATTAGCACCTACCTTGCAAAGAAAATTTAGTCAGGGGCTTACAATTTAGACCAGAAGTATGATCTGGGAAAATAAGGTTTGTTGCTTCAAAGTACTCAACAGTATGTAAAATATAATCTCAGCCATACGTTTCCTCCCACTTATCCACAACTATTTGGGTATTCAACATAGCACATTACATTTTGAGGCACTGTATAATCTTTTTAGATATCACTAGTTACCCAGAAATGAGGGCATGGGCAGAGAGTTTTGCACAGAACATATGCAAGCAGCAGCATGTTGCAGCATTTTCAGTCATAATTGCACACCTCCTTTTCTTCATTTATAATTCAATCAAAAGCACACTTTACAAGTTTCATTATTATTATTCCACTGTACCACAAATTATGTTATAACACATGAAGTTAGAAGCTGCTTATTCCTTCCTTGGCACAAACACTTGACCTCAACTTACCTACTACAGTCATGCAAATTAAAACAGTTAGCGAAAATCAAATTAACAATCAGGAAGGACTGCCCGCAGCTTACTTTTGTGCTTGAAATTGCCACCCACTTATTTGTTAGTAAACCAAGGCATCCAAGGGGAAAAAGGGAATTATGAGAGAGTCGGAAAATACTAGGAAAGGGCAAAGAATAGCAACCTGCTGTTCATCTGCCATGAACAAACTAATTTAGTCTGAAGGACTGTGTATTAAGAGTATTATCCTAATAAATTATTATTGTGCTTAAAGAAATGCATGATGAAAGAAAGGGACCAGCATAAGCCAACAATAGAACTTTTCAAGAATAAAGCTGCATAGTTGAAGCTCTGCCAAGTGAGGGACAGTCTAGGTCAAAGTTTAAATACAAAGATACCATTTCTGGCTCAGGAGGTGACCAAGTTGCTATAGACTGGGAAAGCTTGCAAGAAAAAAAGGCTACAATACTCATCTTGTTACTGTGCTCTTCCTCCACTACCTGCTGTCAGTCACAGAAGGGAAATGGTATTGGGTTAGACAGACCCTTAGTCTGACCCAGTAAGTGCTGCTCATATAACATATGGGTTATAGAGACCTACTTGTAGCAATTCCTACTATAAGACTGTATTTTCTATTGTGTAAAACTTTGTCAAACACAACATCTGCTTCAGACAGTTTATCTGGAATATTTCAACTAATAATAAGAAAATTCATCCATTTTCAAGATTCAAGATTTTAACATTTCAAGTTGAGGAGGAAAAATACAGATTTAGAAATCTCAAAAAATGAAGGAGCAACTCACGTAAAAGAGGAGTCATATTAGGGAATAGGCCTGGAAATGTTACATAATTAGGATTAAAATGACGAGGGCAAATGAGAAGTAAATGATAGGAGTAAGGGAAAATGGGAGCTCCGTGGGGAATCTGGAAATCCTTGGGCCCTTAGGCAGAAGCAAGAAACAAAAAGGTCATTAAGAAGTATAGCCAAGCTGAATTACTCAGTGGGAACAAGACAGAGGATGAACAGCAGGAGATGAAGCAGAGCAGCTCAAACAATGGGGCAATACACAGGAACAGTGTGAAAACTGAGAAAGGAAACTGGAACTAACCAGCTAACCAGTATGACATGGGGAAAATAAAGGATGGAATCATGGACAATTTCGGGATAACAGGGTCAATCAAGCAAAATACAGGTGAGGAAGCCAGCATAAAACCAGAATGAAGTTAAAGAATCAAATCTCACTTATCCTCTGCTGCTGGCAAATACCTAAGAAACATTTGGCAAAAGCCCCATTTCCCTTTTCTACTGGTGTAAATAAAGGATTTAAGCTTACTGATGTTCACAGACACACCATTTACTAATGTTCTTACAAAAACCCCAATGTGGTAGATTCAAAAGTTTCTAGTTGTACTGATGTCACCAGCATATTAGGCTGCAATTAATGTTCTTGTATTTACCTTTAAAATATGTAGGAACTCATACACATCATAATGATTAGCCTCATTATTCATATTATGCAACTACCTAGGATGATTATGGTCTCTAGAATCTTGATTTGATCTTTGTATAATTAGAAAGCTCGATATACTTTCATATTGTTCACATACTCAAGTCTCAAGTGTGCATCAGATTTTTATAAAGAAGAGATGTTGCCTCATGTCTTCTGGAAAGTAGGTCAATTAAAATCTGCAAATGATCTTGTTGTCAAAACAAAAATGAGTTGATTTGGAATAGACTATATCAGACATCAAATTTTAGGAGGTTATAAAATTTGTTTCTGTCCCCACTTTTCTATCTGTAAAGGTAGGATTAGAGTTCTCATGTCTAAGAACTGTGTGGATATTGTTAGTGTTTGGGTAACACTAAATCTTACAAAAACATCTGATAAAAATTAGCAGGTTTTATTTAAGAGATGTTTGGATAGTGTTCAGAAAGTTATGGCATCACTTTTCAAACAACAAGAAATTAACAAGCCACTGAATTGTTAAATCGTTAATTGAGCACCATCATGTGGGAAAAATAATCACTGTTGTTTATAGGAAAATACTGCTTAGAGGAGAATGTACCTCTGTGAACAGAATTAACACCCAATCTGAATAATCGATATCTAATTTGAATCAAGATTGGTTTCCATCAGAAAACAAAACCAAAAAGCACTCAACTAAGCCCAAACACCCCAAAAAATTAAATAATAATGCTCTCTCTCTCCATATATATAAAAGTCACACCACACTTCTGAAGATGAAACTGAAGCTTACAGTTAACTAAATGGGAACAGAAGTTTTCTTCACAAAATCTATGCAAGAAAAAGAAAGGTAGAAAGTTGAATTTAGAAGAGGCCAGACTAATAGCTTATTTATTTCCTAGATATGAAAGGCATCACATGCCTGTTTACCACACTGTGGAATTGAAGGTAATGTTGCTGTTAAAGGATCTTATAGATTATTCTACATCTCAAAACAATGTTGCTGTTTCAGTTCACTGATAATTACAAGTGTTATTTTTGTTCCCAATTCTTTGAATCTTAGTTAATATAAGTGTAGCTGTTGAGAATATTCTCTATAGTAAATACTACAACTTTACTTATTTATGGGGTTTTAAACTATTTTAAAAAATTCATTACCTTTAATCTGTGTGAATTCAAAGAGTATAAAACCAAAATTATTTGCAAAGTAAAATAGTGCTTACTGGAAGCTGGAGAATTTGGCTGAAAAGTATAAGTGATACGTTTGTATAGAAACTGTAGTAGATGCTTTGAATAAAGCCAGTACTCACAGGCATCACTGTAGCTATGGGATTTGCTGTTAAACCTTAAGCGTGATCTTCTTACATGCAGATGTAAAAAGTAGTTCCTCTCACAGATCCACAGAAGTAAATTAGAAATTATGCTACCATTCCTCCATATGGATATACCCTGAACACTAGGAAATAAGCATCTAGATTTCCTGTCTGTGGATTTCCAGTTTAGCATGACCATTTTCCAAACACCATTATTAAAATACAACTCAGAATACAGCACAAATTCTTTCACAAGTGCATCCATTTTTAAATGATTAAACTGGATAAGTGGAAAATAATTTCTTCTGTTTCCTAGCTCATATTTTTGGAGCACAATTTATATCAATATCACTAAAATAACTCACATGATTCAGTGGTATTTTTCATTACAAGTAATAAGCAGTACAGCTACGCTGGTCCCTAGCAGTATTGTGGTGCTAATTCAAATTAAGGTTTCAGGCCATTGACTACCAACCCAAAGAACAATCAAAAGGAAACAGAGACTAGTATTTCAGTAGGTATCATCTTCTTTTTTTTTTTCAGTGCAAACAAAATTGAAGACAGAAGATTGCTTTGACAGAAGATTCATTGGCAAAGAACCTGGGTGGCATCACCGTTTTTTGTTCCTTCTCTCTGGGATTTCATTGCATTTTACAAAAAGTAAGTTATCTTATATTAAAATATAAGATTAATATCTAAAACACGTTAGGTAGCATTCAGGGGTTCTATGCTCGTAATTTATAAGTATTTCTATCTCTTCCTATCATAAAGGCACAGAAGGTAGTGCTAGGATTATGAATGTATTTTTAATGGACATTTAAAATGAATGCATAAGTTAGACCTGACAATTTTTCTACAAAAGTGTCCTACTGGAGAGACATAGGTAGAAGTTCTCAGACATTTAAACATTTTTATGGTAATTACAGATACCACTCAATTATATAGCTCGTTTTGGTGTGAAGCAAACAGTAAAACGACACTTTTTGAAATCTACAGTTAGTAAGCTTCACAGAAATCAACAATGATATTTGAAGCCAGATAATTTTTATTTTAGGAAGCTCCTAACAGGGAAAACTGAAGTTTCCCCCCACTATATAGTTATAATCAATGTATTTTGTAGTATCTTTCATAATGTCTAAACAATTGTATGTGACCTTAATGGACATATTTTAGGACTTTAAAAGTATCCTGAGGTCTTTAATCTTTGCCACAGAGGACTGTAAAGAAAGTGTTCATAGAGATCAAAAAGTGTTTGATGTACCATTAAAATATCATAAGTAGCACTTCATGGAAGTTTTAAGTTGCTAGAGAAAGATCTGTTTAAACTATTTATCTAACTTTATCTAAGTTTATTTAACTTTAAATATTACTATAATTCCAAAATACTTGTTCATAAAGTGTAAGCACACTAAAAATAATAAAATAAAATACTTTGTAAATAAACAACCCCACCAAGATCAAATGCATTGCAAGATGCACTGTTAGATGCAAGTTATTTGCCATCTCTGCTAAAAACAGAAAGGGTTTTTTTGTTCCCCCCTCCCCTGCTTTTCAGGTTTTAAACACAGTCTGGAGTTTATTTTCTATCTTTTAATCAGACATTATTGTTGTCATTCTTTAATCAGGAGCCTGAGCACGGTTACCAAAGAGAAAGATAAAAATAAACCCACCAAACCCTAGTGATCTACCTTAGTGTCTAGCTACCTAAAATTCAGTAGTCCAAGTATTTCAAGGCACACCACAAAGGATTAACTGCAATGTGTTAAAGCTACACAAACCAGAGCCAACTTCATCCTATATATGCAAGAGTATTTTTTAGTTTTTTGAATTTACAAGCAATGCTACGTATTTCTGTTTTATATCTCAGGTCCTTTCTTTCAAAACTTAAATATCTACACACATACAACTTTCCACACATCATAGGTATATGTGTAGTATTAAAAAGTTTTTTATTAATATACCTATTTATTTACGAATATATAGAGGAGAGAGAGTGAGTGTGTGCAGTCACATATAAACCAACTTGCAACCAGAATGGTGCAAATAACTTATTATTGGTTAACTGGTCAAGCTGAAAAGTTTGAAGGCAAAGCAGGCACGATAATCTTTGATGTATTTCACTTCACTCATTGAGGCAACAGTAAGTTTTTCAGCACACTGAGTGTAATAAAACCTTGTTTCCTAATTAGAAAAGGAAAAGATTGAAGAGGGGAGGATGAGGCAAAGAAAAACACTAATTTTAAAATAGTTGAAGTGGGTTAGATTTGAGTAATCCTAGCATCAACTAGAATAGGTAAAATTAGTGAAGATAAGGCATATATATTGCCACTTCTGAAAGATGGGAAACGCAAAAGGATGCCTTTTCTACAGCTTGTAGACAAAACTTGTTAACTACAGTTCAGCTCATATAACTTTTCTATTATTCACCATATTTTTCTTCCCACTTAAGTCAATTAAATGAGTTTGACAAAAAACAAAAACAAAACCAAAACAACCAAGCACCCGCATGCTCAAGAAAACAACTTTTGATAGGCAGTAAGTCTTATTTCTAAATTAGAAATTCTTCAGAAGACAACAGATAAACTGTAAGTAATTAAAGAACAAGAGGGTAACCTGATCCACCAAGAGTATAACAGATCAGCCTGAATACTGATTTATCTGCTTTTTAATCTTCTCCAGCTCATCAACTTCTTTCCCGTCTTAATAAGAGTTTCATTAGTTCTTCTCATGCGGCCATTTAAACATGAGAACCAGTAAAGATACTTCAGTAGTCATACATCATGTTTTTCTACCTAGAAGATATATATCCCTACAAACAGAAAAAAAAAAAAAACCAAAGCAAAACTTTCTAATCAGAATGAACACAGAAGTAAGTCATACACCTTATGCTCTTATTTCAGAAGGATTTTCTTAAATACGTGTCTTCGCTGAATGTATGCTTTGTGTTATACATTTGTGAAGAGAGAAACTGCAGAATAGAGCATGATTGTTAGTTTGGAGAAAAAAATACAGTCAAATAATAGGGTATTATTGGCAATGAAATCCTAAGCAAGAACATAGGGAAAGAAAGTTAATAGAAGGAAACCTCTAATAGGTGAAATTTTGTGTTTGACACCAGAATCTAAAGCAACTAAATCTCTGTTGCAACATATGCAACATCAGGAAAAAGGGGTCTCAGTAGGAGGGAGAGAAGAGTGAGCTGCACACCAGGTCCAAGGGAGTGAACAGCAGGAGATACAGGCAGTGCTTAGTTGTGGAGTTGCCTTGGGAGAAGCCCAAGGCAAAAAAAAAAAAGGCAGCACAGCATTGTTGTCTGCAACTGAAACAATTGCAAGAATAAGAAATTCACAATCAAGGTGAGTTGTATACTGGAATCATGTCAATCTTGTTTTGGTCTGCTCTTCTCACAGGTAACCCCCAAAAGGGCTGAAACAAAAGCCTATTTGGGGACTTCGGCTGAAGAAATCAAATCTTGAACTCCAGTCGGCTCCAAAAAAAACCATGACACTTTGGACTTGTGGAATCAATCCTTGTTTTTATTCAGATTTTGACCTTTCTAAATTATTTTTAATATTTCCAAGAATTGGGGATTTTAGATGTGTTTAGGTGTGTGTAAAATCCTTTACATATTCCTATATGTTCCACCTATAAGCAGTGCCTTTGCTCTGATCCTGTAATGCACCCAAGCAAGTAAAGCCTTATGTATGCACAGCTCTCTATGCATAGCAAAATTAGTACAGTATAATAGCTAGGTGTAAGGATTAGGCTGAGGATCACATTGCAGGATTAGGGCAAATATACATGCTAAGGATTTAGTAGGAAATGGCCAGCCATGCAGTAGATGCAGTCTCAGAGACCTATTTATAGTATAATCTACTCTCTAGTCAGTTTAAATTAATATCCTGATCCTTTTTGCATATACTAGTTGGCATATTCTTGGTACAATTTTCAAGACTAACCTTTTATCTAGGATGGCATTTGCTGTTACAGTGCAGTTTAAACCTTGGTACAGAATTTGTGTCAGCACTTTTTGTCCTGCGAAGAACTGAAATTAAAGTATTAAAACCTAGATAATGCAGACATTGTCCTGAGAGACTCACAGCTTCTTCCAGCCTCATCATAATTGAGCACACTAAAATCCACAGGCACTTAATAATAAGCATTTTTTGGAGGCTTTCTAGCCATGGAAAGAGATTTTCTGTGTTCTTCTGAAACAGACTTATTTTCCAAGGACTAGCAGGTTATTATTCTGCTTGAACTAAAAACCTGTTCAGATTATTTGAGCCCAAACCTTAATTTATTTCAAAGTAAGTGGCAAATCTAGATCAAATGTATAAAGGTAATTATAGAATGATTCTCACCTCTGCTGTTTAATGCTATCTTTAGCAACACAATGGGATCAAATAACATGGAATCAAATCCAGGATGAATCGAAATATGCATTTTGAAATTCAAGATTTTAACAGAACTAGTTTTCCAGGCTTTCAGTACCATTTTTCTAATGAAGTTGATCTACCACATTATCTGTGGGAAACATCAATCAAAACTTTTACAAATATAAGGAACACAAGTTTACCCAAGTGAACTAACAAATATATTAAGCTTATGAGCAGGTCTTTATATGTACAAAAATGTCTGATGATCTGTCAGAAGAGGAGGAATAGTCACAATTAAGGGCTATGAATTGTATTCTCTATCATCTGCTTTGCTTAAAGTTGAATATACAGGTAAACACGTAGGTCCAATTTATGGTGTATATTTTATTTGAGTCGTATTGGCTATCAATTTCTCTAAGTAAAGAGAAATTACTAAGTTTCTATTACTAAAATGAGTTTTCCAAATATACGCTTAGGTTCCTGTAATCTATACAGCTGTTTTCTCATTAGAAATTGTGGTCAGATATTTACTAGCCAAGATAACAAACAGATATTATCTATGCTCTGTAAATGGTTGGAAAGACATTTTTATAACTAAAACATTAAAGAACCTACTGTGCGGGGGAGAGACAAATCACTCAGTAGTTTTGTTCTGACACTAAAAATGTTTATAAAATATAACAAATGAAAACAGTTAAAAGCAGCACTTGGCTTTTTCCCCCCCCTCTCATTTTCAACATGTATAGTTTGTAGTTTATATTCTATGATTAACTGTATGGAGGACAAATGCATGATGAACACATGGATAATCTGCAAAGAAGTGGTACAATCATAACTTTGCAGAAACAAGGGGTTTGGAGGATTATTTCAGTTACAAGACAAAAAGGAATTATTATACCAAAAAAAAATGGGTAATTAGTCCACAGAATTGCTTGCTGAAAAAGTCCAAGGGTTGTACTGGCATAACATCCAGTAAACAAGAAAAGCGGGTTATTAGATAAGTAAAGTGAGAGTTTAAATGGCTTACTCTATCATCATCTTTTAAGCTTCATTGTGGCAGCTGATGTTCATTTCCTTAGTGAGAACACAAAGCCCCATAAACAACCATCAGTCACAAGTGTGAGTCACTCTCAAGAGTCACAACTCCATCATCGTCAGATCTTGTCTCCAAATTCTTGTCTTCATAACTCCCTTTACATCTCTACCTGCCCAGCCTCTTCATGTGACCCTGAGGCCAAATGCACTTTGCAGTGTTGGGATTAAAACAAAAGAGCTCACTTATGTCTGACATGGCCAGAGAGCAGAAGATACTTTATTTACCCAATAAGGTCTCTGAGATAAGGCAGAGTAACAGCTGTTGGATTCAATATCACCCCAGAGTACCTGCTTGTGACCAACTAATTATGTGTCTGAAGGACTTCAGCAAGAAGTCATGTTTCTTCTGCCCCTCATTCCAGTTGTACTTTTCCTTTCCGTCTCTATGCTTCCATATTTTCCTCAAAATTTAGATTGTCATTCAAGTTGTGACTGTCTACAGAATTAATTCTGTCCTCTTTGGCAAGACAACTTGTAAAAGTCGATGACTTGAATTGATACAGTAATTCTCAGAGATTAATTTTAATAAATTTTGACTAATCCTGGTGTCCTTCACAAACATTTAATGCCAAAACACTGAATGCATCTTCCAGGTTTGTGATATTTGCATGCATTTCCAGACTCTGGTATGAATATTCTACATTTGTCATAGCTGCTAAGTACTGATGCTCTTATCTTAAAAGTCCAACCTCATTCAACTTCACACAGTAACACCACCTCTCATTCCTGGACCTCTATCTAAAAATAGTGCAACACACATAAGATTGCACTTGGACTTGAACATCCTTTAAATTAGAACAGAGGCTTCCACAACATGTCAGAGTAAGTATTTCTTTCTTATTTTCTAAGGACAAAGAAGATATGCAATAACTTTTGCAATTTTTTTTGTTAATCTTTGGACTACTTTTACCTTTATTAAAGTATTTTGTGACTAATAGGATAGAATTATCAGATGGATTTTGATTACCCCCCTCTCTGCGTTTCACTGATTTTTGACTAAAATAAAGTGCAAGGATCAGCTTCAGCCTGTTCTAACTTCAATTAAGTTCAGGTAAAATGTTAAGTCCAAAGTACTAACAGCTAAAGAACAAATTTACAAAGGTTGTTTGAGAGAAAAAGTTGAAAAGGGACAAGAATTTCAGAAATGTTTAATTACGTTGTTTAATTTTTCCTTCTGGGGGTTACCTCAGTTTTTTCTAAAAATCCCATTGGCCATGTGAGAAGGTGTTCTCAATTTCTTCTCCCCTATGCATGAAAGAAATTATTTACAGCCATCAGAACTCCCATTCTCTTCTTCTGGATCTTAATATCTTCACAATTCCCACATAAACATTCTCTGATCTTTATTTATCCACCCTATCTTGACAAAGATAGTGAGTCTGGTTGCTCCTTATAAGGCAAATCTGAAGAAGTCAGCAGGCAGTGGAGATGAGTGGTGGGTAACTTTAGGGGTGGTAACTTCTTCAGTCATCCAGCAGCAACAGGATGCAGTCAGACCCTAAACACTTTGGAAATCTGGCCTCTGAGTTGTATGTGATCTGAGCCCTTATTCTCCAATATAATGTCACTAAAAGAACAGCTTTAGTGTAAATAGCACATAAAGCATTTTCAATGAGAATAAAAGGAGGC
This sequence comes from Scolopax mira, assembly GCA_004320125.1. Classification (NCBI taxonomy): domain Eukaryota; kingdom Metazoa; phylum Chordata; class Aves; order Charadriiformes; family Scolopacidae; genus Scolopax; species Scolopax mira. Next base: position 66,282 of record BJBW01002429.1, read on the forward strand.
TCTCAAAAGAATCAACTTCGAAAAAAAAAAAAATTTCTGAAATACTAATTGGTCAAATTGTTTCCTCAATTGAAAACACAAGCTAATGACCTGCTGATTGATACCAACCATGTCTTTTATATACTTTTATATTATGAAAGAGTAGTACAAAACGTTGGAAAGTAATTTCACTGCTATCTATGCCTCCATTTCCATGGTTTAATTGGGCATTATGGTACTATGAATCTTATAATTAGCAGAAATTTATTCAAATTGATATTTCCACTGACTACAGTTTGAACTGTAGGAAAACATCTTGCATATTCATATTTTGTCCCAAACACTTCAATACAGTGGTATACATGGCTGTTGCAAATATTCAGAATAAAAATTGTGCTGAGGTAAATGCATTCAAAAAAACAAAACCAGAAACCAAAACACAACAAAACACCTTTTTTTTTTTAAATGAACTTGGAATCAATGTTCAGTGCTGTAAGAACAGGCTTATGTTCTCCAGAGCTGATCCAGCAAAACACTGAAAACACAAACTAATATAGGACTGGTAATATGCTTAACATTAAGCTCCGATTTAGGGAAATGCTTTTAGCACTTGCTCAAGTGTATTTTGTAAGATAAGCATACTGAAGTATTAAACTCTCAACACACATTTTTCCAGGACTGTGGTCAATGTTTGCCTCCAGCCATAGCATGACCTGATTACTTATATATTTGAAAGCTCCTGAATAGACAAAAAGTCCAGCTCTCTGCTGGCATAATTGCACCAATGGCACTGGAGTTACAACATTGCTTCCAGCCCATGGCTTTGAACGTTGCACAACATACACGTTTTCTAAGTTTGCACTGAATCAATTCACTATTGCTCAGATCAGATGAGCATGTGAAAGTTTAAGGTAGCTGCCCAGACTCACTTAGTAGATTCAATTTCGACTTAGAATAACTATGATCCATCAATCTGTTTTTAGATGTGCATGGAATAATATTTTTAGAGAAGGATATATTTTTTTCTTAGCAGTTTCATTTATCTACTTTTAACCCAACAATCCATTCCATTTCCTTGAAACCTTTAGGAAGTTGTTGCAGCAACTGTTATGCAGCAGTTGAGTTTGGTAAAAGAAACTTAGTACTTCCAACTATAGTCTGAATATAAAATAGACACTAATGTTCTTTTTTTCCTCCCTTTATGCTTTGTATTTTGTCCCATGACAATCCACTCCATATTTCCTTCGTTATTGTTCTCACCTTTTATACAGCCTAGGTATATTCCCTTATTTCCTAATTACATTATGTATGGTAAATTAGTAAAGACTAAACATAAATAGGAAAGTATTATTTAATTTGGTAAGTGCTGTTCCAATTCACCAAACACCGTTTATAACGTTAGCAGGGCTTCATCTGCAATATAGAACATTATGTAATTCAGTGTTATTTTTCATTATTGAATGTGCAAGCATGTATTTCACAAAGGCATCAGTAGCAAAGCAGATTGGAGAGACAACAATACCTACGGTGCCTCGGCCCAAGCCCTGTCATCTTACAGTAGCACTTTCCTTTCAGAAATATAAATGCTGCAATAAAATTGTGTGTCATATAAATTCTTCCATAAAGCTGTCTCTCCATAGCCCAAATTCAGGTAGTTACATAAGTACGTGAATCACATTAAGCACATTATAATGAAGTTAAGCACATAATTTACATCAAACTAGTGTTTAAACACCCTCTATGCCTTTGTATGTTTTCATGTAACATTTAACAAGGCTTGAATCTTTAACCACCTATTAAAACAGAGCTGCTCTCATATGCAAAATTTCAGCAATCAGCTTAAAGAGAAAAGATTAGACAATAAATTAAACATTTTTTTTTTTATGTTGAGCACCCATGTGATTTTGAATATTACAAAAGCTGCTTATTTGCATCATAAGGGCCAGATACACAAAAATGTTTAAACACCAAGTATTCTTCCCTTTCAGCATGATACAATTATCGTGTTAGAAAGAGAATGAGCAGCTGTTAGGTAAATCTGTCCTGGCACAAATCCATACAAATAAATAGATACTAAAATAAATAAAAGAAGTATCTCACCCAGTTCACCCCACTGAGTTTCAAATGTCACCTACTCCTAATATTCCCCATTCAACCCTGAGTGAACACTGGTATTTCAAAGAAAACTCTTAGTGGTACCTGAGCAATCCGTACGTAAATTCTAATGGAAGTGTATTTCTCCACAGCCCCCTTCCCAACTTAAAAGAAAAAAAAAAAGTAAGTTTAGCGGCCTCTTTGGAAGCTGCTAAAGGAGCCCCAAGTACCTTTGTTGAGTCTGAAATAAGGACCTTTAATCAAAGTCAGAGGGATAGTTGTGAAGTATGTTAAGATCTTGCAACACCAGCTCCAGTTACTGATTTGATTTCTCTGCCACCAGTTTCCCAAGACTTGTATCATTCACAATTTCCATCTGCATTAGCAATTAGGTTTATCAGTAACTTCTCCTTTCAAAAGTTTATTTTAGATTTTTTCCATTAAATATGCCTGAGAGGTTTTTTGACTTGTTTCTACTTAAGCAGATATATTGAATAAGATAACTTAAGGATAGCATATCAATACTAACAATAAATTTCCTTCATTTTACTGCTTTGAATCATAACTTGAACACCTTTTCAATCTAGTTTTCAGGATTTTTGTTTCCCACTGGCACTGTAAACAGAACACTTAGTATCTGTCTAAGTATCATATCCACTTAGATATGGAACCAATCCAAGTTCTAAGAAAATTCTTTGATAATTTGATTTTGCTCATCTCCGGTTTATAAATGTGTACTTCTAGCCTTGCAAGACAAACTCCAAACTGATATTTCAATTAGGATTCTCAGTTACATAGTACTCACAGGCTTTTAGTATTTAGAACTTGCACCAGAACTCACACAGATTCTTGTTTACTTTAAGCAAAACAAGTCTTTCCTTGATCATACTGCACAAATACAAGTAAAAAAGACATTCTACGAAATTTCTAGACCAAGTGATAACACATGCCAGCAAGCCTACAGTTCACTGGAATGTTAAAGTAGGATGCCACCTACTGCTTAATACCCTGAATTAAAAATAAGAAACCAATTTCCTAACAACATAAAACCACCTAACAGAGAACTCATGACTAATGTTTTGTAATGATGTTGCACTAGTCCAGTCCTCAATGAAGAGCTTTACATTTAGGATACAAAGTAGAAATTGGTACTGTATGACTTCTTCTGGAGGAGTGGTATTGTTCACAATTAATTGAAAAAACCCACAACACATGCACATAAAAGGCAATGTTTTCCTTATAGAAAGTAGCATTGCTTTGCAACATAAAATTGGTTTTTAACTGTAAGTTGTCTCCCCAGTTCACTGAAGTTAGCAAAGGCAGTCATTGGCTTTGGATCAAATCCCCACAAACAGCGGGCAAACTGGTGACTCTTGCTTTGATACCTAAAAGTTTGATGCAGTTTAAAAAAAAAAAAAAAAGAGATAGTTCAGCCTAAGGAGTTTGCTTTAATCTTCAAAAGCCAGCTAGAAATATATCTAGAGACGTACACAAATATTTGCAATGTTTCCCAACTGCACAGTATGCTGTCTTTTCCCCTTAAGTTATATGACTGAGGAAAAAAATTAAAAATAGTCCATCACTACTACAACCAGCAAACAAAGAGATAATTTAGTCTAAAGCAAGCAATACCAACTTAAGAAGTTCCTGGCTTGGTGCTCCTTCCCATCTCCCTGCATGGGTTTCAGGCTCCTCACTTTTCCCAGTAGTATTTGAGCAGCTGCTCAGTAAATCAGATCAGCAAACTCATCTAGATTCAAAGCAATCTTCTAAAACCAGGTTTCTTTTCCCACCCATATAGTCCCTCTGATTGACATTATATTGTAACCCTGCCAACATCTGTACCAGCACAACCCAGGGGGGCCAGGATCCCTAGAACAAGATCTGGTGGTGCAGGGATTTCTGCAGCCACCTTTGCTGCCAGAGACAGTGACACAGTGTAATTTCTCAAATTTCCTCTGCTTATGAATTTAAATAAACCACACATTCATTGACATTTTAATTACATGCGACCTCTTCTACTCAGGAAAGAGTAATTGGACAAATGCTTTACATATTTCACAAGAGGTAAGAGTTGAGCAGAACTCATGAAGAACACAGACACCCCATCTCCATTTGTGATCTCTTTGAGTGCAATTCCTCAGTGCAGCATTTGCACACATTAACAGAGATGCTGGTTTATAAAGGAAAATAATTACTGATTTAGAGGATTGAGAATTAAATTAAGGATTTTCCCAGGGTGTTCAGAGCACATTAAAGCTTTCCTCTTGCTGGCCTTAAGGGTGTGTGTGTGTGTGGGCAGGGAAGTACTTTGCCACTGGCTTCAACTAGTTTTAAACCAGGCTTATGCTACACCTGTAACAGAATTAGATAACTTCTCTTATTTGAATAAAAAAATACAAACAACTGAATAAATAATCCATACTGAAAGAAGGGCTTTAATTCATATAAAAGTTCTAACACTCACTGCATGAACTGATTCTTATTAAGAGATACAACAGGCTGACATTTTATTAATCTACACAATGCAAAAATATATCTAGTTTGTTTTGGATTATTAATCAAGACCTTAATAGAAGAGTTAAAAGCCTCTTTTGGGGGAAGTGAGGCATTAAATTTCAGCTCTGCTGTAATGCCAAGTACATCCTAGACATTTAACAGCTTGGTCCAGAGAATCTAAGCAATGGCTGTTCTTCCTACATAATATATAATTAGTTTATTAAGCATATCATAATGACCTTCCATCTATCATATGCTTTAACTGCTAAACATGCACACAAGTTCCAAACTTGTGCAACCAACTGTGCAAGGATCAAGCTGTACTGCAATATCTAGACATACTGCAGCTTCTGAATTCTCCAGAAACAAACACCCTGTCTTTCACTTTGAAATTATTAGCTCTCTAATGAACCAAGATAATCATCATCATTAGTCTAGCATCTAATCGCCTACCACACAGAATCCTCAGTCCCCCAGGTCATTCAGAGACATTTTTGTTTCAGTTGTATAATTGCAATAATTAAACTTCATATTTCTGGTCTTTCATATCATTGCTTTAGCCGGTTGTAGTTTCCACTGGGGATAAAGTAAGAATACTTGAATAACTGCCCTGCTTACTCAGGACCAGCCTGCTCACTGTTGCATTGGATGGGGTTGTCCGTACACGCTTCTGTCGAATCTACCCAAAATGGGATTTCCAATGATATTATCAAGTGAATGCCATTATAACCAACTGCCAAAAAAAAGCAGACCAGAAACAATATATAGGGAAACAGTGTGAAACTGTTCAGTGGAACAACCATATTGCTCAGCTGTGTGACACCAAGAGTTGGCTGAAAAGATGAAATTTGAGACTATGGGAGTTCAAAGACTCAGGGTCATCCTCCTGAACATTCCATATTTCACCCATTTTTATGGGTGGTTATGTTAACCGAAAGGGTGAGCTTTAGAAATTACTAGTGGAAGAACTCCAAATACTGTCTGTCAGATTGAAAAGTATGAAGAAGAAACTTAGTAAGAAGCTTAATTACCCAATCACAATTACTGAAATTAATAGAAATTATGCACAATGAGCAGATGTATTTACAAAAACATTTCCAGCCAAGCCTTTTTTTTTTTTCCTGCTCTGGAATCTGATTTTCTGAGGGAAAATCTCAAACCTTTGACATTTTGCCTCATTACCCGAAAAATAATTTTGTTTGCTGCCTAATTCCCATTCCATTTCAGAAGAAGTGGAAAGTTTAGCTATATGCAGTGTTTGATGATTTCCCTTGTCAAAATTAGGAATTTTGACAACTGGAATTATTCCATTAAGAAATTGTCTAAGGCTTAAAAAGAAATTTTCAACATTTTTTATTTTCAGAGATGGAATATTTCACTAGTACTTATGCTTTAAAGGCTTCATTCATAACATCTTTTGAGGAAGAACTCAAAAGAATCTTTTTTTTTTTTTGAGACGGCTGTTTATTAATTCCCTTACTGCTTTATTCTCTCCCGCGTCCACTTTACCCTTTATTTAGCCTGGCCTTTCATGTGTCCTGCAAACAGAAAGGATGACTCAAAGTCCACATCTGGACTTAAACTTACAGAACCAGCAGCCAAACATTCTAAAACATGCATCGACCCACTCTAAGCATAAGGTAGCTCTGAGCTAACCTTCCCCAAAGGTACAGCAGTTTTTGATTTTAGATCAAAGGACAGACACTTTAATTGGTTCTGTCATATCATATTCTTTGTATGAGTAATTTGATGAAGTGTAGGCCTTATTTGTTAATCAAGGATTAATAAGCCTTATTTTAATACCACAAGTGTAAATAAACCAGTAACAGAAACAAGCTTTTAAATAGAGAATCAGCAAGTATAGCACATATTCAGGTGTTCAACTTGGAAATCTTAAATATTATATATTACAACTCCTAAGTATTAACTTTTTAATCACACATGCCTAAAAGGTGGTTCTTAGATAACCACAAAGACAAGGAAGAATAAATCATTGCAATACTTATGGTTTTAGTAGGATTGATGAGGTTTAGGAAAAAGCAGCTACCCGCATATTTTCATTACCCCACTGCTATAGGTGTTCTTTCAGACAGAATGAAGACTCCCAGACTCTTTTTTTTATATTTTTTTTTTTCCCCTGCTGCTCACCCCTCTCTCTTTCAGGAGTAACGTTAGAGACGGATCAAACCCGGATCACGCCGGACGCGCCAGCGAAGGCGTTTCTTCACGCCCCGGTGGCTGATGTGACACGATCCCCACCTAGTGCCCCCCGCGCCGCACTGCGGGTGCCGCCGGCACCCCCCGCCGCACACGGGCGGGACAGTCACTGCCCCTGCTTTGTGACAACGCGAAAAGCTGAACATTCCTTCCGATTTGGCCTTTAAAACGTCGTTTCTCATCGCTTTATTTAGCGCCTGAAGCGCAGGCGCCAGGTGACCCTTCTCTTCACTATGCGAGGGACGAGGGAGTTGTACAATGGGAAAAGGACGGATTTTAAGGGAGGAGTATGACAAAAGTGACCATGGAACGACAACATAAACTCACTCGACACTTCGCTGTTACACAGGTCACCAGTGAGACATGACAGAGGAAGAACGATACCAGCGTATTAAATTAGTAAATTAAAGCCTTACAGTTCACAACACCAAAGCTGTAACTGCAACTGCAGCCCAAGCGTCTGCATGAAGCAGCAGTGAGCAGGTCTTGCTTTTGATCTCTCCAGGGTACCATGAAAACTGGTGGTTCACATTTCAGAAAGATGAGAACGAGCAAAGACACTGAAATAATCAGACAAGCAAAGATCCTTCATTTTTACGAGTGACTTAGAAACTTATAGAAAAAAAACCTTTTAAACTGTCACTGCTGATGTGCATCAGATATTTGCGTGTACATCTGTGTGATTAAGTATCAGAAAACTAAAGTTTTGAATATTCAGAACATGCCTATCTTTTAGGATTGCAGTCAGCAGCAAAGACAAGTTGGAGAACAGTCACTAGTAGCGTACCCCAGGGTACTGGGGCCAGTACTCCTTTACCTCTTCATTTATGACACAGACAACAGGATAGAATATTTACAAATGACAAAACTGGGAGCAGTGGCTGATACACCAGATAGTTGTGCTACAATTCAGAGGGACCTCGACATACTGAAGGAAAGGACTGACAGGAACATCACGAAGTTCAACAAGGGGAAGCACCAAGTCCTGCACGCAGGGAGGATTAGTCCCCCACACCATTACATCTGAGGGGTGTCAGGGTGTAGGCGCAGGCACCAGCCAGCTGGATAGCAACGCTGCAGAGAGCAACCTTGGGGTACCGGTAGACAACAAGCTGACTATGAGCCAGCAACGTGTCTCCTCATGGGCTGCATTAGCAAGAGTGTTGCCAGCAGGTTGAGGGAGGCAATTCTTTCCTTCTGATCAGCAATGGTGAGGCCACACCTGCACTTCTGAGTCCAGATCTGGACTCCCAACTACAAGAAAGATGAACTTACTAAAGCAAGTCCAGCAAAAGAATACAAACACAGTCCAGCTTGGAGCATATGACACTGAGGCTGAAGGCTTAGGGGTTAGGAAGGGAAGAACAGGAAGAGGAAGTCTTGTCAATGTCAATTAGTACCTGATGGGAGGCAATGAAGGAAAGGAAGGCTTTTCTCATCAGTACTCAGTGATAGGTCAAGAGGCAATGGATACAGATTAAAACACATGGAATTTTATCTGAATAGAAGAACAAACTGATTTTTTATTTTAAGGGTGGCCAAACACTGGAACCAGTTTCTCCAAAAAGGCTGTGGATTCTCCATCCTTGGAGATATTAAAAATCCAATTTCACACTGTCCTAAGGTGATCTGCTTTTGTTGACCTTGCTTGAGCAGGGACCTTTGAATAGATGATCTCAGGAGATCACTTCCAATCTAAGTGATTTTGGGATGTGACTGTACTGGCTGCTTCAAAATTTTGATAACACCCGAGCTAAAAAAAAAAAAACCCCAAAACATGGCACTTCCCCCATTAGGAGGCAGACTATATCTTTTCTTTCTGCACATAGATTATTTAGGCTGGGGATACTGGGGGGCTTGGGAACACAGAAGGTGAAGAAGGTCCTGACAGGAAGAAAGATCCTGGAAGTGAGGGAAGATCCTGGAGATCAAGGCATGGGTGGAGATATGTGCCAGGGGAATGGTCTCTGGAACCTTGGCTGGTAATATCCAAGGCAGGTAGTTTTAAGTGCAGCACGAACCAACAAACCTTTCCACCTGACCCACCCTGACCTCAGCCAACTCTCTGATGAGATGTTGCAGTCAAGACCTACTGAAGATAACCTGGGATAGCAGGGAAGTGAGTGTCTGAGGTAGTAAGTAGGGTAAAAACTCTATAATCTCATTGGTTCTTAATCTCTTTGAATCCACAGCACTGGCTATAGTGTTCTGCATGGGTGAGGCGACTCATGACTACATATCTCAGTCACTATCACATGGCATGTAATATCTGCCTGGGACCTAGGAAGGTCTCTGGTACCTTGTGGTCATCTTTCCAATCTGTTGCCTTTAGTAGAGTAGCAAATACAGGCCTAGTACCTCCACACTACAGGTAAATCCATCTGAGGACAACTCCCTAGGGAAGCAGAGTACCTAAACTATCACCCTCAGAAGAACACTATTACTGCAGAGCTGCCCTCAGCCAGTCTCCTGCAGGCAGACTATACATGTTAAACTGCCCTAGGGTAATGAGCACAGAACAGGAAGCAAAACATCCACCATATTTTTCTGTTATTTCTCACTGCCTAAGGAGGCCAAACAACTATACAAATCTACATTTACTGCTTGTACTTCCATTTTGTCCTTACCTAAAATGCCCTTTTACAAATCACTTTCCCCTCTGCAACCTACTTTTTGCGTCTTGTATTATGCAGGCACACTTGTACATTTTTGTTACTACACCAATAATGTCTGCCTTTGATATTCTATTACCATCTCCTCCAACATTTCCAAATTTTCCTTCTGTATTTTTTCACAATTTTAAAATACTTTCCAAATTGACAAATCTATCCCTTTGCAAACTGACTGCTTCTAAGCATGACAAAGGTTGGTCCAGAAGTAAAGCACAGCCAGCTACAGTTGACACGTTTGTGCAATCAGAAATAACAGATTTTATTTATCAATTAGTATTTGACAACTTCAGAATGAAGCAAAAAATATCACAGGAACAGATAGCAGCAGGATCCCATTTCTGTTATCTACAGTCTCCTTTCTGTTCTCTTTTCCTCTTAATTACTTGTGCTTTGTTCCAAATTAGACTATGTTTTCCTTGGAGTAAAAATCTTATTTATCTGAGTACTTATGAAACACTTGGACATTCAGATTAAAATCTTTATGTGTGCACATAAAGCAAACAGTAGATGATAATGAAAACAAGGGTTAACAGATTCCTGACTTACAGTGAACTAAAATTTGTGGCCCATATTTTCAATTTAAGATTAATGAATGCTGCAAGGAATCATATAAGCCTCACAATTAGAGTGTTTTTTTGGCAGAGCAGTACTTTTTTTTTTTTTAAAGTGCTGATTCTTATTTTTTCATTCATTTTAGACTTTTGCCTCCTGTATTTCAATATAAAAACTATTCTCAGAAAGAGCTACCTCAGGCTGCGTACATAAAAGTCTTACCAACTAAGAAAAGGTACTATAACTGGTATTTATATTTTACAGGCATGAAGTAGCTCTTGCAGACTTAGCCCTGCTAGTTGAATGGTTACTATGGCTACTTCAGGACTGATTTTAAGCGCGAGTCCAACCTTATGTTTGAGCTCACACTCATCTCCTACAAGTTATTTGGACATGATCCCAGATTATGGGGAGGAACAAATCGTGTTTCCATAGTACCCTTTATCACCATTTGTGTGCAGTGGAGAGCAGCAGCTAGCACTTCACAAACCATGTCTCCTGTGCCACCTCCAAAAATCCCCCATGCCTGATCGAAGTAGCTGAAACAAGCCCAGAAACAGTGCAGGACTGAGGTAGTGAGAAGACAAGGCAAGTTTGTTTCTACCACAAGTGTTGTCCTTATCATAAGGTCCTTCCAAAATGGCACTCCACAATACATGGAATCATGAAATCGCGGAATTGTCAGAGTTGGAAGGGACATCTAGAGATATCTAGTCCAACTACCCTGCTAAAGCAGGATTGCCCAGAGCACATCACTCAAGACTGCATCCAGGTGGGTCTTGAAGATCTCCAGAGAAGGAGACTCCACGACCTCCCTGGGCAGCCTGTTCCAGTGCTCCATCACCCTCACAATAAAGAAATTTTTTCTCATATTTGAATGGACACTATTTGAACTTCCTGTGTTCCAGCTTGAGCCCATTGCCCCTTGTCCTGTCACTGGAAACCACTGAAATACACTACTACTATGTACATATGCTGCCAAGATCTGGACACCTGTGGGTGCAGGTCCAGAGCAAGCCATACTACCCCCATTGCTGTGCCTATGCCTTAGAAAATGAGCATACTGATCTACCAAAATGGAGTTACTGAAATGGAGCGGCTGCCTGAAAAGACTTCATGGAGAAGTTACCTGTCCTGAGTTCAGCTGGGATACAGTTAATTATTTTTGTAATGACTGCAATGTTTCAGATTTATTATGAAAGGAATGTCAATAATGCATTTTGTTTTAGTTGTTGCCAGGTGATGTTCATATTAGTTAAGGACTTTTTTTCAGCTTCCTGTAGAAGACAGAACAAGCTGGGCAACAAAATACTTCACACCACAGACATCATGCTCAGTATATAAATGGGGGTTGGCCAGGGGCATGGGAATCCATGATCTCTGTTCAGGACAGGACAGGCAACTGATTCACCAGATTGTATATTACTTTATCTTGTATATTCTTTTACTGTTTTTTAATTTATTGTAATTTTCCTGTCTTTACTATCTTTATTTCAACCCATGAGTTGGGTTGGGTTTTTTTTTGGTGTTGTTTCCCCCTCCCCCCCCCCATTTCTCCCTCCTTTCTCAATCCTGTCTATGGGAGGGAGGGAGAAAGGAGTGAGTAGCCACATGGTCCTAGTTGCTGGCCAGGGTTAAACCATAGCACTACCAGAGAAGTATTTCTGGAAGAGGTAGGAGATAAAGCATGAGTGAGTGAAGTATTAAAGTACATTTAAATCCAAGGAAAGTTTATGAAATATATACAGTAGCAGTACTTACCCTTGCACTAGTGACAGTAAGGTACACAGGAATAAATAGGGGTAGGAACAAGGAAAAAAAAACACACTTTGCTGGAGCACATTGAAACCTATAAAATGAGGTTTTGCAGGTCTAAAGGAGAATGAAAAGCTCTTGCTACTGTTTCTTCCTAGAAAAAGCTTAGCAGCAAAGAGAAAGTTGAAGGCTGGTAAAGACATATAGGACAGTTTTGGCACACTTAAAAATACATACGCAGAAAAAGTCTGTGCAATTTTTCATTAGAGAGAGAGAAAAACCCCACCATTAGTGACATGTGGCCTGATAGAAATCATATTGCTCATGACTGGAAGGCACACAAAAACAGGTGCAGAGTGAAAATAAATAGCTTGTTTCCTCATTTCACAGCTAAAATAAAAAAGTAAATTTCACTGTTATTTTGAATATCTGGATTTATTAAAAAAAAAAACAAAAGACAAAACTTAAACAGCCATGCAAAGCATTTCCCCCACACCAAGCTTAGAGTTTGATTCACATGAGAGTAACCCAGAACAAAGCCCAGCATTAGGCACTCTTTGAATGGCACCCGGTAAAGCTACAGGGAGATTATCAGTCTCTTCAGCTACTTCAGTAAAACACATCTTCCTAAATGCTAATCCTTCTGTACCTCAATGGTAGAGATGTTTTTTTCAGTGATCTTTTTCATCCCAATGAACTCTCAACACACGGCACACACATACTTAAATATTTAGTTCCTGTTATGATCACATCTATATTGGTGTTTTAGAAAGAATCTTCCAGCATTATTAAATTGAAGTGTTAGTTTCCAGGACAAGAATCCCAAAGACTCATCCTGCAACGAGTCACTGTGAATTAATAAGACAGTTTACAGCCACACCAGTTTGCTATATCACCTATTTCTTCCCAGTAGCCAGATGAAGGAATTTTGAAGAACTGGTTAGACAACATAGGCACAGTGCAGGAGTAAGAGCACCAGAGGAATCAGCATGAATTGCACTAACACTTAGTTTACGATCCAAACTCAATAGTTCCTGCAAAATGTTTCAACCCAGCTTTTATTATCAAAAAAAACCCAACCCTAAAGAGGCATCCCTTTTGCTTCACTATAACAATCAAATCAGCCATTTATGACAGTAGCCTGCTAAACTGACCAAAAAAAGTTATCCTCACCTTTATTTGCCTCCACACTGTTAAAATATTTAAAGCTGCTGTCTGCCTGCCTCTGTAATGCTCTCTGCACACACCCAGCCAGATCCACAGCTGGTGGAAATCAATCCAGCTGCACTGAGGCAAATGGAGACTTATTGATCTGCACCAGGTGAGGACCATTATGGCCAACAGAGCCACACTGACACATTCTGCTGAGAAGCCATCTCTGACATCACACTGTGGCCACAAGCTAAAAACAGATACAAACACGCTCTTAGTCCTATCTTTGATTCAAAAGACTTCAGTTACTGAAGGTCAATCAGATAATAAAAGCAGTGCTTTTATTTTGTCTGAAATATGCATGTTTTGATACTTCGTACCTTTTTAAAGTTGAGTTTTACTTCATTTTTACAACCTTTCTAAAGGCTGACATAATAAATATACGTGAGGGAAAGAAGCATGTTATAAAGAGACAAAAAAGATCATTAACAAGCAGAATTCCCGAGTAAGCTTCCATCTAGGAGTACGTGTATTTAATATTACTTAATACATTTTTAAACATCTCAACACAAACTGTAAATGCAGTCTGAAAATCTTAAAAGAAACCTAAACTGAATATTCTCCATAGAGAAGAGGCTTGCTACTGCATGACAGTCAATTTAAATGTCTGTCTGTATTTTTTTTTCCTTTCATTAAGTGGTAATTCAGCTCTTCATCTTTTCAGATTTTCTTTACTCACTTTCAGGCAATTACTGTTGGGGGCTCTGATGTTAATGAGTTATACACAGCATATTTAGAAATGAAATACGCTTTTAGAGTATGAAGTTAAGTTAATGGAAGCATCAACCTGAATAGATGCAAAAGCCAGACATCTTTGATATCAGTGCTTGATTGATTTTATAAGTCAGGTGTTCATATGAATAAGTAACCCTTACTTAGCTCAAGGAGCATTTTGACAAGAAATTTGCACTGATGAGCTATAAAAGCAGCCTTTTTGTAAGATCCTGCTTTGCATTGTCCCTCATATTTTTTATCTTGTTTGGTTTCACTCTTAAATAATCTAGATCCTTGCCATCATAGCCAATCTGTATTACCATACAAGCTTTCGTACAACTACTTATAAAATCTTTCCAAATTAAGAAACATGTGAAACTATTGATATGAAAAGGATGACCCTTCTTCTGAAACTATTATGCTTTATGGATAAAGGGTTCGTTATTGTCTTCTCTAAATTTTTATAATGAAACATAGCTAGTAAGTGTTTAAGAAGCATTATCCGATGAGTTCAACAGTTTTCATTTAAAGTCATCTTATTTTTAAATATTCTTCTGATCATTCTTTAAATTACTACAGACATTAAAAAATACTGTTTCAATAATAAAATACAAGAATTATTGTAGTAACATAATAATTAAAAGCTTAAAAGCTTGATCTATCTCACTAAACACACAGATTGTCAGACTTCTAAGCACATCAAAACTAAGTTAACCAGATTTTGTAACCTGCTGCCTTGTTTTTGAGGTTAATTTTCTTCTTCTGAAGTCAAATCCCTAATCTGAAATGAAATTAGTATATTAGACTGAAGACTCAAGATTGACTGAAAATTATTAGACTGCCTCAGATGACTATCTATCTGCTTATCACAGGGAAGAGACACATAAAAAAGTGCTTTGGGTGTACAGCCACAAAGACTGAATGGGAACAAGTAAAAGAGCCACAATTGCATTTATTACAAAATCTTTTCTCTTACTGTAAACAGGAGGAATTCTAGTCTTCACTGAAAATGCCTAGAAAGTTCTTCTTCTTCTTCCTCCCCCCCCTACTCCCCAACAAAGTCCATTTGAGGAAGCACATTTTCCAAAAATCCCACAAAATCACATCTGTGTTCCAGAATTATGAACCATGATTAAAAAATTTGTGGAAGGAGAAACTAAGCTAAGTATATTTGTTAGTGGTAAGGGTATATAAATATCAGCACAACTTACCCACAGAGGTGATAAACCTTCTACCACTTGAGGTCTTTAACTCAAAATTATCTCTAAAAAGAAAAAAATAAAACCCACCAAAAATTATAGACAAGCAGAATAGTCACCTAGACCATTAGTTATAAAGACATAAAGCAACATTAATTCAATTTTTACCTTTTAACAGAAACATTTTAACCTGTTTAAAACTCCGCTGTCTTTGCATGCAATCAGTGGTACTGTTTGACAAAGGGTGTGTTAAATAAGAATCACCTGATTAAGTGATAAGGTCTGTGTTAAAGTGCAGGTGACTCACATTAATGGAAGAATCTATTTTACAAATCTGTTAGGGTATCACAATGTGAGTTATCAAGACAATCTTCTATCTAGCCATCAGGTGTCACTCTGTGTAATCAAACACAAGAAACGAAAATTAAATCTCTCCTGCAGCTTTCAGCTTTTCAGCTTAAAATTGTTGCTTCTAAAAAATATTTAAAGAAATCTCACTGAGCACAATAACAGCTTTTGTGAAGTGAAAAATAAAGGGTTTTATATAACACCAAGAATACTTGAATTCAGCCTGACTTCTGTCAATGGTGAGTTACAGAGCCAAGATTGCTTCATTGCCAGAGGTAGGGAAGGGATGATGACTTTCTAGATTATGGCTTTGCCTTTGAGTTTATTTATCTTAATGTGATATAGTAAATCAGGCTTCAGAGCACCTCAAAGTAGAGTAGAAACACGACATCCACAACATAAAGTCCTAAACTAGAATATGCTTTTTCTGATCATTCATTTTCAGAAAACTGAGCAAGCAAGTCTTCCAGACAGGCTTTACCACTAAACTAGGAATTACCAATCTACAGTGCTCCAATGTTATGCTAAATGTGATTTTATCTGTCCCCTCACAACCAATATTAACATTAATTTATGTACTCTAAGCAATTTAATCTGAACTCGTTAAGTGTACACGGTGAAGTAATCCCACACTTCACAGACCCAAACTTGTGACCATGCAGCTACAGCTGTAAAGCCGGTATAGAAACTGGATAAAGCAAAGTGGAAAAAATCAATATTTCATCTAATTCAATAGCAGATCAACCAAAATTTTGCAAATAAGCACTTAGAATTTTGGATTTTCTGCAGCTATATCATAAAGAGCAAAAAATGGCTTTAAGTGCTCATGTCATTTCAATCCATCCAAGCTCCACCTCATGAAACAAAGAGAGGTTCATCTGCAAGATGTTGAAAATACTTTGAATATTACTTTGGTAATAACACTAACTAGTTCATTGAGTTATAATGCTCAGTTTCAAGGTGTTTATTTTCTGTTTATGCATCAATCAGTAAATCCTACCCCAGTTTCAGATAAGCAGTGTTCATGCAGTGGTCGTAGTGTGGAAACTAATATAGCCAGCAGCCCAGCTATTAAGCATTTGTAAGAGTTCAGGACAAAAAAAGGATGGTTGGTGGCAGCCATTATCAAGCCTCTACCTGGTAACAACCCCATTACAGCTCTGTCCTTCTTCTAGTGCAAATTCACATGATTAAAAATCTGGAAAACTTTTCTTGACAGAAAAGAAATCTCTAGAAAGGGGTAAATTTTCAGAGTCCGGGCATAGGGAAGTCTCAATTCGTATCTATTCTCTAATGCAGGAAACCATGCAATATCTAGGAGGGTAGCTGAGCATTACAAAGAGAGATTGCTTCTCCATCTGCACTGCCTAGCAGCAGCACCTGATGTAGTCTCCAGAGCAGCAACATTGCCGCAATTCACCATTACAAACCAGGGTGAGATGCTGGCACATCTGAGTCTAGTGGATTTCTGACTTTAGCAAGGCCAGAATTCAGCCCAGGTTCTTCTTGCCTCAAGAGACATGAAAGTGTGCTCACAGATATGAAATACAGACATTTATACAACCGCAAGCTGTAGTTTGTATTTTTATTTTGAAGGCAGAGTCTTATGGAAACCTATTGGATGCTCATGCATTATTAATTTTCTTCAGCTATAAAAATATAAAATGGAATGTACAATAACATGTTGTTTATTGCTTATGCCTGTGTGATGCTCAGAAACTCGGATCTCCTGCCAGACACTTACAAGCAGAACTGTTCCACTTCATGCTGATGACACTGCTCCATCAAACAGCACTAATCAAATTGCCCAGGGCCTTCCAAACAAACTGTTAAACTGCATCATCAAAAAATAGTCAAATGGTACTGCCCATCTTAGTCTTGTACTGACAGCATGAATTGGAAAATCTCCAAATATATTATAAAAATATAATAGGTTCTGCAGATTTGCTTCTGAAATTCCAGCCATGTTACATCACTGTCCTTAAATGAATGGCAGCTGATAGCTATCACAATATTTAGAGGTTTGTAAAGAAAAATGTTCCACTTTAAAGGTAGCAATGTGTTAGCATCAAATTTTAACATGCTTAATGACAAAGATTCCTGCTTATCTAGAGAAGTTGCTAATACTGGTCTGCCGGTTACTCCAAACACTTCAGAGTAATTAAAAAATTTACTTCATTCCAAAGAACAAACACATTCTGGTTTTCTCAGTTCTGTACCACATAAATATTAGGTTTTGTGCTAACAGAGGATCACCTTTGCATTGTTAAATTTTGGGTTTATTTTGTTTTCTTTCAAGCAAGCACTTCAGTTGATACCACTGATGTAGAGGAGTAAAGTTGCCCTCATGCTCCTGTTTCTTTCATTAATGAAAAAAGCAGGCTTTTTTTTTTAAGTTCTCCCTCTTGGTAGTTGTCAGTCCTATCTGTGTTTTCTGCTTTGCCTCAGAGTTCTGAGTTTTCAAGAAGATGAAGGAGCAGGTGGTAGGATGATGCCATTAGAGGCAGACAGTTTTCGGACTGGAGAAAGGTTCTGGCATCACAAGCTGTACTCCAGGAAACTGGGAAGTGTTCAAACACAGGGGAGATATTGTACATGACGTCTTCTCAAGGATGACTAATCACCTTGATGACAGGAGAAAATGAAGAGCCTTTCCGCAATATAATTTTCCAATTTGGAGCGAGTGGCAAGGTTTTGTAAGGATGATATTCTTATTTCATGCCATGAAAGTATCCAGTTGTTAGCAGATCCTCTGAGTTATGCTGTTGGCCAAACAGTGTCATACATCAGGAACAGATCTGTGGAATGAAACAGTTGATGCTAAACACCTGACATCAACACCATATGAGTTTCAGCGGGGGTTACTTGCGCTAGGTTTGGTCCGTCCTGTTCTGAACACCTGTTCAGAGGTGCATGAGGTGCACATCATGGAGACAGCTTTGTGATTACTGAGTGTTACCCTGCAAAAACATACATCTGAACTCCTGATCCCTTTGAAAGCCTCTTCATGCTTTAGCCTCCCAAATTCTATAAGCACTCAAGAGCCAAACAGGTGTATCAAAAAATGAAACAAACATATTCTTTCAGATTTCCCAGATGAAAGTCGTCATCATATACATTGCCAGAGAAGATATCACAAGCTTGAACTTGCTTTGCCTTGTCTAACACTCATTTGAGGGTTTTGTTTGAATGTGGTCAGTAAAAAAAATAAACATACCAATATTAGACAGTAGAGGTGTCTTACATGCTGTAAAAGAGTTGCAGGTGCGTCCCTATTTTCATCATTATATTTTTTACCAATTTTCCTAGGTGACGTTGATGAATGTGAGATAAGAAGCAGCAACAGAGAGGTTTAGACAGGTCCTGGCATAATGTGGGTAGGTGTTGTATGTGCCTTTCCAGATAGCTTTGCCAATATACCTTAATCCCTGTTTGCAGAACTTCACCTCTTATAGGGTTGGCCATCTGTGAGCAGAGGCTGCCATCTAATCTACTGTGTTATCATGGTGTAGATACATGAGGAGCACTGTGAATCATGTCCTGGTAGCATATGGTGACATAGGGATCATCAGTTTTAGCATAAGCAAGTAAGTCCCTTTTATATTTCTGTATTTATTATTTATTTATTTAGGCATGCTGGAAATAGATGCAATTATAAAAAAGGCACAGGTATCAGAATGACAGACCATCAATAGCTATTTTTTTTCTGAGTCATGAAATATTGTAGATGTGCTAAGCTCTAATTTGGAAACCTCCCTAACATATCTTTAGTACCTCAGACAATATTAATGAAGCACACATAATAATTACCTTTGCCATGCTTACTAATAGTTTTTTTAAAATAAACTACGTCTTTAGACAGCCTTTTATATGAAAATAGGAACACCAAGCTCAGTATTATAAGAAGGTAAATAGAAAACTCAACTTTTCCTTCAGTATCAATATATCAACAGTTCAGCAGAATCATTGGGAAATGGGAAAGAAAAATATTAAATAATTGCAATATATTTTAAAAACAGTTCATTTTGAGTTTGCTCACCAGGTCTCTCCTAGATTTGCTTTGAGTATATCTACAAATGTCAGGTATTTTCTAATGTATAGGCTATTATGACCAGACTCCCACAGAGGTTACACAAGTTTTGAGTACTGCAGGCAGGGACTTATTAGTGTCTGTAATAGTGTCATCAAATGTTTTTTCTGTCTCTGTGTTTCAATATGAAGTATGAAAACAAATATGAAATACAATCTGCTTTCCCACCATGGCAAAGACAATAATAAACTGTTTAAAGAAAATATGTCCAAAGGTTTGAAAAATGAAACTGTTACCTCTTCTCACTTGACAGACATGGGCAAAGGCTAAGTATGTCCCACAGGGCTATTACATGAAGCTCCTCTGTTTCCCACATACATATATTTTCTTATAGGATAGGTGCAAAGAGCTGTCACTGGCCCTACATATTCTGTGGACAGCCACAATTCAGCATACGGTAGAATTATAATAATATTTAAAAGGTAAATATATACATGGTGAAATTTTATTTTCATAATGATAGTTATTTTCCCCCACTCTTTAATCTTGCTTTAATATAAATGACAGCCATTCTCTTCAGCAACTATAACACGATACAATGTGATTTAGCTGATATTTAAAAAGCCGATCATCAGAAAAAAATGCACCAAGAAAATCCGAAACAATCTCAAAATTTTTTGATGACTATGCATGCTATTTAGTATATACTTATATACAGATACGTATGTATATCAGGATATATTTGTAAACAATTAAAAAGCAGAAGAAAATTTGAATTTGCAATTTATATAATTCTCAGCAAAGAATTAAACATCCAGTTTAATTCCAGAAGCAACATTATATAACAGGCATTATTTCAGAACAGTCAAATAAAAATAATCCAAAAAAGCCCCTGTATTCATAGTGACAATTCTCTTATGACAACATCACAGGAAAAGGTTGTAATTAATGCAAAAATAAAGCGGACAATCTATTAACATAATCTGAATAAAATCCTTCCACAGTTAAATGCAGACACTAAGTGCTAGTATAATACTTTATTAATTAACAAAGTATTTATCCACTGGGAAATGAGGATAAAAGACTGTACACTTTGTCAGACTGCAGAAAAATGTGTTAGCTCTTCATAAGAAATGCATAAAACTCAAACAAAAGAATGATTATCTTTTTAAACCAATTACATTTAATCTCAGAAGAAAGAATGAATAAATCTGTTCCTTCATGTTACTGTGATACACCAGCAAAATTACGGAGATCACAGTCCTTTATAGATTTCAAGGCTAGTATCAAGCTATTCTC
The DNA here is from genome assembly GCA_004320125.1 of Scolopax mira. Lineage (NCBI taxonomy): Eukaryota > Metazoa > Chordata > Aves > Charadriiformes > Scolopacidae > Scolopax > Scolopax mira. The sequence continues at coordinate 86,852 of BJBW01002429.1, forward strand.
TTGAACTCTTAAAAGTATTAGTATACGAATTTTGCCAATGCATTACTTTCAATAGAGCTGTAGATTTGCCTAGATTTTTTCTAGGTAAATGAAAGACAGGGTGCTTTCTAGTCTTGGTCAGATGGCATAGTCATCCTGGCCTGGCACCTTTATACAGTCTATCCTTATCCTAATTACACTGTTCAAATGGCTCATGCTTGTTATTTGCTCTGGAAACTTGCTTTTCCTTCCCTTAAACTTTGCAAAAGTTACATTTTATGTAATATTTTACCTAATTGTAAATAATTTTCTGTAAAAAACCCCACCCAGGCCTTCCGCATTACAAAAGATTTACAAATTGAAATAAACACAAATGAACAACCTACTCAAAAAGTCTTGAGAGAAAACATTTTACAGAAAACACAGGAAATTAGAATAGTAAGGATAGAAGAATATTGTTTAACAGGAGACTACAGTCATTAAACCCAAGCTATTCTAAAACTACCAGTGAATGATGAACAACTTTCTAACATGGTTACTTTCTAATGTAACTGATTTTCTAACCTGAAATGTTTTGAGTTCCACAAGAGATCACTCAACCATTAGACTTTCTGCTATTGATTCTGAAGCTCACCATCAAGACATTTCCGAGTGACTTTAAGATCCCATATCAATTTCCATCATTTAATCCAAGTGAGAACATTGTAGCCTTCAAATAAAAAATTCTGTGAAAAGCTGAAACTTACTTCCTTTACAACCTTGCTCAAGGTCCTGCATTGTCCCAGGAATAAGAAAAGGAACAGACTGAAATTTATTCCTGTGCAGAAAGCACTGCAGCAATTCAATCTTCCTAAAGCCTTTCATTCATATTATGTTATCTTGCTTTTACATATATCACATTACTTTAATAAGAAATGTATGACAATTACCACTCAATTATCCATCAGAAAATTAAAAAAAAAAGGTAGTTTTTTTTAAAACTACTCCAGAAGTTCATAGTCTTGTCTAAAAACTGACAAGTGTTTATTTGGAAAAGTCATTTATTAATATTTTCTGTTAGGAGTTCTAGTTCTCATCCTTCACTCTTCCAAGACCATTTTTGGACTCATGTCTCAGCCAGACCTCATCTCCCTTAATGTAATAAAACACCACAGGATTGCATTGTTAAATGTAAAATCTACTCACGGCATAAATACTTCAGGGGATAACTTCATCATCAATTTATGAACCTTAAAGTGTAAAAATAGTGGTGTGGAGATCACTCCATACTGGATGTGTACTTTGAGAAATATTCCTTCTACCAAGGCCATAATTTTTACCTAGTGGGGCACCTTGAATGCCACTTACTTTCACTTACTGTGAAAAGATGTAAAGCATTCATAATCAATAAGAGATTGATCATTTATTTACTATTCACAAGTATGTATTGACTTCATATTGTTACCTCTTCCACTTTATGGGATAAAATTCTAGAAACAAAAGGATGAAAATAAAATACATTCTGATAGAAAAGATAAAGCTTTGATTACTATGAGTAAATGATGGTTTTTCCATTAACATTCCAGTAAACTAATCAAAACTTATCTTTATAATAACTTATTGGAAAACTAAAGTATAATGCAGTAACCTCAAGTTTCTTTTTTTTCCTCACTTTTATTGATTAAAAGTGCATATATTTGAAATGATCAATCTAGCAGGCAACCTGAATTTCTCTGCTTTTTGTTCATCTCATATTGTTACTCTTGTTCCATTTTACAGAATTAAAAATCGAAACTTTCCCAAACTTTCAGAACATATCTTCCTTAGAACCAGAGCTAGAAGTCAGAAAGTCCTAACTGGTCTCAGCACTTTATGTGTAAATCTTTCTGTAGCAGGATCAATAAATTAAAAAAGAGATTCTTCGAAGTTCGGATTCTAATGAAAGTGATCAGAAGGGATCACTTCCTTTGCCTGAAGCCTTAATACAGAATGAAAAGCTCTGTTATCAATACCTGTTTTGTGTAGCGCACATTTTCAGGCATGTATTACTGCTACTGCCTTTCTCCTACTGTCTTTGCATTTTCAATATCCTTCTGATGCACTTTTGTTACATACTTAATATTGTTACAGGTGCAAAACTGTAATTTCAATCTTGAATGCTGTTGCACATGTGCCTCAAAAACACTGAAGGCCAAAACTCTCTGCTGCTAACACAGATTGTGGGTCAACAACATCTTTCTTTGGTTGCTAATGCTTTATTGTCTCTTAGTATACATTGAAATAATAATGGTAATTTATGCAGATATTTTGTATGCATAGCAAATAATGAGAAACACCTGCAGAAATTTCCCTCCTTCTCTGAGTTCAGCAACTAATTATATTTTTAAATAATGGCTACCATTGAACACAATTATCCAAATCACTTTAAGTAATGGAATCTTTTAAAGGTGTTTTTGAAAATTTTCACACAGTTTTTAAACAGTCTTTTTATATACTGGATAGGAGACAAAGAATGTGGTGAGCAGCTTAGTAACCCAAAAATGTTTTGGCAGCTATAAATCAGACTGTGATTTTTTCCAGTCTTCTACAGTTAATATTTTGCTGATATAAAAGAAGGATAGGATTTCCCCAATACCTTCCCTTCTTGATTAACATTCATGAGTGCTATACATTAAAAATAAACTACAGGAAAAAGTAAAATACCAAGCCACTCCAGTTAAAGTGACTGACTCAGCAAATCCCACCTTTGCAAAAGAGAGATTTGAAAGCAGAAGCGGGGATGGAAAATGGCAATGTTATGAATAAGGAATGAGAGGCCAATTTAAGAAGAAGAGTAGGCCAAAGGTCTCTGAAGACTAAAGCAATGTCCATTCATCTGAGAGATACTAATATCTTCATATCTTGCAAGTTGAACATTCTTTCCAACTCTCTAACTAAATGGGACAGAAGTGCTGTTTCTTGCTATACTGTCCATTGCAAGTAAATAAGCAAAAAAGGATAAAAGAAAACCACATGACAAATACTGCAATTGGATAAGCTCCTGGATTCAATCCTCTGTATCTCCTTGTGAACTAGAGAAATGGGTCTGGTTTAATTCAGCACCTCTTTTTCCTGTGTTTACTTACAAGCTTTCCAGAATGATACAAGAGCAAAACTGTTTAAATACAACTGAAAACAAAACACTCACCCCAAAACAATAAATTAAAACAAAGGATTATCAAAAACCTCTATAGGATTTTCTGCCTTATATTCAGGTGTATAACCAAAGTTTCCTGTATTTCCCAGCACTATGATAAGCATGTTACGGTAATTGCCTTATTATTCACACCAGACTCGTCACCAAGCTTCTCAGCAGTGAGTGAACATTTGCAACCCCAGAGATCATCAAGTTAAACCCAGAGCCAGGATACCCTGTTATGGAAAAATAAACATAAAGGTAAAGACAGAGGTGGTCCATATAGGATGAGGAGAACTCGTGTAGTTAAAGCTGTAGATTTGTTGTTGGTATGAGACAGAGGTGATTCCTGTAGAAAAGTCCACCCTATAGACACCATCCCATAGGTCCTAATCTAACTCAAAGTGGCTTCAGAAGTCTACCTGTTTTCCAGGGTGCTGACATCGATCATAGTGTCATGCTACTGCTGGGGATCTGTGCCTAGGTCTACTTTGCTTCAAAGAGTAGCAGCCAGTCCCTGATTGTATAATGCACACTTTGCTGTTCTAATTTTGTGATTCCAGAGTAGATGGATTTGTGTTTTGTGATGTAAATATAGCTTACCCTTATGCGACACTGCAATGCACATGACAAATCTTACAAGACAGCCAAATTTCTGGCATCTAATATCAAAAAGATGAGGAATACACAGCAACACCCTAGAATTGAAACGTATCAGACAGATTCTGAATTTTAAAATTCATTGGGGTCACTCCAGCTTTGTCACTTGGGTGAGATCATGCCTACATAAGGCACAGATGCCCAGGTTTACGATTCATCTTTTTCATCTCCTGTTGCTAGTAGAAACAGACATGATGCTCTTGGAGGTGGACAGGGATGACAAAAATTACCATTACAGCCTCAAAGAAGCCTATTTATTTCTAATATTACAGGTGCATAGTGCAGTGAAATGGGACAATTAGAGTTAAAAAGGAGGGAAATTAGGATTCAGTTATATGTATGATGGTCCTGTGTGAAATGAGTTGTTATTCTAGCTCATTTCTATGAAGTTAGACATCCCCATCATAAATTTGGGAACTGATACTTAGAGTCCACCTCCTGAAAAGAAACCAAGAATTAACTTCTAATTTTGAGTTAATCAGAACAAGGATAAAGCAGTTTGGAGAAGCATTCACACACCTTCTTTCAGGCTTTATAGACAAACAGTAGAAATTATTCATCAAGCCTTTGAATCAGTATCTCGTACCTGCACACAGCTCCAAGGTGTGACTTGCAGAGTCATGGTTATTGCACTATTATTTTCTTTTTTTGTACATGCAATTTTTTTCAAACATACATCAATTTGATAATGAAATTGTATTGAAATAATCAAAAGTATTAATGACTAATTTGAGAATTATATCCATTACCTGAATTCTGAAATTTGCATTAAAAGCACACATTTTTATGAAAATTTCTTACAGTTTTGAAAATTAACAAAATATTCCACAATAGGCCAGAATGGAATCCCAGCTCACCATGTCAAATTCATTTTAATAGCTGTATTGGATGTTTAGTAGTGTAAAATTTTTTTATACATGTGGAGGATTTGATGTCTTGGATTTTATTTATTTTTCAAAAAAGTCTGATCATTGTGCCCCAGACTGAAGGAGCATTTAGCACAGGATCTTGTCTCTAACAGTAGTCAGCAACAGAAGCCCATGAAACCTCTAAGGACAGAGCAAGCATGCAGTAGTATTTCACAGGATGCTCCTTCAACTTCCAGGAATCTTTGTCTTCTGTTTTTTAATCCCAAGAAATTTTTTTTAAAATGAAGTAACCTTAACATTTCATTAGAATTTCCATAGTCTTCCATCTGCAGAATCTTCACAAGACATTTAAAGATACTAAAATATACAAAAATCATCAGAGAAAAAATTTAGTTTTCAAACCTAATTCTAAAAATTTCATAGTGACCTTTGCAATCCTGAAATCAAGACTGATTTTTGTTGGCGTATGTGCAAGAATGCCTTGTACCATGATAAATTTGAATGTAAAGAAAGCATATACTAATTGTCTTGATATACGGTAAAATACTGAAAATTATATCCAAGAAAAATGCCCTTTGTCATAGGTCTTCAGTCTTTTATATATGCATTTGCTAACTGCTCAGCTTGATCCCCACTATCTAAAAGAGAGATGACACAGAGCTTTTGAAATACATCTCTCGAAGAGTGTGGTTCCAACATGGTCTTGTTTCAAAAGCAAAGACAAAGAATGTTAACACTCAGAGCTCAAATAGATTTGTAGAAGATTAAAAGGAATTTATTTAGGGCAAGCAAATACAGAAAATGTATTGATAATTGACTTCTACTTTATAGAGAGTCTTGAGTGGTACTGGACTAAGAGGAGAGGGAGGAAGCAACATAATTTTACAGAAGTAGTCAGCATGAGAACTAAATAACGCCCCTTTAAGAAAGATAAAAGTAGATAAACTTTTCTCAAAATATAGCAGTGGGCAATCAAGGGGGAAGGAAGGTGCAGTAGGAATAGAATTCCCACACCCAGTACAAAGAATAGGAATTACTTTTCACTTCCAAATCCCAAAAGGGGATCCAGGCTTTTCTGTCTTGCAGGATCAAACACAATCGCTAGATGTCAAAGGTTGATTGTAAGTGTAACAACAAAATAACATGATCCATCATAATCTCATTTGGCCAAGTTACTTATGTTAACTTGGGGTTTTTCAGTTAGTATCGGTGCTGAATAAAATGTTTCAAACAATATATAATAGTATTATAAGCTTCCTGATAAGTATCTACTCTCACAGTTTAAATGTCTTAAAGAAAAGAGAAAAAAAAAAAAAAAGTGGTGTAGAAAAGACCTCACATTCACAGCTGCATTTGCAACGGATTTTGAAAATGGTGAGTTTTTTAGGGACTCTTTTTTCTCCCCTCTGTAAGCAAATATCTTGTGGTTGGTACATGAAAGAAGTAAAATGTATTTTTTGAAAAATGCCTGACTCTCCGGATGCACTTCACAAGCTGCGGTAGACCGTATCGTCCATGAGAGGGAACTCTTGTTTAACAGTTGAGGGTTCATATCCCCACTTCAGTTCTTTCAGTGCAATTTTCCTCTGCTTATCTGAACCCTGCCAAATAGGATGTTCAGAAAGTAAAAGGACAATCTTGATTCTCATTAGAATGCTATTTTTGAAAGCTAAACTGTTTTAACTTTTAACAAGAAGTGTACTAAAGATGGTGCTACTAATGGGATTTGGTGTGCTGTGCAGATGGAACCAAGTGACAGGCGCCTGATACCAAACCACAGACATGATAGCAATAGACATCATAACAGAACACATTTGCTGTGTTCGGTGCTTTCTAAGGAAAAAGAAAACTTTTCCCAGGGATGTATTAATTTTTAAAAGTGTCGTTGTAAAATAAAGAAATAAAAATAATAGCTTGGTATTCATCAGATCATATTCCTGCTTGGCAAGTAAAAATAACGATCTGTAACTGGTACAATGTAGCCATATGCTGTGAAGAACTCTTATTCACAATCTGCCGGACTATTGCAACTGGCAAAATCCAGACTACAGTGGCAGAAGATATATTGAATGGACTCCTGGAGATTATATGGTCTCCTGCTGGATTCTGCCCTACAGAATACCTAGTGGCAGAATTACAAATCAAGTTGGAAAAATATAGGCTTCTTTAGGTTGGTTTTCTTTTTTTGAGCGAATAAGAAGACAAATATGTTCATTCATCTTGACAATCTCCTGATTTATTAGAGCATTGACGTCCATTCCTTTTGTACAATTTGGCAAATGACCAATAGAATTATCCTTCGTGCAGGCAGCCTCACATTGACCATGGCAGCAGGTACAAAAGGCATAATTCCAGATTAGGGTCTGTGATGAATCGACAGCATAAAGGGACTTCAGTTTTACAGACTGGATTGAAAAGCAGTAACTAGGTTGATAATGTGGCCAAAATTCATAGAAACAAAGTCTTTTTGTGAAATTTGTACTGTTAATTTTTTTCATTAAGCTATACAGAGACATATAAAATATGTATAATTTTTTTACTAACATCAATCAGAAAATTGGTAGGCAAAAAAGAGAAAAGAAGGTTATTGAGTCTGTTCTTTCCTGTCTGCCTAACTTCATATATGTGAGTAGTCCAGCTGAATATAATGGGGCTAACTTCTTGTATAATCTTGCCTCAAAAGTTAAAAAAAATCTTTGCAGGTTCAATTTACAGTTTTTGTGAATTTTGATTATGCATCTATTTTTCTAGTATACAAAATGACTCTGAAATAAACACAATACCTCCAGAATTATTTAAATATATGTTGATTTAAAATTCCACACATTTCCTGGCCTTAATTTTGCCCTTTGTCTGAAACTAATAGTCATCAAAATTGCGGTTGCTTAACCGCTGTCTTTAAACAAGAAAACATCCCGCATTTGATTAACAGTGAAACCTCCTCATCAAGATTTTTTTTCTTTTAATATTCTATTTTTTTATTCCTTCATTAAAAAATGCAATGAAATAAGATGTCTTATAAGTAAAAAAACTACCACAATTAAGCCCATTCTCAAATTAATTAAATAGCACTGTCCTCCAAACATTTTGTTCAAAAATGTAAAATCCCTCAACTTAAAATGCTGTGAATTAACATTTATTTTTTGTATTAAAAAGGCTCCGTTTCTTTCTGTGCTTCAAAACTGACATATTGAGCAATAAACAGCAATCAGCCTAAAGATGCTATATTAAACAAACCAAGTTTTGTTTTGCTAAACTAAGCAAAATTAGTTGAATGCCCTAAGTAATAGTTGCTGGTATTTTTTTGTAAATTATTTCTCCACTTGTTTTTGTGTCTATGCATAAATTAAAAATCTGCTGAAATTTATTATTCATCTGAGATGTAATTAATATGCAAAATTATGCAAATTAAGATGCAATTAGGCTTCAATTCTCTAGTGGAATTTTCCATTATAATTTAATACAAAGTAATAGAGTAATTGGTGTCACGTGTAATTACGGTTACTCACGTGTACTTGCAGACGTGAAAATGGTGTGGTATATGTTAGTTATCCTATGCAAATGTACGGTACAGGCTCTTAACACTTGGGAACTAGGTAAACAAAGATTGTCTTAAAAAAGAAGTGAGCAATAGTGACCCTTCTTTCTTGTCATGTACTGTCATTTTCAAGAACATGAATAATTGTAATTAATTTTTGTTGTGCTTATTCCTTAGAATTTATAAATAGGTAGCATGATGCAATAGTAGGCTCTCTGTTTTTAATGTCTTCTCTAGGAAATATTCTTTGGTAAAACAAAAAATTATTATCAAAACGATGAAGATTTGGAGGATCAGTGATACACATAACACCAATTTGTCAAGTTTTTAATGCAAAATATATTCCTTGTCTTAATGGGACATACAATGAGTTTCAATTATTTAATAATTTGATGCTTCTTAGAATGCAGCTTTGCACTACAAACTACAATGCAAAATCATATTCATATGGCTTGACTGCAGCTAGAACCTGGAAACAGTTGTGGACATGAGTACATGTACTGGGTTAGCAAATCACTCTGAACTCAAGTTTTCTGAAGTGTTAACATCTGCTGGATCAACCTCTGAGTTCATATGAACTGTCAATATAATTCGCTATCTGTGATACTGCAAAATAATTCACAAAGCTTTTTAAGTCATTTCCTGTCCTGAAGTTTAATCCTTGCTTTGCACCTAAAGAATTTTGGATACAGCAATAAACTGCTCAAATCACCCAAATAATCCAAATTTCATAATTTACTCATTAACTAAGTGTCCAGCTGTATCAAAGGGATGGATTACCATGCACTTGAATTCACAAAAAAAAGGATAAAGAAATAAGGAAGCAAAAAAACCCACCCAATCGAAACCAGAACAATGCTTTCTAAATTTTATGTTAACAAAAGAAGAAAACTGAACAAATACAACATGAATTGTTTCTTAGTTCTGACTCCTAATGCATCATTCCCTCACAGAAGCATTTCAATACCCCTCATTTTCTAACACCCTAAAAGCAACACACAGAAGCTAGTAGCATTTGTGCAAAAGAAAAAGAACAAATCCATTCCAGGCTTTTTTCTCTTTCCTTTTTTTTTTTTTTTTTTTTTTCTTTCTCCTGAGTGTGAAGGCATTTTGTACAACCAGAGTTTCTTTTCATGCTATCCTACTCTCCAGACCCTTCCTCCCCCCCAGCCCCTGCAGGTTGGAACTTTTCCATTGTTCATGTTACAAGTTTAATGCGGATGAATCAATAGGTAGGTAGGTGGGGTGAAGAGAGGGAAATTGGAATGATTTAATATAATGAGTATAGAGCTTCAGCATGCCAAACTGGTCTCCTTCTCTTTCTTTTCATTTGCTTCTACTGACGCTGGCTAATTATTTAAAGGAAAAGGTATCTATGTGAGAAAATAAAATCTACCATTAGTCTCTTGTGCTGCACCCTTCCCTAGCCCCACCCATTCATCCATATGTAGCTTTTCCATTCACTCCCATAATACCACCAATTACTATGCAGTCAGGACCATTCATATTCATATTCACATCTCACTGTGGACATTTAAGCTACACTCTGAGCAACACTCATACCTTAAACTACACCTATTATACAGCTGTTGTACAATTACTGTAAATGAAGTATACAATATGGGGCTCAGCTTGTATAATAATTTGTAATCAGTGATAGGGGAAGAAGGATTTGTGTACTTCTGCCCTGCATACCTTTTGGTCTCCTTCTTTGCATCATTCTTCTCTCCCTTCCTCCCCTTGGGCTTGGTTCAATAAAGGCTTATTCTGAGAGACACAATAAAGAGATTCTCATCTAGGGTAAAATAATTTAGCCCTCCTGCAACTAACCAGTTTATGCCAGCTGAGACAGTCAGCCTGTCTCAGCACACAACACTCATCTCTTTTGTATTATTCTTTACTAAATGGACTTACACTTTATCAGAACAACGTATGTAACCTACATATGATAAGGTAAGATGACTAGAAGAAAGATCAGAACAGAGTCCCTACAGAAAGCACTACTAATTAAATTAATGGCCTTTTGTTTGGCTAGTTTTAACTGTTTATCAGGTTTTAGCTGCTCTCACAGTTAAGAGGTTATAGACTTGATGGATGAATGCTCTAATCCAGTGGCGAATCTCAGGTTGATAATAAAGTAAAGTAAACTCAGTAGACTATGATGTGTGTAGGTCAGCTATCTCATTGGTGTGCTAGAGTTTTCACAACCTTTTCTTTGCAATATATCCATACTTGAAATTTTGTCGCTTGACCTTAGGATGGATTTATCACTTACAAGAGCAAAGCAATGTGCAAAGTATCTTGAAACAGTTTCCCACTGCTACATGGACTATGGTCAACATCAACTGTAATTTGCAGAGAACATAAAAAAGAATTGTTATGGATGCTTTAGCATAATTTATTCGGACTCTCTCCTATGTCTGTAAACAGTCTTGACTAGTTCTGGAAATGTTCTTCAATAATATAGAAATCACTTCAGTATCAGTAGATATTTTAAAACCATAGAAACTATTTAAGATTCCCTATTTTATTACCTTACATACAATATAGACCTCAGACTCCACACAATATTTTCACAAATACTATATTCTTTATGTGCACTCCTTCTTCTGCACTTACCAATACACTGTTGTGTCCTCATGCTATGTTTTTTCTGACCTACTAATCCCATGAAGATAGGTAACTTACTCTTGTGATTGTCTTCACAAGCCTGTATGAGGACTAGTCTCATATATATTCCTTAGTAATTGCAACATTGTAGCCTTTATGTACGTAATCTGTCTTAGTAGTGTTGTAAAAGTCCTGTCATCTAGCATGCTACCTTATTAAATAGAATAGCAATGCTAACAAAATTTTAATAACATTTTAATAGACATTACTGTTCCAATTAGAGCAGCCTTTTTTCCTTCCTCCCTTAAAGCAGAAGGTCACAGTCAATATTTCTGGTGCCATCCCAATGGGTAACCATTAACTGAGTTCTTATTATGGGTTTTCATCTGAATAATTGTTCCTTTCCATGCTGCGGCTGCCCTCCTAAGTGGGTTTACTGATAGAGGTACTGCAGATCTTTCCTCTCTCTTGTGTGCTGTGTTACAGGGAAGAAGCTGCATCACTGCCCCTTCAACAGCATTTTGTTTATGTGCAACTTTATTCTTCCTCCCCTCCTTTCCCTTTCAAGACGCCTGTTGTTCTCTGTAATCATAGAATCGTCCAGGCTGGAAGGGTCCTTTAATAGGAGGGAACAGCTATTTTCTATACGACGCTAACCAAAAGATCAGTCTTTCCATTTGTTCCTTATTGATTTCCTTAGGAAGCTGTTTTCTACCACAAAATGAAGAATGAAATTGAGATTATTTACTTGTTGTTGCTTTGGTACTTCTTAACTGATGAACTTGAACATAATGACTGTCATTCTTACATTCATACACCAATACCAAATGACGTACACCTTTCTTACAAACTTTCATGTTCCTGTAGTGAGGTGGGTTATTTCAAACAGTTGTCATAGAATCATAGAATCATCTGGGCCAGAAGGGACCTTCAAAGGTCATCAAGTCCGACCCCCTTGCAGTCACAGGGACACCCCCAACCAGACCAGGTTGCCCAGGGCTTCGTCGAGCCTGGTTGTAGAGTAGCTTTGCTCCTTCTGCAGATTAACAAAGGGCTTCAGATAACAAAAATAACTGCTGGTTAAGATAACTTCTTGCACAAGTACCAACAGAAACATTAACATATAATCTGTATTAAGAGCTTCTGATGAGCTTCCAAAGACCTGCAGTTAATGAGTAAAATAAATGTTCTTAATTGGAGAGATATTTTGGACCCAGAGTTTTCTTCAAGAACTTGTACTCTCCAAACTGATCCTCAGTCCCTCTATGTAGGTATAGGTAAGGAATAATTTTTACCCACAGAAAGAAAGAAATGTGGACTGCATCACGGCACTTAGAAAAGTCATAGCCTGATGAGAAGTTGGTAGTAGCACCTTTTTATACAGCCTGACTCTTCCCTCTCATCCTTCTGGTCCCTGGCTTAATGTTTCTACACCATTTCTACCCTCCAGCTGTGCATCCAGTAGAAGGGGGATATGATAAACTAACAAGGATTAAAAATAATCTGTTAAAAATGTTAATTGGTCTCTGTTAGTCATACTGCTGCTAAAAAGAATGTCTCAGATTACATTCCTGCTTTCCCAGGCTCTGCCCCTTCTCTTCTGTGTTCTCTAAAGGAACCAAGAGATTGTATTTAATTTGTAGTCCATGGAATCTAGAACATGATCCAGATCGCCTGCCTCTTACTGCCCGCCTCAATTGCCCTTCATCTTGCTGCTCTTCTCTTCTAGTCACATTAACAAATGTCAAGCCAAAATGTGTTATCATCCGCAATATTCCATTTTTAATTTAATGATCTGCTCCTATTTTCTATCTAGGAAGCACTGTCTTTCTTGCTAGTCATTCATTGCCATAAAATCACTCCCTTCATCTTTCCCAGATTCTGCAATAGTCTACAATAGAATCATAATCTCTACTTCCAAAGACTATGCGGTTCTGTTATTGGCTCACTGACTTGCGTTATATTGTCTTATCTTTTAACCTTATGTTGATATTTTGGCCTCCCACAAATTGTCCACAGTTTAGGACTAGAGTTGGACTCCAGTTCAGTGAGATCTTAAGTTGCAATTCCCTAGAAGTTTCCGTACATTTTCAGTATGGGAAATACAGGGAAAAAGAAAGACACAAAAAAAGACCTCAGCTACCAACAGAACAGCCAGTGATCCATGTTTGCAGTGCTGAAACAGGATGAGACTCTGAACTTCAGGTAATTAACTTTCATTAATATTTAACTGCTGATATACAGTGGAACAAATTTCATCAGGAAATACAACAAAAATCTGCCCTTTAGATCCACTGGCTTGGTGGAGCTCCCTTGAAGACTGAAGTTTAAGTTATGTCTGGTATCAGCCCATAGGAGATTTAATTTTGATTGGGTGATTACCTACTCTGTTTTTTTATTTTCTGTTGCAGAGCAGGACTGTGGAGAACAGTTCTTCTTAGAAAAGAAGTCCGTTTTTAATGGACTAGTCCATTAAAATGCAAGTCTAAAACTTGCATTTTAAATAATGAGAGGATATTTAGAAAACAAAAAGCAAACAAACATAAAAGTAAATCCAAAAATCTCCAAAAAGCTTTCTCAATTCATTCAGAAATCTACAGTCCACTTTACATAAGACCTCTCTTCACTTCTCCACCCATAAGTAAATAGCATGTAACTTTTATCTGAGGCCATTTTACTCATTTATTCTGGTGAAAATCTTTATTTTCCCACATGCTCAAGACTATTTTCTCCTCCCCAACTGCTGATCACCACTACTACTCTAACAAAGATGCCATATAACAATTAATTGCTTTGCTTTGTATTATAGCTCATCAACTTGTTGGGAGCTAGGAAAAATGAAATAATGGGGGTCACTTCTGGAAAAATGAGTTTATTTTCATGCCAGCTGCAGAAAATGAGCAAGGCTGGCTTCATGCCAGTTAAAGGGATGCTGTAAGAGGTTTCTTTCTGTTTGCCTGAAGCAAAAATGCCTATCTGAAGAGTTACATATGCACATGCGTGTACATGCATGCAGTCTAAAAATGTTATTATTTTGTCAAATAGGCTAGATTTCACATCTCTTGCTATGTTTTGCCCTCATTTTCCACCCTTTATTTTTTTAACTTATATTAAAAACTCTTTAGTTTGTGTATTTATCCTTTTGAAAATGGTTTACTAATTTAACATGAATATTATTACCTTACCAGCCAATAAGGGTTTTACAGCTACCTGACCTGGAAACTTAGTATTATTGAAACAGTTTAGAGTTTGCTTAGAGTTTTTAGCCTTTTAAAAGCAAGTCTGATCACCGACTTTGTCTATTTGTGAAACATTAAATGATTAAAAGTCTGATGCAAATGGAAGGAACCACACAGATATTTTCAAGCACTCAGCACCTGTGCACTGATATTTTGACTAATGTGTCTTAAAATCCCAAGAAAGGTGAGCTCTATAGACTTAGCAGATTACTTAATGGCAGTATATGTTAAGGTACTGCCATAAGTCAGTTTAGAAGTAATTGATGACTGGACTCATCATTGAGGAGAGAGGATACAGCCTCATCCTAGCAACAATGCGTCCTCGAAAATAGTTTCTCCATTGAGACTAGATAATCTTGAAACGTCCCTTCTAACTTAGGTGATTCGGTGATTCTGTGATTCTGAGACACAAATATCCGTGTAGCACTTAACTTGGACACTGCACATGGCAGTGGCCTTAACTTCCAGATTTCTACCAAGTATGAAATGCCTGTTTCTTGTTGTAAATTTAGGAAATTTGAATCAAGAAAAGAAACTATGAGGAAAGAAGGAAAACCTTTTTAATATTGAAATGTTTGAGCCTTAATAGCAAAGGAAAAAAATAAAGTGTAACTGATAAATAAATGAAACAGGTGTAAAGAAATATTAATGTTTTCATTATTTCATACTATTTCTACTCTGTTGCAACTGATTTCCATAGTAATACAGTTAGCTCAAAATCTGTCTTTGCATATAAGGTCTCCATAGAAAAAGCAAATGTGAAAATGGCAATATTTTCAACACTATTTTTCTTTAATAAAACTAACATTTTCAAATCTGCTTTTATTAAAACACAATAAATACCATCAATTTTTGACATGAAATCTCATTATACACTGTAAATATTTATCACTTTGCAGAAAGAAGATTATACATTAGTTCTATTCATTCAATTCAAATCTGAGTAAGAATGAATTCATGTTTTATTTTTCTTCATCTATTTAAAAAGGCCCAGTTGCTGGAAGAAAATTAAAGAAATATTTTTTTCTTGCTGCTAAAAGATAGGCACAGGGAAATATATCAGAGGTAAGTGTTCTGACATGCTGTTTCTTGACCCTGCAATTACTCCCTGCAAATGCCATTTATGATTCTCACAAAGTCCCATTGATTTCAAAGGAAGGCAGTCCTTGAAGACCTCTTTGGAAGAAGATGATACTAACCTTTCTCTTTCTGGAATTTGGCTTCAAACATAGACTGAGGTTATAAGGGAAAAAAGAAAATCTGATTATTTTATTCTGCTTGTACCTTTGTAACAGAATCACTATTATATTAAATGGTAGAGTTCAGAACACAGAAAACTTCTCTTCACAAAGCTCAAAATCGGAATAGCAGTGGTGTAACACAGCATGGCTGGGTCAATAGACGTAAGAATTGTGGAAGCCTATGTTATGCCTGTCTGTACTAACCAACACTAGGACTCTTCACTATTCTTTTCATTAAATCTAACCCCAAGCATTTTACATCAATGTTCAAGCTTCACATTTCTAACTTGTGTAAGCAGTATGTTTTCTGAGAAAAATTTTCTTGCATATCTGTTGTTCTTTGAGTTTATGTTTTTACGTAGATAACAATATAGACCATATCCTGTCACACAATCTTTGAAAGATTATGTAAGTATCATCATTTAGTTGCACGTCCCACCAGTCTCACTCAAATACTTTGAAGAACGTTTCTGATAACCTACATACATTTAAGAACAGAGAAAGTGGGCTTCCTCCCCTTTTATGGGGCAGAGTCTTTGCAGAATAAAACAGTTTAATTGCATGTAGAGAACATTTGACACAGGGCACAAGCAATTTGAAATTCTGCAAAAGAAAAATACTTCAATAAAAACCAAACAAGTGAATGAATAAATAGAATTGAGGGGGTTTCAACCAGAAGTAAATCTGATAATAAGATGTCTATAATAAAAGATGAATGTAAAAAACCCAACAACTTCTGAATGAAGGCTTGAAGTAACACAACACAGTACAAAGTAGAATTTATTTACCTCATAATCAAGATGAACTATGGATGAATTCAGTCAGAAAGATATAAAAATCTTTTAGCCCATAACTACATGAGGATTATAGAACCTCTCCCATGAAATGAAGCAGCCCCTTTTTAGGAATAGAAAATAATAAAGGACTTTTTTTCAGTCATGGACTTCAGTCCTCTGTTTGGCTATTTAGTTTCATAAATTTGTCAAGGTTTGTCTTGGATTTCTTTAGGTCCTTTTCTTCTTTGACAAAAGTTGCTCTTTGGAAGACATACAAACACCAGAGCTATTCCTGTCTTTTAAGAATCAGTTGCAATAAGAAAAGGAAGAGCAAAGGATAATTTAAAGCTTAATGGAGTAAGGATTGCGATACTCCCAAACTCCACTTTCAGGCTAATGACAAAGGGAAAAAATTTCATCATAGTTTCACCTTCATTGTCCTTTATCCTATCAGCCTTAGTGTCAATTATACAAAACCTTGCTATATTTTCCTAGACCTAAAAAAAGCTTAAGAATTTATTTTTTTGCCAAAATCAGGAAAAAATGTTAAAAATTATACATGAGTAATCGTAATTCATGGTTTCTCTACACTGAAATTTCCCCAAAGAATTTTCCTCTGGCCATTCTGGTCCACCTAAATGTGTACAGTCATGTTATTTCTATGCTTTCTGTTGTCATCAATAAAGCATTGAATACTAAGCATGAAATGCAGACTTTTGCAATTCATCTCTCAAACAGTAAGAATGCTGAAAAATCATCTTTGAAAGATCCTGAAAATATGTAAATTCAAGAATTTTTTTATGTTCTGATTGATGTTCCAAAGGCAGAAATTAATTTAACTGAATAAATAACCTACAGTTGTTTGCTGTGGGTTATTTAAAACCCAATATCTAGTGTTTCACTATATTTAAAAATATACTCAACTTATGCAGGCAATAAAATCTGCCCTTACTGTTTGAGTATTTCTTTGAAATGCTGATTTTTCATGAAATCATGACTTTCGTATCCAAGCAAGTGTTAACAATGCAGAAATAAATAACTAATGGAAAACAATAATTAAAAAAAAAAATAAAAAAAAACAAGCAGAAATGAGAATATTAGAAGCTTCTGATTTAAGTTTGGGGTTTAAAAAAATGGATGAATATTTATGTGTGGATGGGTGAGTTTGGATTTTATCTGAATAAGTCTGTCCATCACTAGTTCTTACAGGCTTGGAGAAAAACCACCTTCATTATTCATATACCTAAACAACTATGTTAACAAGTACTTCTAATTGCCATATGGAACTAGAGCTCTGAGAGAGATATTTATATGAAACAGAAACTGCAGAAAAGGATATTCTCTTCTTTATTAATCTGATGCCAACATTTTGCTAATTAAACCACCACATGTCTCATGTCACTTCCTACGTAGGTCACTGGAAGAGGAGATACAGTTGGGCAACCTTAAGGATGAATCCCAGGGGAGCATCCCACAAACGCATGGTATTTAAGCTTGCAAGTTTATTAAACAAATCACAGAATATATTCCAGTCTAAATCACAGACGTGGCATGACACAATTAGAAGATTTATTGATTCTTTGGGCTAGAGATCTCACAGCTTGCACTGGGGGCTCTACACCCACCAGAACCAACAGATTTGCTTCATCACAAGTAATCTCTCTAAACTAGAGCAGGGAAGTTTATAAAGTTGAAACTGCCTGACTTCAACTTTGCTTGTTTTCAACTTTGCGTCTATTTTAACCTAACTATAAACTGAACACATTTTGTATTAGTCCCATGTGTCACCACCCTGTATTATTGGCACCCAGCCTGTAATAGCAGAATCACTGTATGAAGCAAAGAAAAAAATTGAATAAACAATATTTTCTTCAGACTAGCTACCATCTGCCTGTATTAGAATTTCTTACCTCTTTATGTAGTCCTTCTTTGCTTAGTGAGAAACAGTGATCAGAATAATGCTCAGAATCTGTCCACAGATACCAGGTTCTAAAAAAGGTTGGCTGTATCATATTTCCAATAAAAGATGGTTGATTATGACTGAACTGTATGTTTCCCAGACCTCAATTCAGGTATGAAAATGTTCTTTCTAATAATTTCTTGGACATGACTACTTCATAGCAAAGTATATGAGCATTTCTATTAAAAATCTACTTTTTCTTTTCTTTTGTGGCATGTCTGGGTGACAATGTTTCTTTCAACAGAAAATTTATCTTCATCCAACATTCTGTGAAGTTCATTGAAAGGCCACAAAGATGATTGAGGGACTGCAGCACTTCACATATAAGGGAAGTTTGAGAGAACTAGGGAGAGTCTAGGCTCAGAAGAGAAGGCTCAGGGAGGATTTTATTAATGTATGTAAATACCTGAAGCTAAGCTGCACACAGGACAAAGCCAAGCTCTTTTCAGTGGTGCTCAGTGACAGGACAAGAGGCAACGGGCACAGGACATTCCATCTAAACGTAAGGAAACACTTTTTTACTGTGAGTATGACTGGATTCTGTAATAGGTTGTCCAGAGATGTTGGGGTTGTGGAGATACTAAAAAAAAACATATAGACATGACCCTGGGCAACCAGCTGACCATGTCTATATGACCCCCAAAGGTGCCCGCCAATCTAAACCATTCTGCGATTCTGTGATTGCATGGTAAAATATGTCTGTAGTGGAACAAACTGGTTTTGTCAGGCTCCCTCTTTGGATCAAGAGATCCCTGTCTATTCTTCATAGGCAGACAAGTAACATTATCATCATTTTTTCAGATGAACTGTAAATGTTAAAAGCTCACATTGCAAACTGTTGTAGACTTACCTGCCATGGTCTCATCCATACTAATCACCCATGAATTATGCTTTAGCTTTAAGAATAGTTCCTGTCATGGCTATAATTTAACTGTAGGAAACCAATCTTGTCCGTTTGTCTGTTATTTAGGTACTCCAGACTAATCAGCAAAGTAAACCAGGGTCACTTAAATGCTAAAACTTTGAGGCTTAAAGCTGATACCCATTGAACACCTTTGTGATGGCAACAAACATCACATAGGGCTGAAGTGCTTGTGCTGTGCATTGTGAAAAACGTGACTAGAAAGACAAATCAGAAATGCCAAGTACAATAAGAAAAGAGCTAAGGAAAAAAACATCCTTACTTCTAATTTCGATTGCTGTTTAAGAGTAAGGCACCCTAGAATCAGGGGTAGCTCTTGGCAATTTGGCATGTCTGACTGCCTGATGCATTTACATCAATTTTTGACCTCAGTCTCCACAGGATACTAATACAAAGAATAGCACATTGCTTTTAAGCATAAGAGACTCCTCTGACTTCATCAGAGATGAAGGGATGGATAGAGCAAGTACTTGTGAGTGTGCTTAACTTTAAACGCGCATGTAATTCCATTGCTTTCATTGGTGTTCAAAATGAAGAACATGCTTCAGTGTTTTACTAAAATGGATTTCAGCATGGAGTTTCTGATGGTTCCCCAAAGTCATAATATGGAAATTCTGAAAGGGGGAAGAGGGGGAGAGAAGCTTTATCATACTTTAACTTGATATTTCGTTTGCTTAAATTGTTCTCTGAAATAATTGTTAAACCAGTGTTCTTTTAATTTTTTTAAAAAAGAAATAAAGCACATCTGCAGTGTAGCATATTTTGTTACTACATAAAACAAAATTCAGCATGTGTGTTTGGAAGGAGGTCTTTAACAGACTATTTTTAAAAAAATTAGTGCGGTCTTTTCATTACATTTCTTTTTGTAGGAAGTGCAAGACAATGCCAGTCTTCTGAAAATGTGAAGTGGCCATCTTCTCAAAATTCATTCAAGCCTTTCTCTTTCAAAGTGTTCAGTCTACGCCACAAATGTCTTGCTTTCTCCTGGGAAGCTTTTCCTTTTAAGATGTCAAATTACATGTGAAGGGCTAATTTCCATCCAGAGACCTTATCAGTGAGGATCTTTCTTTGCCACAACCTTGGGAAGGAAATGTTTTCCTCTTGAATAATTTTTTTTTTTTCAAATTGGGGCTGCTAGAGCTTTAAGTAACTGTCTAATCCAGGCTGCAAAAGCATTTGCACTCACACGAAGTTCCACTATAAAGTAAATGTGAAAAAGCAGTTTGTTCATGTTCTCTGAATATTCAACAATTCCCCTGGGGTGTTTCTGAGTTTTCACAACACTTTTTTATGTGGTAAAATTATCAGCCAAATTTTAATGGCATATGGTATAATGGTTAAGCTACTTTTGTCACAAAACATTCGTTAAGCCATATAGCAGAAGTCATGTCGTATTACTTCTCTACCCTCAAATTTTTAAGACAACATGATGTATCAGCTCAAATCAGAAAAAAAATGGGGTTGGTCAGAAACAGAAGCTGCATTTTAGTGTAATTCTCTAATCTGAGTTTGTAAAAATAACAAAACATACCTTCCTTTACGTCTGATGTCTAGTTAATTCCACTGTTTTACAAAAGTATTTTAGCAAGTTATTTCACTCATTGGATTGCAAACTAAGTTGAGTTGCCTTCTAGAAGTCACCTATTCACCAAACTTTTTAAAATCAGCACCTCTTTCACTCCATTTGCAGTACAGCCTATTCAGCCCCACCATCTTCCTTATAATCCTTTATAGAGTCTCTCTAATTTTTAGATAGTGGTAGCATGAGGCCTGAAAGTTTTGAGGTAATTTTATGACAGCCATGTTTTATTACTTTTTTTTTTAAGTCTTTATAAAATATCTTAAATGAGGAAATAAACAATGAAAGGATTTTCTGCAACACAGTTTCCATCTTTGATATTCTAAAACTAGCTAATCGAAAAATGACCTTATTTTTTTAATAGAGGGGGCAATTGAAAATCATTGAGCAGACCTACCCCCTAATGATTTTTTTCTCAGACATAATTATAATAATTAGCATTATAAAGTGCTAATTATCTTTGGGCACGGAGGACTTGCACACCAGAGACAGAGGTCCACATTAAGTAAAGAGGATTTTGCTTTCTTCTTCACCATTTTTTTCCCTTTTGTAAAGAGGTAGAGGACACTTAGCCCATCAGGCCTCCTTTCCTGTTCACATTTTGTCATTTTTAGATGATTGAGCCCAGTAAATTAACAAATTTGTTCTAAAAAAAAAAAAAAAAGTGGATTATTGATCCAGGAGTCCACGTGTCTAGTCTTTAGATCTGAACCAACCCAAGCTTATCTCCTTATTTTGTTGGACTTTCATGTCCAGAAAGATTGCAAAGACCTTGGATACATGTCATTATTGTAAAGGGTTTCTTCATTTCTACTCAGTCCTGAAGGGATGGGATTAATTTTGTTAGCAGGCAGTGTCATTTTCTCATAAGTTCTTCTTTCTTACAGAAGAAGGAAGGTTTCGGTCCCCTCAAGAAATACAAGACTGATGTTTTTGAGGACTGTGTTGCCAGCTGCATATGTTTGAAAATCAGGAATGAGAACATCATAAGCATGATATAAAAAAGAAAAGATTGGGAGTTATTTTCTTTACTTCCTGTACTGAACCTTACATCTGTCCCTGGCTAAATAATCCTTCTCCTATCCTTCACACTGTAAATCATTGCCTAAAGCACGAACCATTTATCTCTTGCCAAAATGCTCACTCTCCTCTGCTCCAAAAGGCTATAAATATTGTTTTATCTGGATTTTCTTCTGCATGTTGGCAGTTCTTCCACAGTGAGCACTGCTACTTTATTAGGGTGTTATACCCAGATCTTCATCTGTCTTCCCCAGACTTCTTCCCAGTGCCTGAAGTGAGACTTTGAGACATACTTTGGTCTCTCTCATTCTCCCTCAGAATCTGCACCTCACAAATATCACACTAAAAGGTGATATTCATACATGTGTAATTCCTACAGGTATCTTAGTATCTTGCTTAATCACCACAGGAAGCATTTAAAAGGTAATTCATGCTATATGTACATCTGAGCTATCTATATTGCTGAGTTTCTGCATGACATATATGTAGAGTATCTTCTCTTTAAACATAAGCAGGTTATATGTCAGAAAGAAGCTAGCAACTGCTCATAGCATATGAAGTACAGAACAATCGGTTTTGACATTCAAGGTAGTAAGCAGAATGACTGTAAGAGGATGTGTTCTGTTCCTCCTAGAGAACATCTCTGAATACCGTTATTGTCTCTCATAGTTTTTGGGTTATCACCAGGGAGTCAACCTTCTTCTAGCTAGGGTGGTATGAAACCACTCTCTAACACTAGCTGAAATATCCTCCGACAGTATTCCTCAGGCCACTTAGGCTAAATTCCTTCAGAAACGGAATTCTTCAGAATACTTATTCTTCAGATTGTTATGTTGTCTCCCTAGATTTGAACCAACAAATTCAATTTTTGTTTGAATGTTAAAAGGCATATCTGGACTAGGATGAGGACTTTTTTCTCTCTGGGGCTCTGGCTTTTCTTCCATCCCATATTTTTTTATTACAAGTCATTGGTCAGCAGTAATGACTTTTGAAGTCAAAGCTGAAGAGGAGTATAATTAGGAGTTTCTATGAAATTAGTATAAAAAATATTCTCATACTTGGCCACAATAGGACTAGCAGAATAGTAGCATAAGCTGTCATATAGCTCTTCTGGTTGTATTGCTTTTGAAGTTTATCATCCAGTCAGATGCACTGGTTATTTAAAATCACTGATACTATTATTATAGCTTTTGATTGAATGACTATGTAAGTATTTTGGTATATATATTTGTACCTTAAAACTTAAAATTCAGTTTTGTTAATAGCTAGATTTTCTCTAATACACAATCTTTCCCTGACTCCTCTGTGACAAAAACAGCTCTGGGGAAAATGGAAGAGTGAATGGACAATAGCCAAATAAAAGGTCTACAAAATCCCTGCTCAAAACATATTGCAGTATGCTCGGATTTTCATCAGCAAATGCATTCACTAAATTCCTTATTCTGGATGTCTGCTGAGTTTGCAAAAGGAACTTCACAGCAGTTATTAGGAACACTGAGTACTGATTGTGTGTTGGGTCAAGGCTTAATATCGCCCAGTAGAACAGAAAAGGCATATTCTAATAACTAAAAGTCCTTCCTTCATATCTGTATTAATTTTTTTTTTATCCTAATGCCTTAATTGTGACTTGTTGTGAAGGTTTCTTCTTTTAATAAAAATATATACATACAAATTTAGGTATTAAGAGGGAATTAAAGTAATATGATATGAATAGAACACATCACACCAAGCATCTCCAACTGTACACACTCACAGGAGTAATGGAAATTAAATATAACATCATCATCTACTTCCCATATGAACAATCAAGGGAGTCAAAATCTAGCTTAACCAGCAAGAGTAAATAGTTTAGTGATGAAAAATTGATATAAAAAGTTCACTGAAAATATAAATATCCTCTGGGCTGTCAAAAGCAATTGGTTCAGCTCAATCTGGTAAATCTACTTTTAATGATAATGGCAACAACTTTTCCTTTTTATTACACTTTACATAAATTTATGAGCTTTATCACTTCAAACTAAATAGAATATATTTGTCTCTGCATCAAGGCTTAAAGTTATCATGTGTCTTGGAAATCTACCTAGAAATTCAAGAATACAATGGTGGTTGTAACCCACTTCTGCTAGGTTGGGATTGGACTTCTCATATCATACAACTGCTGGTAATTAAAAGGAAGGAAATAAAAAGGAAGGAACATATAATGACTGCAGCCCTTTAAGTGGTATTTTCTTTTTCTTAAAAACTGCAGTTTGGAATTGTGATTTTTTTAAAATTAATGCCTTTTAAACTAGAATATATATTTAAAAATGACCCATGGTGAATTGGCTGGGACTGTGTCAGTTCAATTATGTACTGACAGACTTTTGAGGGCCCTACAGAAGAGCCTGAATGGTTATTTGTGGTTATTACCTTCCAAATACCTGATATTTTTTCCCCAAGACAGAAGACAATAGCATTTATCCCAGAAGTGGGAACCTATTAATCCATAAACATATATAATATTACTGGGAACTCTACTAAAGATACTCAGTTTTACTAAAACACAAAGAAAAACATTGGTAAATGTTATATACCAATAACAAGCCAATGCTATTTAATAACTATGTGTTATTGTACTAAATTCAAACCAGCTCATATAATTTCTGTGATTATTTATCTTTTAACAGTGACATTTTTTTAGGACTTGAATTAAAACCTTATCTCTCTATGAGCTCATTGATTATCACACCAATACATTGTAGGAAGCATCAGCTACATGTAAGGCTGCAGACATTTCAACTCCCATTGCATCATGACTAGCCTTAAAATTTACCCTTAATTTCTTTTTTTTATTACCTTTGACCTTCCAAGATTTACAGACTGATGTTTCAAAAATGTTACTGTTTTGCTCTTCATGTTTCTACTCACAAAGCAAGTTTACTTTATTTACTTATCAACTGTGAGAATGAGAGTGTGCATTCCTGTTACATTTCTGTCAGTGTTTCTGGTAATTACAGATATATCATACAGGAATTATATTTCATACAGTTTATGAAAAGCCGTTTAATGTTTTTCTCCTTATGTCTTGTTTCCAACCATTAAGTCAAATCCTAATGTATTAATCTGAAACCTACCTTGCAGTATTGTGCAGAATCTGTTGTCTCCATTCATTTCTCAAAATTTCTTAATTTTATCAGCCAGTAGATTTTCCTTTGCTTGTTCTATTTTTATCCATAAATTTATTTTGTAATAAAAACCCCTCTGTTCAGTTACATGTCATGCACCTTCTCTCTGAATAGACTTCTGACTTTCCTTTGTATCCAGAATATTTATAGTTAACTTCCACTCTTGAGATGGGAAACTCTTATTCTTACTTGCCTATTGTGAAAATTTTGCTCTGTTTATAGATCTCTGAAATTAATTATTATTGCCTAAGGTCTTCTTTTATTTCTTGGTTTTAATTGCTATGACTTATGAACTTCTTCAGCTTTAAAATTATTTAAACAAAAATCCCTACTCAGTGAACAACAGATCTCACAAAGTTTCAGTTCTGACACAACCTGTAAGGACAGATGCATTGCAAGAGTTAAAAAAAAAAGAGTTAAAAAAAAAAAAGATCATCCTGAGTGCCATTATGCAGCGCATGAAGGATGCCCAGGTGATCAGGCCCAGCCAGCACAGGTTCATGGGCAGGTCCTACTTGACAAACCCAATCTCCTTCTATGACAAAGTGACCCACTTGCTGGATGAAGGAAAGGCTGAGGATGTTGTTTACCTGGACTTTAACAAGGCCTTTGATACAGTCTCCCACAGTATCCTCCTGGAGAAACTGTTTGCCCATGGCTTAGATGGCTTTTAACTCTCCACTGGGTTAAAAACTTTGGAGAGCCAGGGCCAGAAAGTGGTGGTGAATGGAGTCAAATCCAGTTGGCTGCCAGTCACGAGTGGTGTCCCCCAGGGCTCGGTACTGGGACCCATTCTCTTTAACATCTTTATCAATGATCTGGATGAGGGGATCGAGTGCATCCTCAGTAAGTTCGCAGATGACACCAAGCTGGGTGGCGGTGTTGATCTGCTGGAGGGTAGAGAGGCTTTGCAGAGGGATCTGGACAGGCTGGATGGATGGGCTGAGACCAACAGAATGAGTTTCAATAAGGCCAAATGCCGGGTCCTGCACTTAGATCACAACAACTCCCTGCAACGCTACAGGCTTGGGGAAGAACGGCTGGAGAGCTGCCTGGCAGAAAAGGATCTGGAGCTGCTGGTCGACAGTGGTCTGAACATGAGCCAGCAGTGTACCCAGGTGGCCAAGAAGGCCAACAGCATCCTAGCCTATCATGAACACTGTGGTGAGTCAGATCTGAGAGGTGATCATCCCCTTGTACTCGTCACTGTTGAGGCCTCACCTTGAGTACTGTGTCCAGTTTTGGGCCCCTTACCACAAAAAAGACATTGATGGGCTGGAGCGAGCCCAGAGAGGGCAAGGAAGCTGGTGAGGGGTCTGGAGAGTAAGTCTTATGAGGAAAGGCTGAGGGAGCTGGGGTTGTTCAGCCTGGAGAAGAGGAGGCCGAGGGGAGACTTTATCACGCTCTATAACTACCTGAAGGGGGGATATAGAGAGGTGGGGGTCGGTCTCGTCTCCCAAATCACAGGAGATAGGACAAGGGGAAATGGCCTCAAGTTGCATCAGGGGACGTTTAGATTGGATATTAGGAAACTTTTCTTCACCGAAGGGGTTATCAAGCATTGGAATAGGCTGTCCAGGGAAGTCGCTGAGGCACCATCCCTAGAGGCATTCAAAAGATGGGTAGGCATGGTCCTCAGGAATATAGTTTAGTAATTTTTATTTCCTATTTCTCATTTATTTTTTTGTCAGAGATAGGTTGATGGTTGGACTAGATGATCTTTAAGGTCCCTTTCAACCTAAACGATTCTATGATTCTATAGTCACACCAGCATAATGACACTGGTAAATTTATGTCCCAGATAGACATGTGAGTGAGAATCTCCATTCAGGATGGAATAGGATGAAGATTTCTCCCTGTTTTCATGCTCTGAAGCTTATCGAAAGCTTGTGCCTGATCGCAGGCTTGCACCAACACAGTTTGACTCACAGCCGGTGTGTTCAGATTTCAGTCACCTCAACAGCAAACCAGGAGAACAGGGGCATTTATTATAAGATAAAAGGCTTGTTGTTGTAAGCAACTTAGGAGTTTGATGCCTGGAATTATTTACCAGTGACACTCATAGCTTTGAAGAAGGCAAAAGAAAAGAAAAAAAAACACAGAATGGAAGAACCTTCTAAAAACACAGTCAGTGCAGTGACCGCCTGGGAGAAAAACTTGAGTAAGAACCATGGCATTAGAGGAGGTCAAAATGTGCATTCAAACATCTTAGCTTTCGGTAACAGTTCTGCCTCCACATCCTGTAACATTGAGACTGCTGGTGGGGTTTTTTAAGTTTATCCATAAACAAATTTTAAATATGCTTCTCTACATTAATTTCAAATTAAGTAAAAAGAAAAATAAAGACTCCAATAGACTATAGCTTTCTCAGGCAGAAGTCTGAGATAATAAATAAACACACACCTGGTGTCTGAACAAAGTCCTTATATTTAGAAAATACAAAATACCCTACATAAAATTTTCCAATTTCAATATTATATATAACACAGACCACAGATTCAGAATCTGTTGGACTTTCACTGTGGCAAATCAACACTATGCCTTTCCGCATTTTCTTTAAATTCTTTATAGTGGGATTACAAAAATTGCTCTAAAAATACTGAGGATAAACCATTTTGATAATTCCTTTTTCAGTATTTGTAGAAGAGTGGAGGAGTAGGCAACTGGAAATTAATGTTTCTATTTTTTCTGGAGGTGGTATTATTTGACCTCAGCTATTTTCCCAGTGGACTGAAAATAAATTTTCTTATTATAAGTCTCATATGTACAAAGACAGCCTGAATAGTTATTTCAACACAGCATGGCAAAATGCCTCAAACGCCCATAGAACTTAAGGATTATATTTGCCAATTAAGGATTTAGGAATCAAAACCCAAGTAGGAAATATCAAATGGAATTATTTTACATAGTATAGAAACAACTATGCAATATGGTCTGCCTAGCATTGCTCATGGTTCTTTGTGAGAGAAGGTGGTTTCCTAAATATAGATAAAAATTTGCTGTGCTTAGCCAATAATTCATGACAGAGAGGTAACATATGCTATCATAATACAGAGGGCGTTGCACAACACAAAGAAAAGATGAGCAATACCACCTTCTAGAATTACATCCCCTTATCACCATTATAAGACATCTTAATTGGAAGGGGAAATGTAACATTTTGGTAGAGAGAAGAGATGAAGTACCAGGGCAAGTGAAACTTTTCATGGAGAACATTCAAATTTACAACTAAACAACACATTTCTATATGTATCTTGCTGTGCTCATAGTCCATCAGAAGTCATCTGTCTGAGGGTATCCTGTTTGATATAAAAGGAAATAATGGAGTGACATTTTAAACCTCAAAATGGAGCAAGGGTTTTAAGTAAGAAAATATTCCAGAGCACAACAAGCACTGAAATTCTTGTTTTCATCTAATCTCTCCCTTCCCTCAAAAGAATTTTGTTTAACAAGTGTTTAGTCGGGGAGCATAATTTTACTGTCTGTCACATTTCGTTTCAAATAACGTAAACTGCTAAAATAGACTCTAGGGCCCAAACTCCTGTTGACTTTAAAGGGAGGGGAATTAGGCCCAAGCTGTTATTCTTTTGTTTGTTGAGGAGGAAGCTGAAAATTCATACCAGGCATTGTTCTTTTGAAATAACGTATGCTTTCACTTTTAAGCTCTATGGTTATTTTCTGACTCAAGGCAACTGTACTTGATTCCTCCTCCAACTCCACTAAAGCTCATGATAAAAATCACTTTTATAACGTGAACCTGAGTAAAGCACATGAATTCATTGGTATTCAAGATCAGCCTCAGGGAACAGCAGTGAAGTATGCTGGGTTTTTACTTTTAACTAGTGCACCTGAAAGAACATTAGCTGAAATATTTTTAACTCTATCAATGGGTGGTGGGATATTTTGGTCATTCCTGCCTATTTCCCTATAATAAGGCTCTGCACAACTCTAAACAGAGATTTTTGTTGAAACACTACTTTTTATTTTTTGCATTTAGCCTCTGAGACAAGTTCAAATGACAGAACACACAGATTGCCTGTGAGTGAGTATGGTGAGACTGGTTTAAAAAAAAAAAAAAGAAGTTTGTATGCCGTTAGGAAAGTAGTTTTTGATATTTCGTATACACTTTCACACCGTATTGAGTAGTGTCCAAGCGGAATTCCTCCTTCTGAGTTCTCCTGTAGCCCAATCAGGCATGAAACTCAAAGACAGACATATGCAGGTCAATGCTTGCACAGACACTAAAGAGCACTTCTGAATAGAGAGATTTTTAAAAGTTTAGAACAACCAATATAATGTCTATCATTTTAACATAATTAACTATATAAAAGAATGTGACATACACTGTCACAAAAGCCCCAACGCTGAGTTTCTCAGCTCTGTACTTTAACTTGTTAAGAGAAGCAGCATTACAAATCAATTTTGAAAGTAACAACCTGCCCTCAATCCTGCTTAAAAATAATTAAGGCATGCTATTGCACCATCAGGAACCAACACATTCTCAACTTTCAGAAAAAAGCAACAGATCATATAACCATTTCTGTAAAATCATAGAGACCTTTTTTTTTCATCAAGTTTTCTAAATTGAAAGAATCAGGAAAACAAACAAGCTTTGTTGAAAAAACAGCCTGTATTGACTAGTGTAGAAACACCTGCAGCTTGACACATATAATTTAAGGCAATTTATGTGAGGATTTATGTAGGTCATTGCTGGTTATGTAGGTATGTGTGGGAAATACTGTCCCTGATACAAACGATAAGCATGTCTCACAGTTTAATGCATACGTTGGTCAGCCAACCCATAGAATGGCAAAACAAATGCATAGGAGCAGAGTTGAAAGGGCCTGAGAAAACGTACAAAGCCCCAGGTGCTATGTATTTAGGTTACCGTGCCATCTACTTCAGTTTCTATGATCTCTCTAAGTATGGGTAAGTTGTAGGTGTGCGTAGGCTGCAGTCTTCGTAAATCACGGGTTTGACTCCAAGCCTCCTCACAGACTTGGTGTGAACCAGCATTCATCACTCTGAGATACATAATCTCAGAAAGCAAGTACTGAGTTCTCTACAAAACTCTTGTTACCACATATGAACGGCAGGATAAATGAATGTTCTACCGCAGATGTGAGATAATACCCATAGCGTGCAGTCAATAGAGACAATATATTTAGAAAGCAATGTGGGATGAGTGGTAGGCTGGAGATGCGTTAATTCAGTGTAACGTTCAAGACAAGATGGTGTGCCATCTTCCCCTTTACCACTAAACACACTCGAATAACACTTTGTATTATCTTTTCTATCTGCGACATGAAACAAATGCTCTGTGAAGGCTGTTTTTTAGAAACATCTCATACTACATATTACATGTAGGCATCTTCTCACAGAGACATGCTCTATCTTGAATTAATCAGAGTTTGTGCATTAGCACTCACTTTCACCAGCTGACCTAGTGGCAGATTTCTTTTCACCCAGCTGTGGTATTCTCACATTTGGAACTTATCATCTGCCTGCAGAATCGAGCTCTTAGTTCCCAGAGAGCTCAGCTGGAACTCCAGATACTCATCAGATGGCAAAAAGCTTAAAGATTCATCCTTGGATAAACTGGTTAACATAGATTTTGCTTCTTCTTTAATAAATATTCTTACTACTTTATATACTATGAGCCAAATACAGGATACTTCATTCGCTTTTCAGTTCTTATTCCTGGAAGATGATCAAGGAAGAAAGTTAATACTTCTACTGTAGTTGACAGTAGATAGCTTTTTACTACAGGCAGCTTGGGGACATAATATTGTTTCATGCAGATAACTATTTTGAATTACTTTATTTGCATTTTTATATTTTAGAATTTATAGAAGCCTTTCATTATATTGGATTTGATTTTGCTTCATTTAAAACATCTGTGTGTAACCTGTATGAAAATGTTGACCATACTAAGGCCAAAAGTCCTTATCTCCTGTTACTTATTTAGAAACACTGTACCACTCAGCAGTTTCAAAATAAATATAGTATCTTATAAAAATCTACAGATGAACGGTCATTTTTTTCTCTGAAGGGAAAGAGAAACACTAGAAAGAAAAGCAGATTCATGCCCCAAAAAACCACTTTTTTTTTCTCTTCAACCCTTACAACAATGAAATAATGAACCTGAAGGCTTTTTTTTTTTTTTTTTTAACAAGTGGGAAGGACAAAAATACAATAAATACAGTGGTTACAGAACTTTCTCATAGGACTCATCATAATGACATAATGGCTATCAGCTGAAAATGTCAGATGGGATCTTTAAATGGCAATTGGTTCATGAACACAGATGTCAGCATAGAACTAACAGATCAGTTCTTAAATGTTGCTAGGTTGACCTTATTAATGGCCTTAAACTGCAGTGATTTCATAGTCAGCGCTTCAATTTAGTGATACCTAATATAAAAATGCTCTGCAGAAATAAGATTACAGTAGCTCAGACTAATATAAAAAGTACTGAGCAAGAGAAAAAGTACAATGATACTTCATGCAAAGAGCATCCCAGTAAGTAAACTTAGGAATCGTGATGGGATTTATTGCTCTTTCAGGTTCAGCCTGGATAAGTAATGATGTAGTTTCAGATTACTGCCTCATGTAACAGGAGGTTGTCCATGCAGAAACTATAGAAAAGAATGACTTTAAAATGGACATCAATAAAGAGATGGCCAAACTTTTGCTGGATAAACCAGACCATGTGTATCTGCAGGATGTTGTCAATGATGCTAAAACAACGCAAATCTCAGTGTTGACTCTCATGGTTTGTGCACAATTCCAGTTCCAAAGTAAGTTGGTTCACATGGATATAGCGAGAGACTGGAACCACACACAGTAGGCACATGTTAGCCTAACACTCATTTTGCAAACACATTTTCTCCTGGGGATAGATCTGAACTGTAAGAACCAAGACAACTGCTCCAAATGTAAGCTCTTTTTAGAACTATTGCCTTTAAGCACCTTTTCCTGATAATTTTCTTAATGTTTACAATATTTTATATTAATATTATATTCACAATTTTCAAGATTTGATTAAAAGCTGTGAGGAATAAGAAAGTGGAATAGTTATCCAAGCCAAGCCATTTTTCTTAAGATTCATATTCATCTGAATATGAATTAATTCTGGCTAATACTGGCAGCTAAATCAGAAAACAGGTATGGACAGACATTGCTAAAAGGAAAGTACTCAAAAAACATTCTACTGTCACCCTGACAATTATATATTCTTCATATATTTATTTATTCATAATAAAAGCAAATAATCAACATCTGAAACAGAAACAAACAAGTGTATTTGTTGGCACTCTAAGCTCTAATACCAAAGAAAAAATTATTCTGATATCTGAGTTTATTCCATGAGTTTGTCTTTTTAACACCAGTTTAAAGACGCAATAAAGAAGCAGATTTTGAAAGTTTCCCACTATACTTGGTTTGGTCATATAAATCTATAATTTGGTCACATAATCTAAGATTTCCAAGTCTTCCATGCACATTACAAGAACAGTTTTAATCATCATTGTTTCTGCTCCTAATACCCAATAAAGTTAAGTACAATTGAGATGATATTGTGTCCAAAAGCTCCTTTCTTCTAGCTGACTATATCAAATGACCTAAGAAAAGGTTAGATAGCTCCCAGTTGGCTTTGCCACTCTCATACGAATTCTATAATTTCAGGCATCTCAAAAAATCAGTAACCCTAAAACATGGAGTAACATTAGATATAGAGAAAAAATATTCCTGTTTTAAACAAAATGAGCATTGTGAAGAAAGTGAGGAATCCCAGCTATAATAAATCATATGCTTCTCTGGTTATCTGCAATCCAAAATCCCCAAGGTATCAGAAACAACAGTGAAATGATCACTGTTGAAATAAGCAAGGAGTCCAACATCACAGAGAATTAGGGAGTAATATCTGTCTCATTTTACAAGTGACCAGTTAGCTCTTATCAGAAAAAAATATACAAAATTGATTCAAAATATCCTGGCACATATTGACTATGCAGTGCTAGGTCCTAATACTAAAGAAATACTTTTACTGCTATTACAGGAAGAAAGGTAAATATTTGCCTGACCCAGACAGAAAACTCATGGAGTCCTATCTCCAAAGGTCATGTTTTGACACACAGACATCCTTTGACCATGCAGAGATATCAGGCCATGCTCCATTCTCAGGCACACAGCCCTTGGACTGTGTGAAGCCAACAAGACAGATGCTCTTGGATGTGAAGACAGTCCTTCATTCTCAAATAAAGCTCTCAGTTCATATATAGAGGACTAAATAAACTACCTCTTTGCTAAAGATTCAGGAGAATAGCTGTCGTTTTCTTTTGCTACCTAAGTGACAATTTATATATATATTAAGAAGGAAAGCACTGTCTTATTTCAAAGGTGTAAGCAGTTTTGCTTAAATGTTTATGGGATCTCAGGACCTTGTAACATATTTCTGTGTTGTCTGTACAGTGATAAGTCAAAGATAAAAGACACTTTGAGCACTGCTTTGAAAATTCTCATGTGTCTATTTACTTTTTTATCACTATAAGGAAACAAGAGTGACACTGGACAAATCTGATCAGCTCTGTATTCCTTGACATATTTTGCTAGAGTATAACAAGGTTTTCATTAGCAGACTTTTTCACATTCACATGCATTTCAAAATATATAATATTAATGAAAATTAAGGGTAAACACAAAAAGCTCATCCATTTTAAAATCAAAATTTACTGACAGTCCTACTGAAATAGATAAGACGATCCTTTTTAACTAGGGCTAATTTGGTAGGAAAAAATTATAATGAAACAGTTAAACACCAAATGAAAGGGTCAGCTGCTTGCAAGATTAAATACTAACTGATTTTTACTTTTCTCCTGGGCCTCCACAATGGAAATTTACAGTGATGCTTTAGAATTAGGTGCCTTTAAAACTCTGGATGAAATTCCTTTCACATAACTCCATTGACTTGATGAGATTCTATCAGGAATAAATTTGGCCCAAAGGATTTTTAATATGACCTGAACAGCCAACTGCAAATAATACAGTGCCACTTAGTGGCAAGGAAAAAACTTTTCAGTATGTGAGATACAAAGACATTCAGGAATAGAGATGATTTTTCTGGTGCTATTTGTATTTGAAATTTTGATACAATCTTATCGGATAGCTTCCAGTTACATTAAGCTCATTATTGCCACAATATTATATGCATCTTTTCATATAAAAATACAAAAATGTCTCCAAAGAGGGAATGAAAGCGAGCCCTTGTAATTAATGTAGCATTAAGAACACTCCCTTCACATTATATCTTCAAATTATAGCCATTTTCTAAAAAGGTTAGAATGCCTGTAAAAGGCATAAATAACTTACAGCTATTTGTATTTCTTATGCTTGAATAATGTATGTGTCACCTTCCTGAAAAATCATCTCTCACAAAGGTCTACAGTATTTCTTTTGTTAAAGTACCTATAGAATAACAGTCATGGAGAGAGACACATACACTAAATAGCATTTTAAATGGTGGTATGTAACTCATTATCCGGTGTAATAATACTCTATTTCCAGGAACGAATGAGGTAAAGACAAGACAGCATTTCAGTAGAAATAATAAAAAATATCCAAAAGGATCCACAACAGATCATGTAGTCCATCAATCTATTGCAAAGATGATGATCCTTCCATTTCTATAGGAAGAACCACTGCAAAGGACTGTACATTTTGACAATTTATCAAAAGCCAGAGATGAAATGCTTTGACAGCAACAATGAAAATAAAACCCCTATGTGTACAATGAGAGCAAAATTGGTCTTCAGAATATGACAAAGAGCCAAGTATGAATTTTTGTGACTAATATTTCTCTGTTTATAAGCACTTTTACATCCACTAAGGTTCATTATCTCTGATTAGGTTAAGCTATCCTTTGGCAATCATTTAGCTGCCATTCATGCTTTAATCCTTTCTTTTACACTACCATTGAAACTTGCTATAAGAGAACTTCAGTAATATTTTCTCAATTATATTGTTGATGAGATTCACACTTGGAATGGGTACACAATTTATATATACACCTTTGAACATTTCAAGTGAAGAGACAAGTCGCTATTGTTTATCAAATGTGGACAAATAAATAAATACTATCTTGTAAAAAAAGTTCTGTAGAATTGAATTAGATCACAGCTAGTAACTTTCATATTTATATATATCCAGTATTGCTAAATTCACAGAATATTACGGAACGTGTAGTACTGAATCACTTGACCTACAGTAACAGGAACCAAGTGGTAATTAACCAGAATCTGTCTTTATAAGAAAAAGAAAGTTATCCTATGTCACCTAAAGCAAAGCTTGTGTTTCTATCCCCTTAATGAGTGAAAAAGTGTTTTAGAAATACTGAGCTACTGTTAGGAATAATCAATAAATTGCAAATTATAATCTTACCAAAAGTAATTTTTGATGCTTCCCTAACCTGATTTATCTACATAGTATTTAGGGAATTCATTATAGTATTATAATGCTATAATGTTAGAGGAAATTAAAGATTATGAACTAAAAAAAATATTACATAAGTTAGGAGGCACCCACATTAATATTTTACTTCAAACCAGGAACAGACTTTTGAAGCAGGTCTGACTATCTCCCACTTACTTACCAAAAATCACAAAACTAAGTAATAATTAGCTTTGAAGGGTTCTTTGGAGGTCCTCTAGACCAGCACCCTGCTTGAAGCAGGTCAATGGTTTGATCAGATAGGTAATGGTTTATACATTCAAGTTTTAAAAATCTAAAAAAATTGAGATCCCACAACCTTTACTGGAAATCTGATGCAGTGACTGGACACCTTCATGGTCAGAATAAGTATTTATTTTTACTGAGTTGGAATTTCCAGCTTTTCAACTTCTGTCTGTTGTCTTTTGTCACAACATTGTATGAAAGAGAGTGGTTCTGTCTCTACATTATTATATACATTACATCTCTGTATTATTTTTGTTGATAAATAAGTGAAAAGGCAAGTAAAATTTCCAAATCTTAAGGCACCCATGAATGGTTTTGTTACACTGTGTGTCTGGATCTGTGGGGAGAAAAGAATTTTTCTGCACTCAATAATAATATCTTATTTTCAGTGAATAGCCTGAGCTGTGTAAACTTTATTAGCAAACCTCAAATATTGTCTAATTAAAACAGTTCTAAAATTCTCTTTCTATGTTTAGATACCATGTCTGCATCCAAAGTGAGTGACCCATTTGTTCTTATAATCTAATTTCATGCTTATAGGTTAATCATATAGGACAGTCTAAATCTCTGTCATCTACAATAATCTTGCAGAACTCAATTTTATTTAGTCCTATGCCAGCCTGCTGAAAAAGGTTAGTTCTTAATTTTATAGATATCTTCTGCTATCCTTAAAAAAGAATCATGACAATTTATTATACTTTCAAACAGAGTCAGGGGAGTTATGCTTATTGATTTGCTGTTTCAGGCCATAAAACATGAAATCCTGGGGTTTATTAGAACATGAAAATTCTTTTAGTATTATTTTCACCTAGAAAATTCTTGACGATTCAGGCCTTTTTAGGTGCATTCTGTAATATCAGACTGGAGC
Organism: Scolopax mira; assembly: GCA_004320125.1. NCBI lineage: Eukaryota > Metazoa > Chordata > Aves > Charadriiformes > Scolopacidae > Scolopax > Scolopax mira. The sequence continues at coordinate 123,162 of BJBW01002429.1, forward strand.
AATTTTCCAGTGATAAAATGTCTTCTGATCTTGCTTTATGTTACAAGGCATACTGACAGATTTAAATTGATTTCAGATTATTTAACTTTACACAATATACCCATATCACCTTAAGACAAGTGTGTTTCAATTTAGAAAAACCTAGTCTCAGTGATTTACATGAAACAACACTATGAAAACAAAATAAATAAGATTTAAAACCTGAATTAGTATGACTGAACTTACGTACCTCAGTGACATTTGAAACACATTATCTCTAAAGGGAAAGTAAAATTTGGAGACCTGTTTGCTGTGATAGGGAGAAAAAAATTCCCTCCTTCGGTATTAAGTGTGTGTTTAGAATTGGTTTTACAAGTACCTATCACAGAATCACAGAAATATTGAAGTTTTGAGGGACCTCATAGAGATCATCTAGTCCAACTCCCCTGACAAAGCAGGATTGCCCAGAGCACATCACTCAGGACTGTATCCAGGCAGGTCTTGAAAATCTCCAGAGAAGGGGACTCCATGACCTGCCTGGGCAGCCCGTTACAGTGCTCTGTCACACTCACCGTAAAGAAGTTCTTCCTCGTATTTGAATGGAACTTCCTATGTTCCAGCTTGTCCTGTCACTGGGAACCACTGAAAAGAGACTGGCTCCATTCTACCTTAAACCACCCTCTAGATACTTATAGGCATTAATAAAGTGTCCCCTCAGCGTTCGCTTGTCCTGGCTAAAGACTCCCAGCTCTCTCAACCTTTCCTCATCAGAGAAATGCTCCAACCCCTTAACCATGTTTATTGTCCTACACTGGACTCTTCCCAGTTCCCTCAGATCCTGCATTCATGTAATACAGACCTACAATCTGTAAATTCTCATTAAACTGAACCATTTACAGACTTCCATTATTTTCAGTGTTATAGGCTATACAACTCTAAGCACTTAAGTTTTGTCATCTACTTCTCCCCAACACACTGGAAAAATCTGAAAACTGTTGCCGTATGATATCTATTATTTCTGTAATCGATAACTTTGAATGACACTGTTTCCAACTCAGGCTTAAAAGAACCTCAGAAACTTTTGAGTTTCCCTAAGTTTATGAGATGTTTTACAGCAATATTATAGAATTTTATCACAGAATGGTTCAGATTGGAAGGGTCCTTAAAGATCATAGAGTTACAAACTTCCTGACATGGGCAAGGACACCTCCCGCTAGACCACATTGCTCAAAGCCCCATCCAGCCTGGTCTTGAACATTTCCAGGGATAAGGCATCCACAGCTTCTCTGGGCAACCTGTTCTAGTGTCTCACCAGCGTCACAGTAAAGAATTTCTTCCTCATATCTAATCTAAATGTAGCTTTTTTCAGTTTAAAACTGTTGCCTCTCATCCTATCACTACACTACCTGATAAAGAGTTCCTCCTCAACTCTCCTGTAGGCCCCCTTTAGGTATTGGAAGGCTGCTATAAGGTCTAAAAGTATGCTCAAAATGCAGGCTAAAGTTGCAAGTTGAGTATGTAGCCACTAAAAAAGTATTCAGACTGCCATCTCTCAAAAGAAAAAAAAGTAAATAAAAGGCACACCAGTGATGGTAGTATGTCAGAAAATCCTTGGAACTGGTTTAACTCAGCTGCAACTAAAGCTACTAAAGCCTTTGATTATGACGTAAATGAAGCAGAGCCAACACTAAGTATTTTCAGTCTTGGCTAGTGCCTAGATGTATCATTACTCCTTCAAATCCTGGGATAGTGAACAAGTAGTAGCAATAAACAGAGATGTTCTACCACACCTCAGGCAGAAGACCTGACTCATGCGTACTCTTTAATTTGAAGGGTCTCTTTGTCTGGAGACACTGGCAAATTAGATAGAAAAAATGTTAGATTTTTAGCTTTCTTTTCAGTAAAAAGAACATGTAATTTTAGCAGCATAATTATAGAGAAGCTAAACAGGTGTCACAGTACCAGACCAGGTCATCTGAAATATCTTTAAATACTAACCAAAGCAAAGCAGAGGGAAGATCAAGGCTTAGCTTTCAAGTTACAATTATAAACACAAAATGAGTTCTTCTTAATTTTGTAGATACCAGGTCTGCATACAGCATTAGCCATTTTCCAGTACATTTCCATTAGTAATGTCTTTGCTGATTAGTTTTTTTCTAAATTAGCATGTTTATCCATTAGCATATCAATATTGCTGCCAACCATCCTCTTAATTTTTAGTTTTCTTGTTGCAACAAAAAAATTGCCAATAAAAGCAAGCTTTACTTGAAGCCTTAATTAAGCCTAGTACAATTCTTTTTTACTTCTTTTTTTTTTAAGCTTTTCTAATAATACTGTGTAATATTTACTCAGATTATAGATTTACTTTGCTTAAAAACACCACTCACTTGAATAATCAAAAACTTAATATTTTGGTTTGGCACAAATACAAAGTATAGTGTTTTGCATAGATTGGAGTCATTCTAATAAAAACCTTCCTTAAAAATCAGAAATTCAATGTCAACAAGGTCAAAATTGTTTTACGTTAGTTCTGAGGTTCATCTTAAAAGGCAGTAACAGGTAAAGAAGAGACTGCTACATGTAAACACAGCAAGACCTATTCTCATCTCCTTTACACTGTCTTAGAATAGCGCTCCCACATTAACCTGCAGAGATGTTTCTGATCAATGTCTTGCATGTGAGAGAAGGGCCAAGCCCAATTCTTCCAAAAGATTATTTTTGTTCATATTCCTTTTTGTATCATATATAATTCTTTTCATTGTTTTGATGTGTTCAATTATATTAATTTAAAGTCAGTCACAGCAGAATAGCTAACACTATGTTTTACAGAAGTATACAGAGAGCTGGCTTGAACATACAGCAATGCCAGCTTCTACTGTCGACACTGTTATTCAGGACAGATACTCTTGTCTGACATAATTAAATCTTGACGGTAATTATTTCTGCTGATTCCTGGTAGACTGCTGTTAAAGATATGCTTATCCACCTTCAGACACTCTATCTATCTTATTAAAGTAAATACACGCCAGTAATTAGAAAGCTGCACTTTTAAAATTTAGGGTTTTCTAAAAGTCTTTTAAAAATGAGAAGATAAAGCTTTCTCCAAAAGGATCCCCTGTGTTTCAAAACCGGGAAAGCTCAGACAGTGCCTGAAACTCCAACACCTGACAAGAGAAAAAGAGAGAAGGCATATTTGTGTGTGTAGAGTACAAGCTGTTCAGAAGTTTTTGCTTTATAAGTCAATAGGTCGATTTGTATTAAAGTTACATGAAAATGTTAATTGTCACTGTTTGTTGCCCTCTTCTTCAAATAACAAGATCCTCTGAGCCATCTTGTTAATATATTTCATAAGAAATGGGCATTACCTATTTTATTTTGCTGTTTGACAGTGGGAGATGAGGAGACTTCAGATAATCGTCCTGCTGAATCATTAATATTTCTTTTTACCTCATAAGACTATCAAAACTCAACAAAAAATAAGTAAGGAATAAAGTTCAGAACAAACACAGAAACCAAATACATTCTGAGTTATTTCTGAGACTCCTATGTTGGACGAGAAAAGCAAGATCAGATCTGCCTCAAATGTCTGAATATTATTATTAAAGATTACCTTTAAACTTTTCCAGTATTCATATCTAAGAACATAAAATATTTTCACAATACAAGTACATTTACCATGAGCAAATGTTTAAACAAAAGAACTAGGAATTTTAATGAAGCACCCTCAGGAAAATGTTTAAACTTTGCCCTTAAGTTTACTTTGTTCACTAATAGGCTTCTATTTCTAGTACTGAGTAGGAAGGATAGGTTCAATGTGTTAATAAGAAAAAAGTAATAATATTTAATTAATTCTGGCTGAACACACATGGTTTAATATACTTGGCAATATCATTCTATCACATGATATGATAATTTAATGGAACTTTTTTATTTAAATTGCTGGCAAGTTTATGAAATTATAAAGCAAATAGGCCATGCACTTGGGTGTAATTGACTGTATAAATGTGTTTTATACTATACTGTTGGCAAATTAGCCAATCCCTGTCACAGAATCAATTATTATCTAGCTGTATTGTGCAAACACAATAGTAGAAATACAGCGTTTTATAGAAAAAAAAACCCAACAACACTACAATTGTTAATCGTACATTGCGCATCCTAAAGTCAGGCAATAAACATTCATACGCTGTATAATCATCTTACAATAATGCTCCTGCCAAATGAGTGCACATTTAAAGATTCCTTGTTGTTGAAGGAATTCCTTAACTGGAGGTGGTGGGTTTGTTTTTATTTGTCTTTTCCTCTTTGGATCAGTGAAGTGAGTAATACATATGTCAGTGATACAAAAGATAAAAGGTTTGACTGCATGACTGAAATTTTCAAAGCTACTTAAGGGACTTGGACATTCAGTTTCTCATGGTGCTGTATCCACTCTAGCCCTCACCTAATGACAACTTTGATAAGCTGAGGACTGGCAAAAATTGCAAGATATATTCTCCATGTTTTTAATGCATGCTGTTGCTAAAGACATCAGTGGGGGTTCTGAATGAACTGGATATTTGACATTTTCCTTTCTAGTTCTTATAATAATGCAAAGTTCTTTTTCTCTCTTATATGTCTCCGTACAAGTAGGCCATATCTAAATTATAAGCAGAGTTTAACATAATGACTTCTTGATGGTGTGAAAACAGAAATGAACATCTGCTGTTCTTGAAGACTACATCAAAAGCACAGTGGTTCTGAGCAAATAAAACAAGAAGTCTGGCCTGCCATGTCACTGCCAGGGCTTTGCTCCCTATTTCTACATCTCACTGTGCAAGGACTGGGATCAGCAGCTGTATGGGCTGTATGAACTGAGCTGCTACAAGCAGTTTCACGTGGCGGATGTAATGGTACTTCTGTTCACTGGTAAGAAGCTGAGTGCAAACTTGTAGGCAGATAGTCTAGTTCTACTTATGAATGTTTCCACATACTCATATGTGAGTTTTTGCACTATGATGTGTACTGTAGCTACAAAGTGAAGGATGTTCACTGTCACCCAGGTGCAAAGAACTGCAGCACATGTAAACATCCTTCAACTAACTCAGGTACCAAAACAGTCCAGGTATTATAGAAGACTGCACAAGCCCACCAGAACACTGACAGATTCTTGGCAGGTGAAGCCCACACTGTTGTAACTTCAAGACTACAGAGTCCCAGGCTATATGATTTAAAGCTTTCTCAGGGATGCCTACACATACTTGTGAACAGATGCATTGTAGATATCCCCAGCACTCTTAATGACATGCAGAAAGCAAGTTGTTTAGAGCTTTGAAAGGCTCTGCAATTCTTTAACGTATCTTTACAGCACTTATGTGGGAAAAAACCACCATCCAGCTGAGAGTCATCAGAAATGCTCTGTTGTTCTAGGGCTTCAAACTCAGCACTCTCAGTCTCAGCTCCATTATTTACCAAGACGTTATTCTTTCTATGGAACCAAATTACTGATACCAATTTGAAAACAAATCTGCCAAAAGGGAAGGTATCAACCATGTGCTTCTGTCTTAGAATCAGCCCCACTGAGGACACTCATGAATATATTGTATATATTTCTTATGAAAATAAACCACAGTCAGGCTAGTGGCCCTCTTAGAATAGTAATGTTTCCTGTAGTTTGTAAACAAAGTACTCTCCTGCAAGTGTCCACTCCTGCATTCCTCATATTAAAAGCTTACTTCAAAAATTCCATGACTTCAAGTGCTCTTGCATGTGATGTTCCCATTCAGATCGTGCACCCAGCCTAAGTTTCAGGCTCTGATATGAACTCAGATCCGGAGTCTACACTTCCTAAGTGTCGAAGTTACAAGTCTGATGAGAAATTCTGCCCAGGGCATCTCAAACAACAGCTGCGAAAATGGTGGGTTTTGTTTTACTGAAAAAACCTTTGGCAAAAAGGGATGAGAGAAATGAAGCAGAAGGGGGGAGGGGAAAATGAAAGGTTTCTATCAAAACCAGAATTTGTCAAATCTGTTAGTCTTGTTCTACTTCCTTATTCTGTTTAGTTCCCTCTGACTCCTCCTGGTAAAAATTCAACATCTCTATTTTATTCAGCTTTAGTCCACTTACTTGTTGGTGAGGTAATTTTGAATTCTTATGGTTAAAAACATAACTTTAATTGTATGTAAAGAAAAAAATACATTGGCTGGGGATGAGAAGCTATAGTCATACTGTATGTACAAAGTTTTAGAAGGAGCTGTGTCAGTCACGATTACTGAAATGTAAACTTTTGGCTGTGTCATTCATTCTATACTAGGCATCTTGGCGATAATGGCAGCACCCTGGACTATAATTTTTAAAATTCTACTAATGCTAATAAAAATAATATGTTTGGGACATGTTACAGAATAACATGAAACAGCATTAAAAAAACATACATTGAGAGCATTGTTAGGAAATAATAATGAGTTTCAAATGATGCGTGTAAATGTAAGATCTATATTTCAGGTTTTTCGTCTGGGACACAGAAATGAGACTTATTTTAACAAATGAGTGAATTTAAAAAATACTATTTTCCAATGTCACAATGTCATTCCAATGTCAATATCATGTTGAAATAACCCAAAACACCACACACATCCCCTGCAAAAAAAACCCCAACAAACCCAAACCCAAACCACAATATGATTACTGGTTCCTTGGACAGAAAACAGAGAAGAAATTGATGTAAGGACTCGGTGGCAGTTACATAGCTTGGACAAGAAATGTTTCCAAGAAATGAAAAAGCAAAGAGAAGATCAGCAACCTCTTCAGAACATGTTGTGAACTGTTTTATAATGACATAATAATGCCACCTCATTAGCCAAGTGCTAGCCAGTACTTGGGTTTGTGTAGATTTGTGTCCTCTAGGAGGAGAAACTGGTAAGTCAAGGGTATTTATTAATCAATAAGCAATCTCACTTATTTCTAAAAAATATAGTTATAAAATCCTGTGTCTGTGAGTGCACTGGGAAAAACAAAAACATAATAGGGCATATCTTTGTTAACCACACATAAGTCTGCTTCTCCAGCAACTTCTGTGTTCAAGAAGCTCTCTGTGCTACATTCCAAGGCCATTCAGATACTTCAGAGATTGAAAGATTCAGGCACATACAGCCACTTTCTGCAATACCTTATTTACTAGACTCTACAGCCCTATTGCAAAAGCAATGAGACACTACCATTGATTCATTGTTTCTATTATTTATTGACTGTATTACCCGAGTCATGGCCCTAAGCAAGGACTTTGATCATGATCATTTACATAGAAATATCCTGCTTGTCTATAGAAAAAAACTTTTCTCTTGAAAAGGACAAAATTCAGGATATAACATGGGATGATAATCCAGAAGGAAGACTGAAAGATTTATTCAAGCAGAAAACTGGGATCTTACACTACACAAAATATTTTTATAACTCTTGGGTTCATGTATATGATGGAAAAAAAGATTTCTACCAGGAATGAAACACTCTTTCATAGAAGTGTTTCTATTAGATACTGAAATATAATACGTTGTCTTCCTTTGAAAGCTGGAAAAGAAAAAGAACATAAGACAATGTGGACATGCTATACATGTGAATGTTCAAGTTCAAATAGTTCATGTTGTATTTATGTTTTAATGATAAAGCAACCATCTATGAAATTCTGCTTTACTTTTTCTTGTCTTTGCATGAGTGGGAGAGTTATAAATAAAACGTTGTTCAAGGAGGTGCATAAATAAATTGGTATAATTAGGTGTCATAATTAAGGTGCCCATTGCTTTTCCAGATACATTTACATAATTGTCAGTGCTAAAATGAAAATAATTGTTTGTCACAATTGCTTCTTTTAAGGCTGATATTTCCTTACTTTGTATAGTTTAAGTATTTGTTTAGAAAATATTCTAAACTCTGATTACACAGAAGCCAAAATCTTCACAAGCGAACCAGTGAATAAAATTTACTGCCTTGGAATTCAGACAAAATATCTTGCCTGGTAACTTGTAATACCTCTTTTGCATAGTGGCCTATCTCTGTATGCTTTCAATGTCCTGTATGAGATTTGTTCGTGATATGCAAATAATGCAAATCAGAAAGACTAAAAACGTGTTCATAAGAAATTACAGCCAAAGAAAAAGCCTTTAGATTGGTTCGTTGATTGTTTTTTGTCACAATTTCCTTTATGAGTTGCATTACTTGTGATATGCATGAAAACAAGAGTACACTTGCACAAGTACCTAGAAGAAGAGAGTTGAGTCTTGTGCCAGTTCACGTAGTGCAGGTTTTAGGCTACTGCATTAGAGAAGGAACTCAGATTCAGGCTTAACCATTATATGAAAGTGAATATTGTGAATAGTTATAGATTTATCTTATTGAGTAGCAGACTAGCCTCATATGTTAAGTGCAAATGTTTTTATCTAAAGAAGAAATATGTTAGCAAAATTATATTATTTTGAGTAAAATGATTTTGTGTTAGTATAAAACAGTATCGAACACAACTGCAGTAATCTAAGAAACTCACACACATGTGTAGGGATATCAGATTTTATAAAATCTCTAGGACCCTTTAGAAACAACAAAAGAAATTTTTCATAAAGTTGCTATAACTTTTATTGGCTTCAGTACTTCTCCTTCTTCCCTAGTCTTACCCCTCAAAATTTCTTTTTCTCAAAGTAGAAGATAAAATTATCCAGGACAAAAGTAATGTCATAATGTGCACTTAAACAGGCAGTTCTCCATGTTTTGTGCTATTGATATCAACTATGGGTTCAACACCACTATCAAAATACAGTAAAAAATAGTCCTATAGCAGCCATAGTTTTATCAGGGTAGAAGGGACAGTTAAGGCACAGTGTGTTCTGTTCCTTTCACTACTAAAACCATCTACAATTCATATGGTAGAAGAAACTCTCCATCAATACCAGAGTTAGAACCACACCTCTGTGCATAACCAAAGATTTATTTTGTAGTTGTCAGCAAATGAATAATGCAAGAAAATAAAGTGTGAGATTGGAAGACTTTCACTTACTTTATATACACATTATATATATATATATATCTATATATGTGGGTGCATGTGTGTTTATTATTTCTAAATGTATATATTTAAAGAAATGCAAGTATATTTCCTCTTTTGAACAGGCTTCTCCTAGGAAAACTGTTCTACTTCTTATTCTGTAATGCAAGAAAAGGTCTGTCATGGACAGTAACAACAGAGAAATTTATCATGGGCTCCATTTCTTCCATAGTAATGAAAAAGAGAGCCTTACGGAAGAATTATGCATCCATTCTTGTAATTTTGTTTCTGAAAGAATATCATTACATTTTCATCACTGAGAGTGGAGAATAAATAATACCAAAACCTTTGATTAAGTTTGGCAAACTTTTTTTCTCACATAACAGTAATTAGCCTTTTAAAATGTAAACTACCTATCTGACCAGGGAAAAATCTAAATACATACACTTGGACAAACCACTTTGTGATTTGATTTTTCAATTAAACAATATAATTTCAACATTTGAACATCATATTCTTTCCCATATTTTACAGATGATCTACTTATAACAATGTCAGCAATGTTATGAAAAGCCTTCAAAGCTAATCTTGATTGACGAAGAATAAGGCTGACATCAAGCTCTTGAATATTCTGCTTTCATAAAAAGTCCCTCTAGCTTTAATAGCATTAGCTTTTCTGTAGACTAGAAGATTATAATATTTTCAAGCACCCAAATTAAACTAACTTAAAATTCTCTCAAGTAGTAAAAGTCTTGAAAAAAAAAAAAAGGAGATAGCACAGAGACAGAATAAATTCCAGGCACTCTGAAGAACCATGTTTGCTAGGCCTTTCAGACTGGCTTTATACAAGTTTTCATGGTGGAGATACGCCAAGTCTCAAATTTTACCGGCTCAGCACTAAAAATTTGTCATGAAAAAAGCATCCTCCAATATCCTTCTGGTGAGCTTTCTACCTGAGAGGCCTCTACAGAGAAGATTTTGCTTCTAATTCTTTCCTGCTCAAAATGGGCTTTCATCAGCAGTTGGAAACAATCTCTTCCCATGAGGAAAGTGCAAAATGAGAGAGATAATATATTTGGAAGGTAAACACAGTTTAACATTCCTTAACCTTGAAGTTAAGGAACACTCATATAGATTTAATTGGAACTCGGACAAGAGGAAACCTAGACAAAATATTGTCACTTTATCACAGGAAAAAATTTTAAAATGAGAAAGAATTAATCTCTAAGAAAAAATCACAACCAAAAAGAAATCCATCTGAAAACTAGAGGATTGTACTCCTTAGACCCTAGCAATGCTGTCTGAAAGCATCTATATGTCATCTAGAACAAGGTCCACTTAGAGCAGAATTATTAAACACTTTATCAGGTCAGCATGCCTTTGCCTAGCTGAGTCTTGAAAACTTCCAAGGATGGAGATCCCATTGTCTTTGGGAAACCATTCCAGTTCCATGCTGCTCACATAGAGATTTTCCTAATGTTCAGTTGGAACCTCCCAAGCTGCAATACATGACTCCTCTTGCTATATCATTTCTCAGTATCAAGAGTGGCTCCATCACCTCTATAAATCCTAGTCACGCAGCTGTAGGCTTCAGCAGGATCTCTCTTTATCAACCACTCCACCAGATTAAATAAGACCAGCTCCCTGAGCCTCTTCAGTAGGTCATGTACACAAGAACCCAAACCATATTGACATCTCTGCTGGACCCTCTCCCATTTCTCAACATCTTTCCTGAAACAGGGGAGCTATGACTGGACTGGGTCATCCTCATAAAAATCCAAACTTCTAGATTTTTTTTAATTGTTTGTTTGAAACCAAAATCCATTTGGGATATCTTGACTAACTTGCAACTTTGCCTGTTTTGTTCTATAGACTTGGAATGTTTATTTCTCTTCCAGATTACTACTTTAAATAATCACTGGGATAGAAAGAGAACAGTGTTTTCTGAGGTAGATATGTAAGAAACTAGAGTTCATCTATATCATCTGTATACAGTACTATATCATCAGAGGTCTTTCAAGCATAATAACAGAAGCTATGATGTGGTCTTTCTCCATTGTTCCTACATGTGCCCAAGAAACTCAGCTCAGATTTTCTTCCCAGAAAGTAATTCAACTGCTTCCTACTATTTATAACCTCTCAGACTGCAATAAATGCACACACTTTAAAGCCACTCAGTCATTTTACCCGAGCCTGAAGGAGTACTGAAAGACTACAGAAGGCTACAAACATGACCAGCAAAAAATACAACTCCCACTAGAGTGAGAAATCAATGCAGCCACTTGCAACAGCCATTATCATCAACAAAGGAGCAAAAAAGAAGAAACTTTACATAATTTTAAGATTTGTAATAGCAGTGAACTTGATAAATTCTCTTGATTATAATCTTGCCTGATAATCTGGGTTGATGAGTGACCCCAACTGCCATCACAGCAAGCTCTGCCCCACCAGGGCCAGTGATGCCTCTGCTGTGCTGGCTTTGTGGCAGCTCAGCCCTTGGCCTGTGGCTCCCCACCCCACTGGTAGCAACTGGCCCTCACAGTATTCTGGTTCCCCACACTCATGGAAAAGCTTCCAAACTTTTGCAAAGGTTTAAAAGCAGCTGTGAAAATAACGGATAGCAGTACTAGTGGGGATCTGCTGTCTTTCCCCTGTCTTTCCCCCAGGGGAAGTTGTAAGAGATTTGCTGTGGAAAGTGAAAAGCCATGTCATCGTGAGAATGGTAATGTCCATTTTGCTCCAAAATCTCTTTCTTACTCTGTTTTGATATGTGAAATCACTTATTCTTAAACTGGGAACCACTACAAAGTAGAGACACAGTACAGACCTCCATGAAAATGAAGTTCTGACTTCCTTGTCCTTGTTTACCAGGGAAAACATCATGCTTTCAATCCTTTCTAAATATATAATAGTAAGACTGTAAGTTCCCTGGGGCAGAAACACTCTTTCATTATGCTTTTGTATAGTACCTTGTAAAATGGGACCACGCTTCCATGTGGTCTGCAGGGAGTACTGTAACAAAATGAATAAGTAATACTTCCAGAAAACACATCAAACACAGACTGAGCTGCATCACCTACTGCACAGAACATCAAAACTGCTAAAAATGTCAACATAATAAACTTGAACAATGCCCCAGCATAAGGTAACATGGAAGCAAGCAGGACATTTTCCTGAAAATTGTTGGAAATGTATACTCTGAAGTACTGAAAATGGCATGTTTATATGGAACAAAAGTAAGGTGTGGCTTGTTGGTTGTTGAGTATTAAATAGAGGAATATTAAAAAAGACATTTCTATATATGTGTAATTACTACAGCTACTGATAAATATCTAAAGCTTGTAAATGTACTTGATAATAACTAAATTTGAATGAAAAAGTTATCTGTTTGTGGGTACTTAGGAATGTTCTCTAAATTATATCTATATTTCTTTAATTATGTTTAGAAAAGACGTTACTACAAAAAAGTAGTCTCCAATACCAAGTAGTCAATCTTAGTCGATTTTTCCCATGTGAGTAATAAATCCTCCCTATTTGCCAATTCAGCCAACAGATATGCTTGATTGAGTCAGGAGAACTGATAGCCTTCTTGTAAAGATCTATTACAGACCAGATCAGCATGTCCATAATCTCAGGGTTCTGCATCAACTCTTTTTCTTCCTCTGAAATGACCTCTTTTGTTAATGAATCGGGCTTTTTACCAGATTGGTAAACAGAACTTACATTTATATTTGTTTGGCTTTTTTTTCCAAATTATTGACTAATATCTAGCTTCAGGAAATAACAGGAGAACCATCCCCCTACAAAAGACCAAACTGTGATGATTTTTAAATTGCCATCAATCTCCTTTATGAAAACACAAAACACTAGTAATTCAAGCCTAGACTGTCTGGGATAGAAATACATCATCAGCACAACCTATATATTAAGCTACATGTTTTCTGAAGCACTCAATAGTATCATAAATTACATACAACTCATCCACTGCCACCCAAATCCCTCTCTGACTGGGAGCTTCTACTGCAGTTCTCCTCTCTTCAATATTGCCTTTCCCAACTCTTACACATAGTTGAGGTTGCTCCCCAAATAAAGTGTTGAGTGTTATGAGAAGCAGAAAATTATTTTTAAAAGTAGGCAAACCAAGATACCAAAAACAAGAATTGCAAAAGACATATAATTAATAGAGTCCACTATTGATAATATTGTTTAATTAGGAAAGCATAAAGCCCTATGCTGCACTGAAAGGGCAACCTCTGATGATGGGAAGTCATTGGCTTTTTCAGCTGCGTTGGCTTTATCACATCTACTCTACTTAGTAAGTGTGACGGACACTTCATGTCAGGGATTTCGATGTCATTCAGGCTGACGGGGTTTAGAGATGATATATCTTTCTTGCTTCAGTTGGGAACAAAGTGTACAAAGAAATCATGTGGTCACACTGTTCAAAGTTAAATGCAGACCAGAGAAAAAAAAGTTAATGTGCCTGACTGCAGTATTTGCTCTTAGCATGCAGTTGTAAGCTTTGAAAGTCCCGTTTAAGTATCTCTTTTTTAAGATAAATACCTATTAAGTAATGTATATGCACAAGCTGAAGTGTTAAATGGTTTGTTGAAACCTATTAGAGTACACAAGATGATAAACATAAATTATAGCTAATATACTGCACCAGTGATTTTTAAACATAAAAATTACTGACACTGTAAAAACACACTTGAGTCATCGTAGCAGCATAATAGCACTAATCCATGTTTATCCAACCGTGCACTTTTCAAAAACAACACAAACCTCTAATAAATGCTTTGGCTTCACCTTGACAACTTATATGGGTTATTGCCTCGTTCATGCCTGGATAACCATGTGTTATGACTTAAATGTTCTTTAATATCAATTTATGCCTTGAAGAAAAAGGATTGAATAACATAGTGTACATATGGTTCAATTTATTACAGCAAAACAATCATTTTAGTTTGAAGATATTTTCTCATGGTGCATATCATAGAAATCTTATTCAATAGAGCTCTCAATAAACCAGATTTTTTATGTCACAATAAATGAAACTAAGGCAGCTAATTGTTGCTAAGATTCTAAATAGAAGAGTCTATTTGGCTTTCTTGTCAATCAAGAAATAAATTCCTTAACACTTGTATTTCTGGATTCTAATGCCTCTAATTGGATTTTACACTATCTGATTAACGATGTAGTTTATAGACTACTGTAAAAAAACCCTGATACTTAAAAAGTAGAAGAGGAAATTGTGGGCTGTCAGCATTTATGGAAAAGGCCAAGAAAACATCGAGTAATTTAGTGTTTTTGCAAAATGGCAACGAAAAGCATAAAACCTGGTCAATGATGCCTCATTTGTGATACTCTTGTTGAATGTCTGTGGCACAAAAAAAGACCTCAGAGTGCTATTCTGAAGAATATTAAAATATGTAATAGTTTGTACTGAAAATGGATTGCAGTTTTAGGAAATTACAAAACCAAAAAGAAATCCAAATTTTAATTTAGAGCTAAAAGTCACATATATGCTCAAAATTCAACAAACAGTGATAAATAAAACAGAAACAGGTACAAGCACAGGGCAGAAAGAATGAAGTAAAATACAAAATATCCTTGTTACTTCTGCAGTACTGATTTTTACTGCCAGTCTCATTTTCACAAACTTTCCACATTTTCAAACTATGTTTATGGTAACCTTTCAGACAAAAAATTCTTGTCATATATGAAGAAATAGCAATCTTAGAAGAATTGCAGCTGCAGACATACAAGTTATTTCTGCAATCTCCATTATAAGGTGAAGCAGACTGGCTATGAACTAATTCAACACCATTATTATAGCAAAAGCAGCAATGGCTGTGAGTGCTATAGCTCTTGTTATGATCAAGACTTTCACAATGATCAGGTCTTAGACAACCAACACATTTTGAAATATTCACTGTTAGGTCACAAGTTCTTGCACACTACCTGTGCTTATGTGGATTTAGCAAGTTTGAAAAAAAGGTAGTTCAGCTATTTAGAGGAATCTTTCCCAATTAAGAAAGAATCTTGGTACCCAAATTTGAATAGGACAATTATCAAAATGAGCAAGATTATAAAACTTAAATTTAAAGATGGAGAGTGACAAAAAGAAGCAATGCCTCAGCTTATTCTGCAAGCAGCAAGTTTGATTTCCAAGAGTTATGATCATTGGACTATCATATCCAAAAACATGCAGCTCTCAGTAATGAAGAGATCCACCTATTGCAGTAGAGCTAGACTAGATCCAAAGTTATTTTACTGTTTGTATTATTATTGTTCTCAATATTGGGGTATTGTGTGATTTTACATACAACTGTCAAGCTGTAATGGATGGAACAGGCTCTTTGGGAAGTGAGCAGGGGCAGCTGTTCTTTACGTAAGAAAATCTGGGAATACATGAAGTTTTGCATAGGATGGAGCCAACCTTAGTTTATGGGGTAGGATTAGTGAATGGAATAGAATAGAATAGAATAGAATAGAATAGAATAGAATAGAATAGAAAAAGTGAAATACAATGATCACCTAGCCCAACTGCCTGACCACTTCAGGCCTGACCAAAGCCAGAGAATAAGGACATTGTCCAAATGTCTCTTAAACACTGACAGGCTCAGGGCATCAACCACTCTCTAGGAACCCTGTTCCAGTGTTTGATCACCCTCTCTGTAAAGAATTTTTTTTTTAAGTGTTAGTTTTGACTTATTAAGATATAGTCAGTAGCTCCTGAAGATCTATAGTGAAAGCCACAGTCATCTAGAGTTTGAAAAACTGATTAAACAGAAGGCAGGAAGAGGAAAAATTATGATCAGTCAGTCATGTATTATCAAAGTTTACAAGTCTTGCTTAGAAAATTTGTTTCATGCTTCTGCTTCTTTTTGTTGTGAATAGAGCAAAGAATGTCCTTATTGGACATTTGGTAATTCTTACCTTTCCTAAACTTAGATATGATTTAGCAAATGAAGAAATAAGCCAATAAAGAAACATGTAGATGGCTACAACACTATTATCATTTAAAAAATACATTATGCATTGCAGGTAGAGTACCTTCCTCAGAACTGAAAGACTAAAGAATATATATTTTTTTTTATATCTATCTCAAAGCAGCTACTAAGCAAGGTCTACTCTATTCTGGCAGTGCCTTGGAAAATAGATGTTGCCTCAGTGCAAATGTTTGTGTTCCGTAATGTCTCAAGTCTCCTCCCAGCTCTACCCCATATGCTCTTTTTCTTGTCTTGTCTCCTGCATGCGTGTATATCTTCGTATTCACAGTGAACTACTATACCCAGAAATATGAAGCCTGAAGAAGTGGCATTTCCTTGAAATGACATCATGTTTAAAAGCATAAAGCAAGAGCAGGGAACAGATCTAATCTGTACTGTTGAATGATCGAATAAACAATGACTGAAAAGCAAAGTAATGAAAAGCTGTCATCTTGCAAGGCAAGACAGTAAACGGTGCATACTGTGGTCAAAATGTGGTTTCAGAAGTACTAGTGTGAGCACGTATAAGTATTGGTACAGAAAGAAAGAAGCCTGGTACGTTTGAGGAAATTCTTGTTTACTGACAGTTTCACCGATGGGTGTATGTCTTTAATGGGGCATTCAGGTTATTTCAGCCCAAAAGCTCAGGAAGATTTTATTTCCTAAGAACTTTGCAACTTCTATGAGTGTTAGAACACTTTTATGAGTGTTATTTCTTCCTGAATATGGACCATTAAACCCAACTTCAGCAAAAACTGGGTTATATAAGCTAAGTTTTCAGGGCTATGGAAGCATTCAAGCTGAGATTTCACACAGAGCTCAGTTTTACTTATAGGCAAAGAAAAGGCCTGTGACATTGATGACCCAATCCAATCATCCACATTCCTTATTCATTAGATGAGTAGACCAAAGTGGCTAAGAGTGAGATTTACAGTAATCAACACAGTGAATGAGGAAACAGCTAGGCCAGACTGTAAGTACCCTGACAGTTGAAGTCCTACAAGTTTTCTCTTCCTGTGCTCTACCTGAAGCCATGACTCAGGCAAGTGTCTGCACTTCTTGAATCAGAATCCATCCACCTGAAAATCGTCTAAGACATGGGAGGAGCAGTGGCCAATTACTATTTCTGTGTATTGAAATGCTCTGCTTGCAATAATGGAGTTCAGCAACTATTTGCATGTGTCCTAGTAAATATATTGTAAGCACTTTGAGTTGAAACAACCAGATTCATTACTTAGCTGGAGTTAAACACTTATATAAACATGTAAGTTTTACATAAAGCTTAGACATGTTCTAAATCACTTTGTGTAAGTCTTCTAAGTAAACAAGTAAACATCATAACTACTTGAAAATAGAATCCCAGAAACATGGTTGCAAATCTTGCAAACATATCTGGAGACCCCCTAGGTACAAGGTTCCGCTCAAAGCTTGGGTTTGAATATGTCCAAGAATAGAGGATCTATAACTTCTTGGGGCAACCTCTTCCGGTTTTGAGCACATTTTGATGTGCTTTCACTTGTAAAATTAATACCGAAGAATTGAGTCCAGGGTCCTATGAAGGCCCTTTTGTTACATCTCCAGTATATTCCATCTCCATTTGAGAGAGAACTACAAAGCAGCAATCTCCAAGAATAATATAAGTCAATTCTTTTCTTTCTCAGAACTCCATCCAGCTTTTCTTATAGGAGATTGTGTCAGGATTACAGTTTCAGTGCATTTACCTTCACGGTATCCTTGAGATATGGAAGAAGTCTAGTTACTCACACTGTCCAGAGAAATTAGGTAGACTCCCACAGTCATTCAAGAGTACTCTGACAATGTAAGAAGTGGATTGGTTCTCTGAGCCCTGACAAGGATCAGATCCAAATGATTGTATTTTTTCTGCCTCCTTTTCCACATTCTGCAAATTAGACAATTTGTTTATTCCTTCTGGGAAGAGAAAGAAAGGCAATCAGGAGTTCAGTCTGAGAGATCAATAGAAATGCATAGAAGAAAAAACCAAGAAAACAAATCACTTGAAAGGAAAAAATTAAATTCCTTATTTTAAGGAAAAAATTAGATGCAGCATCAGGTAAGGAAGTATACAAAATAAGGCAAAGTGCTTATGGCTGTAGCTCTGTTTACTGAGAAAATATTTGTTGTGGTCTGTCTACATTCTTCCCTCTCTTAATCCTGAGCTGCTAAGAACTAGGATAAGTTCAATGACAGTTATTGCTTCATATCTTTGTCTTGGTATATGCAATTTTCTTGAAGACATTATTTAATGATGGCTTGCCAGTCACAGTTTTGCATTTCCTGAACTTCCTGACAAATTTTCTTAGTCCTAGATTTTGCTGAGTTCATAGGCTTCTGTCTCTGCAAAAAAAAATATTTTGTAGCCAGTCATTTTGTAACCTATAGTAGCCAGAAATGTGGGTGAGTTTATAGGCTAATGAGTAATATTAAAAAAAATACAAAGAAAGTCATAATGAAAATAGGACTTTTTTTTTTTAATAAAGGTCTTAACAAAATAGTGAAAGGTTGCTCTGTCACTGTCCCCTTTGAACTGTGGCATTTGTATAGTCATCCTTTTTCTCTTTAGAAAGAAAGACAGATTTGTGAACCAATTTTAAATTTTAGTGGAAGCTAAAATATGAATGAGAATGTTAACAAAGCCTATATTAAACTCTGCATTTCATGTTTAATAAAATCGTTTCAGACTATTAAGACATTATTGTATCAATAAGATTTTTTTTAATCCATTTATGCAAACATAGGAATTTATTTGCTATTATTTCTTAGTAGTTTACTTTTTTAAAATTCATATTATATTTCTCTGGGAAACTTGGACAGGAATTTTTGATACAAGAGATGGTTATTATTTATTTTAAATTAAGAAATCTCTCTCTCTAGGAACAGTTCATGAAGTTGAACTTCAACTTTGCATTCTTCAAAACAACCAACTAATACTCCTCTGTGCCATAGTATAAAATGATTTAAATTTAAAAGACTAATGACACTTTTAGAAATATGACCAAGTAGATTATAACAGAAGGAAAGAGCATCTCTGATGTGGCTGGTTACTTTACAGCTTAGGAAATAGAGCTTCTAATTTTTATTTAGAATGAAGTTTTTTTCTGCTTTCCTTCCATTGAACAGCAGAAATACAGAAGTCTACATACAACCTCATTTCAGCATAACACCATGCTGTAATCAAAACCCTCACAGTTATGATTTCTGCTTTTACTCTTTTAACTCCACTGCAAATGCATTTCTCACACAAACACTTAACAAAACCAGTCCAGACAGACATAAATCAAAAGCACACCAGGTTTATCTTGGCCAAAACAGGTGTGTTACTCTAACTATCTACAGCTGTTGTATACAACAGAAGGCATAAACAAAAAAAACCTGTTTGAATTCTTCTGCAGCTGCAGAGGATGTGGGACCAGATTCTGGCGGGGGGTGGGGGGGGGGTAAGTTAAAATTCAAGGTATAGCAATTGATGGGGAGACTTTTCTGGTGATTTAGAGAGGCTGTGTTACCTTTGTACCACCTTTACTCTCAGGTGCTACTTCTAGGACCTTAGCTACATAAAAAGCATTCTGAATCTTCTGTTTGAATAAGTTCAATATAATTATGTCTCACATTTTAGTACCCTAACTAAAGGCATTATTCAGCAACACTCATTTCTTACACCACACACTCATTTTGAGATCCAAATCTCTAACTATTCTTTCAGAAGGGTCTGCCAGAGGGGTCTTCTCACAGGCCTACAGGGAAAAGCTATACTGTTCAAAGCCTGCTATATGTGAAAATCTATGCCTTAAAGCATGGAATTGCTTCTCTGCTATGAAAGAGCTGTCTGGTTTTGCTGAACAGCCACATGGGAAAGATAGCACAGCAAAGCACCATGAGAATGACATCCAGCCTAGGAATATGGATCATTTAGTGGTAGACTTTACTGGTACTGAACAGACAACTACAGTTCTATACCACCTTGTGGTACAGAGAAGTTATTGCAGTATTGAAGACTACATTTTCTTTAAATTGTTAAGAGCATCCATGTTTTGAGGCTGTTTATCCTCAGAACAGGTCCTTGGCACTTCAGATGCTTGAAGAAAAATGTCAAATATAAAAATAAATTAATTTGCTTCCACAGCTTTCTTCACTCTACCCTCTGCATCCAGTGACATACAGAAATATAGCATTAATAAAAACACTTGAAAGGTCCAGTAAGCCTACCCATGCAAAAACCACAGTTCTTCCTCAGGTGGATTCTGAACATTTAATAGAGTGGGACTAGTATAATATTAGTTCTGAAATATACCTTTATTTAATTATCACCAGGGTAACCTTGTGAGCTTCTCTTGATAGATTTTTTTGACTCGCTTTGTGAATCAGAGTAAAAATAAAGAACTATCTTTTCCACTGGTATTATTTATTTATTTCCTCTATAGAATACTTCTAAGTAAACAACATCCTAAGTTGGCACATAAGACTGCAACATGTTCACTCACAAATCAAATGTTTAAAAGAACATTTAAAATCAAGGAGTGACTCTTCCCTGAAAGGGCAAGGGAACAAAGAAAGCAGCCATGGTTTTGCTGGTTCCAAGTTCAGAGTGGTGGTAGTAACTGAGCCCACAGGGAACTCCGAAGGCTGGGCAGGAAGATTAACTGTCCATTGCAAAATTAATAATTAATAATTTTGTTTCATAGTCATTAAACAAAAAAAGGAAGTATATTTAAAATGGTAGCTTTGCTGTTTTGCTGTCTGGGGTAAGTTTTAAGTCAACCACAAGGCTATTGAGTGTAAAGGGTTATAAAAAAAGACTGAGACAAATTTATTCATAATACTGCAGAATTACAAAGGAAATAATGTAGAATACCATATAGTATGAAAAGGTTGAGTATTTCTGGATTAATATGATTTAGATAGATAAGAGATTCCTTAATGTTTGCTTATGCTTTTCCCAGAGTGAGTGAGTTGTGGACTCATAAATATGGGAAGTTAGGACTAGGCAGTGTCAGAAGATCACTGACATATAGACCACATTTTGCAGATGTGCAAAGTTACCAAAATAACACAGGCCAAAATTTTTAGTAATCCCCAAACTAATTTAGTAATAATGTGCTGTGTTTTCTGATTATGATGAAAACATTTTGTGGTTTTCTTAGAATGAACCTTAGTTATACAGGAATAAGGAATAGCCCCCCAAGGCAACAATTTTTATTTTCTTTATATATTTAATTTTTCTTAGGGTCAAAATTAATACTGAGATGGGACTGAAAACATGCTAGGTACATTCTGACCATGCAGGCAAAAAACCCAAATCCTCTCCTGAAGAGCATACAAACTAAACACAAATAATTATGTGATGTGGTGTTTCAGTTAATAGCCACCAACATGCAAAATCATTAATGTCTATTAAAAAAATTCACAGTAGATTTCTGTAGAACCTGGTGATCACAGATAAACATCTGCTAACTGCCTTAGGTAGATGATCTGATCATGACAGGTCAGGGCAACAGTCCATTTAGCCCAGTGTCCAATCTTAGATTCTTTGAAGGAAAGTCTAAGAAACAGGACAAGTAAGAGACCCCTCTCTTTAAAATGATGTGCTGCCTCTAGGCAACCAGCAAGTTAGGGGTTACGGAAATCATTGTGTTTAGAAGTGTAAGATTTCTCTACCATCCTTTAAGTTGTAAAGTGGCCTTTGGAAGCTGTTATATTTTTGGTATCTAGAAGAACCTATAGCAATGAGTTCTACAGTTTAATTGCATGCTATCTGAAGAAGTACTTCTAAGGCTTGTAAGTAATAATTTCAATAAGTACCGCGAAGTTCTTATGTTATGAAAAGTAATTAATGTCTTTTCAATATTCAACGTTTTCAATGCCATCCATCATATTACCTGACAGTTGCCACTTTTCCAAGATGAAGAAACCCAACTTAGAATCTCACCAAAGAAAAGCTACATCGTACTAGTAGCCATTCTGTTGCGCCCCTGTACCTCTTTAGCTCACTTTTAAGTTTGGGCTGTTGTTGCATCGTATGAACCATTCAAGGTACATACCTAATACACATCTGTATCATAAAAAATGACATTTCTTTTTTGTTTTCTCTTTCTTTTAGAATAGTTTCTAATAATTTATTTAACTTTTTGAACCAAGCAAGGAGATATTGTTTGCTGCGAATGACATTTTTTTCTGAAGACCACTTGTATATAAAGGCATTTAAAAATATCTAACACTTGTGTATGTTCCTGTAGCTTACCATTAATTATCTGGATTATATTAAGTCCTAGGAATCCTTGCAATACATTTCAGGCGTTGGTCAGGGGCTTTACATTTAGCAACTTTTGTAGTGTTTATTCTGCTACAAATGTATTAAATACTGCATTTGATGAAGTCTAGTACTTCTTTACATTTCCTTTTTCCCCAAAAACATCTTCAGACTGGCTTTAGAATACTAATCTTTTTGTCTATGGGATAGAACTTAAGCTTGTAAGAGCTGGAAAACATCTAGAATATAACAGTCACAGGTGTCAATACAGTCAGGGTAATATAGGTAGCTGTTAAATTTGAAAAGAAACTTGCTTGATAAACAAACTAATATAATTTTATAGGCCGAGTTTACACAGGAACAGTTGCAGTTGAGATGCATGCTGCCTGTTCTCTGCTGTCCTAATTATTTTATCTTTTCCACAGTATGGTTCCCTCTAGTGATTTTTGTGAGGAAAGAGGCTAACTGATCCCTTAATCCAGCTAACATTTTACAAAAGAAGATTCAAATTAGTTTTGCTTGCACCAGATGCTTTATGTGCAATTGGGTATCAGACAATGGTGGCTGAAATATGAAACAGGTAAATTCAATGATCTCCTTTGAAAGAATCTCTTACCTGGGGGAACTAATGTGAAATGAGTTGTTTGCATACTTGCTGCCACTCTGTAGTCCTGTCTCCTCCCCCTATGCAAACCAATGAATGAGTAAGCTGATTGCCAGATATCCCCAGTGTCAGACTAAGTAACAAGAACTGCAATGAGTATTTGATGGAGGAGAAGCAAAACCAGATTTAGCAGGCAAATATGTTAGCAAATGAACATATTATGCCTATGAGCTTGAATGCGCTATTGGAAGGAAGACGTTTGTATGGGTAGCAGCTAACAGAAACAGAAGAAAATACAGTTAGACAAATATTCCAGTAATTACTATGCCACTGAGATGCTACATGGCCTCCTGCAAGTTATGCAACTTCTTACTGTGTTCCAGTTAAAAATACTATAATATTTGCCTACAGTACCATACAAAAATTTGAATGTCTCATCATTTATAAAAGATCATTTACTTCTATATTTAAAGAACACACACATGAACATGTCCTGTGAATCACCAAACATATGATGATTAATCAAATTATAGTAACCTGATCCCAGCTTAAAGAAAATTAAACTTTTCAGGTTGCTTATCTTATAATATATATAATATATGTTTCAAAAAAGTACTTGAAATCTCAAATAAATGTTTTCATCATCTGAACATTTTTGGGTTTTTCTATCTTACAGAAATTTTGTATCATCAGTGTGGGAGACACAGGTCTGCACAGCTTGGCTGATGCAGAGAGCACTGTCCCCTAAAGATACCATGTCTTTTGATCCAGCTAGAATTCTACATACATTCTTTTCATACAGCCCCCTGTT
Source organism: Scolopax mira (assembly GCA_004320125.1). Classification (NCBI taxonomy): domain Eukaryota; kingdom Metazoa; phylum Chordata; class Aves; order Charadriiformes; family Scolopacidae; genus Scolopax; species Scolopax mira. Next base: position 146,826 of record BJBW01002429.1, read on the forward strand.
TTGAAAGATAAGAGCACTGAGTAGTATAACTGAAGCACTTCCATGTCAGTCACCCACAGGACCAGAAAACAGTCACTGGTGTGTTCAAGTTACTATTATGCAGTCAGAGTCTATAGGGAAAAAAAGAAGTGTGGCAAGAAGACAGAATTGTTACACTAATTAAATTTTTGGTAAAGATTTCCTAGGCATCCACAAATAGTCAGGATGTAAGTACTCAAGAGACATGACTATCTCCCCCAGATAATCAGTAAAATACACCCTAGCCATCTAGGCCCACATCCCAAGTAATGTAACCCATTTCAGTGTCCTTCTTCGATGATTTTCACAATTTCAAAGGCTGATGAACACTGAGCACACTTTGGCATTCAATTCATCACTCTTATGAGACATAGTGAGTTTCATTTTCAAAGGCTGTTGCTGGAGTCATAACTAAAGCTCCAGCCAGAGCTCTCCTGATTACTTTGTTTCCCGTGCTGCAGTGATCCTGGACACTGGAGACAGTCATAAGCCCTGAGAGGTTGGGAGGAGGTAAATTTAATTCTTCTGCCTTCTTTATGTTTTTTTTTTTTATTATTATTATTCTAAATCTCCTACAAAGTCCTTTTCTTTATAGAGTTATACTCCACAGGATCAGTTCCCTCCTGGTCAAATCACTTCACCCTCATTTTCTGTCTCACATGATGCCATTTGTTGGAGGGCCTCCTGCCTTCACAATCTGTGACTTCTTTACACTGTCACCAAGCTGACCACTGCTAAGTCGGTCCATAGATGTGGACCCAGTCTTGCATCCTGAGGTGCACCTCATCTTCAGCTTTGGAGTGCCACATGTCTGCTCTACTTTGAAACAGGGACAACACGGGTTTTAACCATGAATTGCTCACCGGGGATATAGGAGAAAGGACACGGGAAGAGAGATGATTCCTGTGAAGAAAAGAAAGACACGAGAAAAAGTGGAAACCAAGAAAAGGGCTTTTTTTTTTTCTTAGACAGAGCAGGAGAGAGCAGGCCAGAAGTAGCACTTGTCCCTAATGCTGAGGCATAGATAGGAAATAAGTTTGTTTGGCAAAAGATAGCTTTTCTGAACATGCTTACTAGGTAGAGCAGCCAGCTACCAAGATACCTATAGAGAATCAAAACATGGGACTCTGTGGTTAGACCCAGACCAGACATTCACATCCCAGACAGAGCCCTGGAATCTGGCACATCTCTCACAGACCATGCTGAGATGGCTACTGTCACAGAAATGGCATCCAGAATTTGGATTACATTTTGCTGGAAAACTAATGAAGATTTTGATGTATTCACAGAAGGCAACATTCTCAGGATCCTGGAGTCTGTCACCTACTAATGTCAGGCAATAACCTGACTACGTGATGAAAGAAAATGTGACAAGGATGACTGTGGCAATGTCTCTATGCATTCCAAGGGAAACTGTATGTTAACAAATATTGAGGAGCAGATGTATCCTAGAATAGGTCACAGGGTCTGTGCATGGGTATGATGTTCAGCCTAGAATGTTCAACGTAGGCCTCAGTTGTGAGGCATAAAAATATAAAGCACAGAGAGACAAGTTAGTATCTCCACCCACCTCTGCTCATTCATCTCCTCCAAACTGCAGGTGGTATGGGAATGTATCAGAACAAACACACCGGCTTATTTCCAGGTTATGTCTCTAGCTTATGCACACTCCTTCCTGCCTCCTCATACCTCTTTAGCTCTTCTTACCCCTCACCACTAGAAAACAACCACCCTGCTAACTTTGTCCATTTTCTCACCAGGTCTCCCTGCCACCATCAGTTCCTTTCTAAGCCATGAAGCCAACTGCCTTACATATATATATATATATAATGTGCTTCAAGGATCCTGTGAAAAAATCTTTCTGCCATTATCTTCTGTCTTTCTATACTCAGATTGTTCACTAAGTCAGTGAACTTTAGTCAGTCATCCCCCACATATATTTGGGGATGCACTTGTACACAGCTCATTTAGTGTCACTGACACTTCAGGACATTCAGCTCTGCCTTGTCAGAGTGAGTTAATCAGGCAAAGCTAAAAATCCAAAATCATAGTAGGATTTAGACAACTGCAAAACAGAATCTGCACTACATGAGAGCTGGGTCTACATAAGATGATTAAAATTTCAGAGATGGGTGTAATGGTGATGCAAAAGGAATACCTTAGAACTTCAGGCATCTGGATGTAGCCACCAGATGTAGCACAGACATCAAGTGAGTGGCAGAAGTAAAAGTGGAGAGAGAAAACGCAAGACAAATCACCAAAGCCTTACAGTTCAAGATTCCTAAATGAACAGATGAATCTCAGTTTAATTGGTCCAAGTGGTGAACTAATAACACAGCATGGCACAGTGAGCAATACAATACAGAAGTTACTGTCTTTAATGTAAAACATCACACTGAGGATTACTACCTTCAGAGTTAGTCCATGTTTTCCAAGCATTTTCATAGGATTCTTTGTTGCGTCTTTTGTGCTTGTTTATCAAATTCACTGAGGTATGTGGTTTGGATATATGCAGTATCATTGCATTTCTGCTGTAGGCTGCTGTTAGTTTACCTTTATGGTGTTGAACAGCTGCCATTGTCTTTCATAAAGATGAAAACATTCTTGTTATGGATAAAGTGAGTCCAGTTTAATCTGTACCTGTCATAGAGAGATTTTTGTGAGGCTTAATTTTATGTTTGTAAAGTACTTGGAGATTCTCAGAAGAAACGGAGTCTAAATATAAACCATTATGTTAATAATAATCTTATTTTAACATTCCAAAACACCGTTCCTCAAGCTGTGGCACAGTAGAACCTGTACTCCAAGAAAAATCATAGCTCCATTACGAATAGCACTTTAACAAGACATAGTGAGAACTCGTTCAGATATCTTAGCACTTACTGCCTTAACAGGGGAAACACACAGGGAGTGGATAAACGGATAGTGCTGCAAGTACCTTGCATAAGGTAAGAATGCAGGTCAACAGAAAAATCAGAAACAGATCCCAGGCTTTGTATTCCAGATTCATGGATCTCCTTAGTAGGAAAAAATCAATTCTCATTTATACAGTCTTTAAAGTTCCAAAGTTTTTTAGTTCAATTGTACAGCAATTATTTACAGGGGCCACAACAGAAAACATTTCAGTCAGGTTCCTCCTCATAGTTTATCTCTCCTGCAATTTATACTTTTTCTCCATAGTCCCCACATTACTATGCTAGAAAAATAACTTATTTCAAAGAGAAAATCCTTGGAAATACTCTCAAATTTCACTGAACATTTAATAGGATTGTTTCTTTGTGCATGTAATACTGTGGTAATTAATTATACTAAATCTTCTTTTACAAATATTCAAAATTTTTAGTTCCTCCAATGTATTCTCTCCATGTTACCTATATATGTTAAGGCTTGCAAACCTGGCTAGGGATATCAAAAGCTGAACATTTTTCTCCTGTCTACTATCGAAAACACATTACTTCAATGAGCCTATCGGACTGTCAAATACAATGATCAAAATGCAATCTTAAGCAATCTGTGTTCAAAGAATGGTGTCTCCATTCTTTATTATCATACATCATCACTTTTTCGGGTAGCCCTCTGGCAGCTGTGAACAAAGCTTTACAGCCTCTTATCTATTTCAATCACAATAGGCTGAATCATCGCCATCTCTAGCTGGAGTTTTAACTATGCACATGATAGATAATACAAATAGAGTTTGCTAGAAAAATGCAGATTTTCCATCCCAATTTCTTAAATTTCGACTGTAAAGTTGAAAATAGCAAGTTTGTTTGCATTAAAAATATTCTCGACTTTAGCTATTGGAAAGGTTTTTTCTACAATTTCTCTAAATAGATGATACTAATTATCATTTAAATTATTTGGTAATAAGAATAGGCATGTGAGAAGACCACTTCTCAGCAGGTTCTTGATGTTTCCAACAATAATTCAATGAATCATAAGACAGAAAAGAATTAAATCTTTCTATTTCAGTTGTGGTTTAGGGCATGTGTTTCTTTAAATACTGATGTCATTGTAGACTTCACATAGGCAAGGAAAAAAGCATAAGATCACCCACAATTGTGTTTTCTTGTACTTGGTCTGTATTTCATACTTTCATCATTAAGGGAGTCTTTGAGGAGTTGAGAGAAGAACCTCATACTCAGATTGTTGAGGCTCCTTCTGCAAGAGAAATTCTGACATTTAAGTAAAAGCAACAATGAAAATTAAGGTACTTCATGCTTCACAGAATTAAATTAATGGGATACTTCAAATCCTCCCAGGCTCCTTACTGCATAGCTGTCTAAGAAACTGTGTATCCCTAAGTGTCTAAATGCTACAGGGTACGGTTGAAGTTTAAATGGGAATTCCAAAACACCTTCTTTGTGATCATTGTTTGACAGGAGAAAGGAATCAGTGCTTGAACAGATCACTGAGAATCACATGGAGCCTGTGTCACTTGGAATCATGGAATTGTCAGAGTTGGAAGGGACCTCTAGAGATCATCTAGTCCAACTCCCCTGCTAAAGCAGGAACACCTAGAGAACATCACTCAGGACTGCATCCAGGTGGGTCTTGAAAATCTCCAGAGAAGGGGACTCCACGTCCTCCCTGGGCAGCCTGTTCCAGTGCTCTGGCACCCTCACCGTAAAGAAGTTTTCCTCATATTTGAATGGAACTTCCTATGTTCCAGCTTGAGCCCGTTGCCCCTTGTCCTATTGCTAGACACTGAAAACAGTCTGGCTCCAACATCCTTTAACCCACCCTTTAGATACTTATAAATAAGGTCTCCCCTCAGCCTTGGCTTGTCCTGGATAAAGAGTCCTAGCTCCTTGAGTCTTTCCTCATAAGAGAGGTGCTCCAATCTCTTAATCATCTTAGTTGCCCTACGCTGGACTGTCTCCAGTGGTTCCTTGCCCCTCTTGAACTGGCAGGCCCAGAACTGGATGCAGTATTCCAGTTGTGGCCTCAGCAGTATAGAGTAGACAGAATGGCCTCCCTTGACCTACTGGCCACACTCTTTCCTATGCAGTCCAGGATTCCATTGGCCCTCTTGGCAACAAAGACAGAATGTGTGCTATCCACCAGGCCTCCCAGATCCTTCTCCTCAGTAGTGTTTCCCAGAAGATCCATCCCTAACCAGTATTGGTGCCTGGGATTCTTCCTCCCCATGTGCAGGATCCTACATTTGTCCTTGTTGAACCTCATTAGATTCTTCTTTGCCCAGCTCTCCAGCCTGTTCAGGTCATGCTGGATGGTGGCACAGCTCTCTGGAGTGTCAGCCAGCCCTACTAATTTGCTATCATCAGCAAACTTGCTGAGGATACACTCTGTCCCCTCGCCCAGGTCATTTATGAATATGTTGAACAGGACTGGGCCTAGTATTGACCCCTGAGGGACACCACTGGTCACAGGCCTCCAATTCCATTAATTAGAACCCTCTGAGTCCTGTTACACAACCAGGGCTCAATCCACCTCACTATCCCCTGATCTATCCCACACTTCCTTAATTTTCTAATGAGGATGTTATGGGAGACAGTGTCAAAAGCCTTGCTGAAGTCAAAACATATGACATCTGCTGCTTCATCTAACCAACCAGTTACAACATCATAGAAGGCTATCAGATTGGCCAAGTATAATTTACCCTTGCTGAATCCATGTTGACCAATACCAATAACTTCTTGATCTTCAATGTGCTTGGAGATGACATCCAGCATGAGTTGCTCCATTATTTTCCCTGGAACAGAGGTGAGACTAATCAGCCTGTAGTTTCCTGGGTCCTCCTTCTTGCCCTTTTTGTGGACTGGTGTGATATTTGCCTTCCTCCAGTTCTCAGGCACTTCTCCTGTTCTCCAAGATATCTCAAAAAATGATAAAGACAGTGGCTTAGCAATAACATCTGCCAGTTCTCTCAGCACTCATGGTTACATCCCATCAGGGCCCATGGAATTCTGGTTCAAGTTTTGACATTGACCAAATATCTCTTTAGATGACATGGAGTATTTGGTTTTTGCTTGTCCTCACAGGAATCATAATAACAACCTTGTACTCAATGCAGAGAATTTCTGTTTAAGGCAATGGTTTCTAATGACTTTTCATTCATTTTATCTTCAGCCTTAGATATAGCCTTCCTCCTTATAACTTGCTATGAGTACACAAGGAGGAATGCCCTTACCAGCTTTTCTGCAGAAGGTTTCAAAACAGGCAGGAAAGAAAGCAGCGCTGGGGCTGCAAATGCAATTATCCACCCTGAAGTAGCAGACATCCATAGGCAGAGGGCTTGACAAACACCAGAGTGGTCATGTCTGAGATAAGGTCAGAATCTACCCTCTTTCCACTAGGACTGGCTCTTTAAAAAATATTCTGAGTACTTTATCTGAGTTTGTTTTATTACAGTCACTGCTATGGGGTCCAAATGTATGTGTTTGGTGTGTTCAGTAGCTGTAGTCTGACCCGCACAACCCTACACTTCTGATTTCTAACAAAAAGGAGTTGCATACAGAGCTCATAATTGCAGCATGACTCCCTGCCAAGCAAATTTTTGTGTTATGCCTCTTCCTATTTGTTAATTTGTTGCTGGACAAAACAAAATTAACACCTGTTATTTTGTGATTATCAGTCAGTGATGGGTACAGTTCCGTACTTTGTAGTAGAAGTTGCAGATTGTTTCTTGTTCCTTTTATTTGAGAAAAGGAATAGGGGAAGAAAAAAAAAACACCCAAAGAAAATGGACCGTTTTGAATAATAATAAGGTAAATGAGAGAATAGTAAACATTCTTTATCAGAAAAGTTGAAAAAGGACGAGGAGAAAGGACAATCAGAAAAAGGAGAACTGAAGCTTCCCCTTGTATAGAAATACAGAGAAGCACAAGATGAACACACAACCTTAACAGCCAAAGCTATTCCACAGCATCAAGCACAGTATGCAGCTGTATCCATCCCAGCACTGGGAAATACTGTGCCAAGAAGAAATAAGGTTTTTATACAAGTACTTGTTGGCACACAAAAAAAAATGTTGCACCCCTAGTTCTACCCACCAAAACCTCACCTGGATAAGTCTTAATATCCATACTATAGTCCCTATACTGATTTTCTTTATAAATTAATTATTTAAAACATCTGCCTTTTTAAAGAGGTTTTGTGGCCTCCACTTGCTCATTTGTGCAGAGGAAAAAACATCATACTGAGATCTCAAGTGTTGCAGCAATTAGTAAAATGAGAAAGATGCTGTTCTAGGATTTTCAGGGACATTGTACTTCACAATCTTCAATTTTACAATTAGGATAACTTCAAATGTGTTTATAACCTTAAGAATGTCAACATGTTCCCATTATCTACTGTGTACATATTATTTTGAACCTACTTCACACAGCAGAATATTTTAATGTATTTATTTAGATTCTGATAAAGTGGTCCTTCAGACACTGTTAAGGACTTAAAGTCTTCCTAGGAGTTTTGTACTGAGGAGTATTTAAAAATACTGAAAAATTACTAGATGTTAAATAAGAACTTGCCTATATTTTCATTGGTTAATTAGCACTTTTTGATTAAAAATGACACACACACCCAAAAAGGAAAAATATAAAACATGCAAAATTTATGAACAAAAAAACGAAAAGGCTCATATTCTCTGGCACTTAACAGTTCATCAGGGGATATTTTTGTATATTTCTTAAGAAAGAAGAAAAATAATAGAAGGAAAATAAACAGTTTTAAAAAAAAAAAGGAGAATGAAATTTATTTTATCCTTCTTTGAACGTGATGGGCAGACATGATAAATGACAGCCCTTGTACATTCACTGTTTCTGTCCAATAGAAGGGTCAACCTCAAAAAATGACCTATTATGTAGGGATCTGAAAAATGGATCTCATGGGAGTCATGCCCTTTCACATTATTCTTAAAGTGTCCAACAACTAGTACTCAGTCTCTCTCTCCTCAGCTTTCAGATGACTTCAAAGTTGATATGGGTAGCCCCAGGCAGGCACTCGTTAAACCATTCCTGTAAAACTGCTTCAAGTACATCTTCTGAAAAGGAATTAGATAAAAATAGCATCTTGCTTACTCCTCATCTGGTCTCCTTCTGCACTTAGAGTCACACTGTATACTTCTGAAACAAAATTCTTTCTTCCTTATTTTATTAATGGTTTTATCATTAGAACACAAAGTTAAAAATGATATTATCTTGGATAGTAGCAATGGTATTCTGGCAGACAGACACATACAGGCAACAAATTCCGGTGCCATCGCAATGCAGAGATCGGATATGATATAGGATATGATATGACCTTTGAAATTTTTTCAGTCGTAAGTTCTGTCTGTCTTACAAATTCAAATACTCAGATCCTGCCTGCTTCCTGGTACATAGGTCCCAGGCCTGCAAGGGACTTTAATCACATTGTCTTCATCCCTTATTTCAAAAGGAGGGGAAGAAAATACTGACTCACTGGACAAATCTCTTCGCATCTCCTGAAAGGAGTAGGACAGACACATGAGGAAATAAAAACAAATCAAACATCTTTTTATTTGCAAGCTGAGGAAATTGGATATGAGAACGAGAAAACCTGTCACTATACAATAGCAAGCTTTTAAGTCTTGCATCACAATAGAGCTACCATATGACAAATCCAAAACATTCTCACAATTTTCTGTAATGAAGTTCTATAAATGTTAAGCCAAGTGAATGATCTACTAGGAATAAGTTATTAAATACATTTCTTAATTTGTTTGTTCAATAAAATCCTAAGCCTTTCTTTTATCTGAAATTATTCTCCAGATTTTTTTTTGCAAAGAATTTTCTCTCTGTAGAGAGCAAAAAATTGCACATTTTTGTGCATTTAGACAGAAATTTGTCAGATTCACACACTTGTCAATATTTGTCTATGCAGTAAGTAGCACAGTGGGAGGTGAAGAGAAACACAGTGGGAAATGAGGGTGCTCACCTGATTTTTTTGGTATTAGCTTTTCCTTGGCAGAACCAACACCAGTTGGGAGCTCACATAGAGTTATTTGTGGAAATTTAAGTCATCCATAAGGTCAGTAGAAAAAGTCTTTTTCCAATTAAGTGCCATACATTTTAAAACTTGGTTTCAAATACAGAAATGTACCCGTGAAAACCCACAACTTGATGTTATGTAATATTTTAAAGGTGTTTTTTTCTGTTCCTTACTAATTTGAAATTAATTACAAGCTTTCAAAGAATCATTTTTACGCTGACAAAGTATCTACTGAAACTCTTAACAAAAAATAAGACACAATATATTTAACTGTTTCGAATATCACTTTATGCAGGCTACTATGCAGGATGATATTTGATTCATGAAAAACTTAAAGCCCATGAGTAATTCCATTCAGTTTATGGTATTACTCATACCCTTTAATGAAGACACATTTAAGTATCTTGACGGTTGTTTAGAATATTCAGGGTCAATTAGAGAATTAGGGACTTTTCATGAGCTTATCATCAACTTCCCCTGCTCCTCCCCTTGCCCCAAAGTCCATTTTTGAGTCATTGAAGCCTCTTAGAATTTTAAACAACTCCTAGGGCAAAAAAATAGTATAAGACAGGCAGCAAGTTTTAAAACCAAACACTTGTATGTTGATGGATACACATATTTCCACTTGTATGTGGAAGACTATGGAGGGTAATGTAACAGGAAAAGAAAGCAGACTGACTTTTACCTTTTCCTAAAAAAAGTATTCTGCCTTGCATCTGTGTGCCCAAGTCCCTCTGGAGTTTTAAGAATGTGATGATAACTAATTTTAAAACTAAACAAAATTGCCATGTCTTTTTCTGAATGTAATTTGAGTGCACACTTGTGTAAGTTTGGGGCTGCTTATTTTAAATGGCAAATGGAAGAGGGACCCATACTGACACCAAGAAACACCAAAGAAATCCCCTGGGAAAGGCCCAACATAGGTCATTACACCCACTGTCCCTCCATCTGGCTAAACAGAAGCAAGGAAGTTTTCTAGTCTGCCACCTAATTAATAAGAGCACAATTCCAGAATTCATTTGCAGCTCAGTACTAATGAGTATATATTGACAGCAAGAGTTTCTATTTTAGACATATTAGTGAATATAATTGTATTCCATTCTCAGTGATTGGCATTTTGGATCACACATCATAAAAGAGGGTGGAGATAAAGTTTTCCTCTTTGAAGAAATTCAGTGTTGGATACCAGGGTTCCATAATAACAGCCAAATCAAATTGTTGGAACTTAACACTGTGAAGCACTTTTCTTTCAAATCAGTTGATGATTTTGAAAACCTGAATCCATCTCTTACTATCTGTCTTTTAATCCATATGGAGCATTAGTCTAAACTAAAATCTAGAATTAAAACTACTAAAGCACACTGGAAAGTCCTTGCACAAAAAATAATGGACAAGAACAAAATTAATTATTTTTAAAAAATAGTATCATTTTTCCTCTTTGTATTTATAGGAATCCAGATGTATAAGCTGTATTTACCCATAGATCTATGAGTTTTTCCTTTTTTTTTATCAGCCTGGGATTAATTTAGACCATGTAATTTCTTAAATCGCTTCTAAATATCGCACAACAGACAGTGCTTGACACTAATGACATGCATTTTATATGGATAAATAAAGAAAAAATGCAAACTTTGTGTACTTTCAGATAAAGGGTCTCTGCAGATTCCTGTATTACTGTAGTCCTCTACTTCTGCATATTGTCTTCAGACAGCAACACTGAAGAACAGGGAAAAAGCTTTGCAGCTCGTTTGACGCTCATCAACAAGAATTTTAAGTCCCTCAGTAAAGGTGGTATTCTAGAGAACTACATCACACTACAGTGGAAAGAGGTGTTAAATGCAAATATCAACATAACAACCAGAGGCCTATATACACATCAGTGAGGGCAACACTAGGCATTTTGAAGGCAACAATTCCTTTCATACAAGTTTTCAGACTACCTTAAAACCCTAAGCCCTCTGATATGATGGAACTATTATCTGTGATGAAGCATATGTGTGTATCACTTCACAAGTGGCAAAGTTGGACAAAATGACATATAAGACAGCTGAATATTTTAAAGCATATTCATGAAGGAAGATTAGTTAGGAAAACTGAATATATATGAGTTATCAGTAATAACATCCCTCCCCCTGACAATTTACAAATTTACATGTTACTATACACTGCCGGTCATTAAGGTCTTTAAAATTGTCACTCACAAGTACTGTAATTAAATATCAAACTATTACCATGGTATTTTCCCTCCTCTTCTAAGGTTAATTACATACAAATGGCAAATGTGAAGTTGTACAGATGTGACCACTATATCTGGAAATACACAACACAAGTCACAGAATTTAACAGAAAGAAGTATATTATTTAAAATAATTTGTTCTTAGAGAGCATCCAGAGTCTGTGACTGAGATCTGAGAGTGTTGCATCCTTGGTTACACATGCGTGCAGCAAGAAAGTTTACACAAAGGGTGTGAGAAAAATGTCCTTATCACTTATCACGATGGCACAGACAGATAAATCAGCTTGTCCTAAGCACAGGCAAAATGGGGAGTTGATTAGAGCAGCAGATTTTCATGGGACATCCCAGCAAACACAGTTGCAGAACCTACACTGCCTAGAGCACAGCCTGACAACAGGGATCAGCATCAGCCTGCAGCTGATGATAAGGGGGCTGGTACCCTTAGGGCAGGGTCTACATTTTACTTTCAGCTACTAAATCAACATATAGAACTAATGCTATACACTATGGCAATATGTGAAATCACAGCAAATAGAGTCACATAGATTTTTCACAGAATCGCAAAATCATAGAATACCGGGTTGTAAGTGACCTCAGGGATCATCTGGTCAACCTTTCTTAGCAAAAGCACAGCCTACACAAGATGGCCCAGCACTCTGTCCAGCTGAATCTTGAAAGTGTCCAGTGTTGGGCAATCCACCGCTGCCCGTACAGCCATCCATCACAATCCTCCAGTCATGTGAGTTGTTGCACCAGGTTTCAGTTATTTGTATGATATCACAACTTTCTGCCTGGGCATGGAGTTCCAGTTCCTCCTGTTTTTTCTCCAGGCTGCATGCATTATTCATGAAATTTAGGTTCTGATTCTGTCTTCTTGATTACCTGTGTCCATACCTATCTGGAACTCTGCTCAGAACACAGACATCTACATTCTCAATGAAACGCTACAATTGAACATAACATTATTCCCTCAAGGCTTAACTTCTTCCTGATCCTCTATCATACCAGCACACCATTGCACATATAAGTATGAGCATATTGCGGTATTTGATGATTTCATGACACGTATGCCAGCATGAAAATACACTAATTTACATGCTAGGAGACATTATGGTAAAGATAATCAAGGGTATAGACATATGGATTCAACTAGCAATCCCCCTTCGATGCAGGTATTTTTTAGCAAAATGAAGGCACATTAGTATGTTAGAACTGATGTTCCCTATACTGAAGAGCATTTCAATCTGTATGGCTAAAGAACAAACCTAATTTAGGTTTTCTAGGTCCAGGATTTGCTACCAAAGGAAAAAAAATCAAATTTGTTTGATGCAGCATGCTTCTTTTATCTTTAAAGTTAAGAAAGAATTCTTGACAGTGATAAAAAAAAAATAACATGTCTTTTGCAATTTATAAAATATCTACAGATATACCTATTAATCTGAAATCTTTAAAATAAATTATTCAAATTCTATTTGTGTAGCAAAAATGAATCCCTACAAAATCAGCATTTTTTAAAAACATTTTATCTCACTGTAAAATAGTAGAAAATTTAGAAGAGAATACTGAAAGAAACAGCATTGGTGAAAGCTGCGGTTTGTAATTGCAAAGTTAATTATCTTTCCTAAACCATCAGTTGTCACTTAGATAGACCAGATTCTAGCAGGCTCTCAGGGGACTGACTTTATTTCATTCCTAATGGCTTGGGACCCACCATTTTGCTGTCTCTGAACATTTGGTCACTGAATGCACCATTTATGGAGTATTGTTTAATTAAGGACAAATTAAGAGAACTGTGCACAGAATTTAATTTCATATCCTGTGTAAATTCTTTTAAAGAGGGTACTAACTATAGGCATTATAACTTTTCATTATCCACTGCTTCTACAAGGTATTGACAATTTATTGTTTGCAACAGTTAAGAGTTTTGTTTACCCTTTGGGGAATTCTGCTGGCACTGCAGTTTTTTGCCTCATCATTCCCTTAACCCCCTATATGCCACTTTCACTTTTTTGTGATGAGCTATATATTTGAAAACGCACTTTTTTCACATGTTCAAATATACTTCCACAAGAAAACAAAACAAGGCTAGAAGATAACATACTCTACACATGTGTGTTCAAGGGGAATTCCTATGGGACTAGCGTAGACTACATTGTAGGCAGCCAAAATTCACTGAAACTCCTTATGCCGATGGCTCTGAACAGAAAGTGAGAATACACAGAGAGTTAGAGAATTGATTGCTGTGCAAAACCTCCTGGTCTCTTCTTGGCAGAGACTCTTGCACAGTTTGGATGTAGTTTCCATGACCTGGTTCTTCAGCTACTGTGTGTGACTTGAGGAAGGTTGTTTTTCCTTCTCCCTCACAGTCAGCCAGTCCTTACGTTTGAGCTTCATAATCAGTTTTGACATTAATTCAGCACAATGGCTGGAATCTCACCAACATACAGAAATTCATATTTTTTTAAATCAACTAGCTATATTTATATTTACTAACTATAAAATCATTGCATCTGGAGTGAAGAAACAATTATATTTTATAATCATAAAAGCACATAGTTTGAAAGCAGATACTGCTAGTCTTTGAAAGCAACAATCTGTCTCCAAAAAGGCAAAAAAGTGTTTCTAGAATATTTTAATAATCACAGAGATGCACGCTCTGGAACAAAGATACTCCAAACAGTACAAAGCACAGATTACAACCTGCAAAGCTTGTTCTAACCTCTCCTAGAGCACAACCATGGAGCACAAGTAACTGTCAACTATGCTTGGTGCATTTTACAGAATGAATAGAAGCACATACAAATGAAGGTTCCTATCAGCAAAGAGCTCTTAAATGTGAGGTAGAAACAGTCATCAAAGCTCAAAGACATCCACCATCTTTACACCAAACCAGTGGCAATACCCAATTTGTTTGGGAAGATTTTATAAGCAGAGAGGTTAAGTCAGCAACAATAATTACAGGTATTCAGAAAGGAAGAGTCTGCTTTTGTTCCACAGTAAGCAGTCTTCACTTTACTTCAAGTTATATGCTCTCACTTCAGACTGTGGCTGCTTTGGCTTAAGAACTTTGATATTCACCCCATCTCATACTTCTCATCAACTCATACTTCTGGTACTTCAAAAAAAAGCTGAACAGTAAATTGCAAGGATTGCAAAGTGGCAACAGCTGCAGGAAATACCAACCCAACTCACCCATAGACAAGTACCCCAGGTTAAATTGCTGTTACATCCACATTCCAATAAAGTGCCTTAACCACTGGTCTAGGATTCAGATGTGGCAAAGTACAGCAGAGTCATCTGCTCTCTCTAATCAAATCTGTCTTAATCTTCCACTCACTCACTTAAAGACATAAGAGTTTTGATGTATACCAATACTGCAGGTAAATTAGTATAGAATCCAAATAAAATTAATGGTGTTTCCACATCTTTACTTTTAACCTATTTTTTATAATGGTGTCAAAGCTGATATTGTAAATCATTAGGATATATTTAAGAGCTCAGAGCATAAAGCATTGTTGTTGTTTTTTTCTCTCCAGATACAGCTGCCTATTTCTGAGGAAACTGGATCTTCAAAATGTGGCTTGGTGGAGAATGAAGCATTTAATTTTTTTTAAGGAAGCTCATTTGTCTGCTGAGAAAAAGCATATGAAATTTCACTGCAAAAGCAATTGTAAGACAAAATTAGCACTAAGAATGAAAGGACTATCTTAATGATGACTGTAGCATCACTGGCGTGACATTATAATACTGTAAGAATTATACAGCATCCAAAACCTGTCAAATGAGATTTAGGAATATAGTTCAGAAGTTATCCCCCATTGAGTTACTGTCCATAATCCTGATACAAATCCTGTAAAGTGTTCGTGTGAGGTAGTCCATATGCTAAGGGTAGCATATCATTTCAAAGCTGTCAGTTTTAATTTCTGTTTTATTAATTTTCCCATAAGTCTACCGACATACATTTCAGAGGATATATATCAAGTAGCCTGTATGCACACAAAGAAGCAATACATCTGTGGCTTATTCTGTCATGCTTCACCATGAAGAGTGCAGGCACTGGAAGGAATGAGTGTAAACACTATGTTTTGCGCAACAGGTGGGAAGGTTTTGAAAACCCAGAGGACCAGAGATGAAGGACAAGGGCATGAAGCATGGATTCAAGGGAAAACATGGACTTTTGTAAGCATGCAGGGGGACAACAAAGGGGAGTGTACCTGAACAAAAGATTCAGTTTTTCATTCTTACCAATATATTCTCCACCTTAAAGAAAAACTAGCACAGTTAGTTTGGCCCTCTGGCTGAAGAAGCAACTATGACAGAACTGGAAAAAGAGAATCCCTTGATATCTTGCTAAAAGCCGTCTGTGACTGACTGTGATTTGTTGAAAGAGGAATGATGTAGGAAAAGATAAATGAAGAACTGGCCCAAGACTTGTCTCACAGTTCAAAACAATCCAGTAAACATAAAAGTCTGCAGGAACCCATTGCCAGTTGTTTTATTTTCCAGTATAAATGGTTAGCAGAGGGTTAGCATCTGCTGCAGCAAGGCTTTGAGTACCTGAAGTAACCCGGGTAAAGCAAAATCCATTCTCTTTCCACTACACTGCAATTTGCACTGTAAACATATTCCTAAGCCTTATACCTAAGGGGCATGATTATGCAGACTCTCTGAACCCTGAATTTCCACATGTACTTGGAGAAACAGGGTGACAGTAAAGCTGGGTTGGTGGCTGGTCCCATATAGACCCTCTTTGCCTTGCCATACCTTTCCCATCTTTAATTCCCATGCCAAAGACAAGGGAACTCAGACTCAGACTCAGACAAGTTCACTAGATACCCCTGCACTGCCATAAAATAGGGTGAGTGACTGAAAACTCGAATCTTGATTGTTCACACTACTTAACTGCTTTCTCAGCTTTGGCTGTGATGGACTTCACCTTGCTCAAGATATCATCCTGAACAGCTTCCAACAGGGGTATGATGATTTCTCTCTACCCTACATTGTAAGCCACTTTTCCAAGCGTACTTTTTTCAGCAATTCCACCCCCCCAAAAAACCAATCAAAACCAACCAAAACCAAAAAGTCATATACAAAGCCTGATAAGAGTGCAGGATATTAAAAAAGATAAAATTATAGGATCAGACACTACTCTGGCTTAGATATTCTTTTCTATTTGAACTAACTTGACAGCACAAAAACTGGAGAAAGGATCTTTTTCCAATAATATCCCTTGGTTTGGGATCCCTTGGTCATTTCTGACATGAATAACTGTAATAGCTTAATGGTAGAATCAAACTCATTTTTAGACATCGGTCAATATAACATAGACAATTAGATCACATCTAATGTAAGATTGTTTTAAAATTTGCTGGCACCACTGATTCAATTAAAACAAATGTTTATATTTAGCTTAATACTGTATGAACAGTGCAGTATGTATAATACCACTGTAAAATAAATTAATGTATTGAAGATAATTATGTTACAATGAAAACGGGTCTTGATAATTTACTAAAAATAACTGAGATTAAATCTCTCTATTTTTTCAAGAGCGATTCAAAGTCCAATGTTCTTTACTTTAATCTTCCCTGTCTTTCACTCTACCTCTGATTATTCTTCTTCAGAATAATTAAATACTAACTACGTCTACATGTCAGCTATCAGATTCCAAGTGTATTTTAGTTCATCTTATGACCACAAACAAAACTCAAAATGTTAATCCAGTGGTTTAGCTCTAGATCTCTAGAAACACTGAGCCAGTGCTGAAGATCAGGTGTTGGCTCTCCATTAGGTACCATCTGGACTTGGCAGCTCAGATCCAAATCTTGGACATGGCACGATCATGTGAGAGTCAATCACAAAAATAGCTGCTGTCATTTTGTTTCTCCCATGTATTGAGCTTGACTGCTTGCATACAGCGCTGCCCTCTCACTGCCTTCCCATCTACTGAGGCAGACAGACACAATGAACAAGAGCAATTGCAATTAACACAATTTTCTTTCAAGAAAATAAACACTTTCTCTTAATAATCTTGCAAACTACTTTCCCTAAAATTCCATTGCTTTCAAATAATTTGTACACATTTGATTTTTCATCTTCTAAAACATCATCAGAAAGACTTGTCAGCAATTTACTGCAGGCATAGAGAATTAGATTTTAACATCAGAAATCAGATACCACAAAAATTCGGATGCCTGATCCCACAGCTCTGGCCCCAACACTTTAAAAAATATTTAAATAGGTATAGCCAGTGTCAGCAAGACATTTACAAAACAGTAATAAGGGTACTTCACAAGGATGATGAGATCTTTCTCCCAGGTTTTACAGCCCATCTCTCCAAGGTACACGTTAGAATGCCAAACTTGTGAGGTAAGAAAAGGACTCTCTCATGACCTCCAGGAAAAAGATGACTTATGGTCTAGGCTTCAGATTCGCTATTGAGGATCCCAAGTGAAAGAAGTGCAATTCTGCTTCTGATATATAACTTGGCTATCTCTCCAAAGATTTAGGCCTTGAAATTTCATTCTTTTAATAAAACACTTCTTACTTACAAACTGAACAGGCTCTTCATTCTGCACAAATGCTTTTAAAGATCCTTCTCTAGATCCTGGTGTCCTCCTTCAACAGCAGAACTACATTCTCAGATCTGTGTGGAAAGGCATCTCAGTTTAACTGTGATGGTAAGAATCGTTCTGAGGTGGAAGTCTTTCAATGGTATCTCAACCTAAGGCTTGTTAATCAGAAAAAATAAAAAAAGGCTAATTTCTAATGTGATTTTTATATTGATAGTGTCTCTTTTACTGCAGGAATAGCTACAGTATAGCATTCTTTGAAACAACTGAAGGTATAGAGGTTTTTTAATCCAACTAAAACAACAGTTTACCTGCCTGTGTTCTTAGCCACAAACCATGGGAATGCTTCCCTACAGCTTGGCAGGTGTGATCTGGAGATAATTGCAGCAAAGGGAGGGGGCCATCACAGGCTTGTAATTCTCTTAGAGAGACTGCAGGTCTTTTTTCCCTTCTGTGTAACCTTGTATGATAATTAGTCCAATTCCACTTGTCTGCTAAAGTAGCTCTTACAGTTGGGTGTCTGTGGTTAATTGATATTGTTCTGGATTAGTGCAGGTTCTGTACTAGTCACAAGGAACAGGCAGAAATAATTTTTATAATTTTTAATGTTGAAAACTAAACCTGGACTCACATAAAATGCATTTTGCTTCAAAGATTGGCTGAATGGTCAACCTGATTGCTATCCTTTTCAAAGAGTTCAAAAGTGTTAGAAGTTTTAAATTGAAAATCTCTTCTCATGAAGAAATATAGGTTTCTATACTGGAAATTTTAAAGCAGAATTGAAAAATTGAGGGGAAAAAAAGGAAATCATCCAGTAATCTCTTGACTGTGTTAAATAAAGATATGATAAAATAGTCAGGGTTATCTTAGCAGTTCAGTGCAAACTTGCTTTCAGCATTCATTACATGGATATGGAAGCAAAGATCTATCACCAATAGCCCTAAATATGTCCACAGATTGGGAATGAAGTTGAATCTTAGATACTGATCCTGTAACTAACCATCTGGATATTAGTTCCCTAGTTTTGCAAGGAACTTTTGCAGGTGCCTAAATTTATATTTTAAGTATTCATGGACAAAAAGTTAAGAATGTTCACAGAAACCTTGGCTGAACTGCTGGCTGCATACCCAGACAATAAATCTATTTATAGATACATACATATATAGGTCTTATGACACCAACAATCCATATTGTATATGCTAACTCAGCTGAAGGCTTCTCAGCAGTGTAGGCAGAATCAGTTTTATGGAAGCAGCAATATGGGTCACAGCAGATGGGAGAAAGAGGCTAAAAAGATTCAGTGGAGGCTTCAGCGGACAGAACAGATGGGTTGTGGGGGAGAGAATGGGGTTTCTGGAGTAAGACTGGAGCTAGCAACTCAGAGGTCAATGGAGTTCCATGATATTCTGGGTGCAAAGAGATTGAGAGGTCCAAAAAGTCTGGAGAAGCTAAGTGAGCCTTTAGTGGGGCTGCGGATGAGGGTAGCTCTTCTCCTCTCCTTCTGCTGTTCTGAGAGCTTGTCCTTCTTCATGGGTAATCTTCTTCCTCCTCACTTGCCTGAAGCACAGGACTTCCATCTGCCACCCATCTTGTCACCCATGGACCTGTCCTCATCTGCTACCTGTTCCATGACAGGAAGGCCTACAGTATCCTGTCTCCCACAGAGGCAAGGCCTGCTTCTACTGTGATAAGGAGCAGAACATTGAAAAGGATGGGTGTTAGAGGAGATTTTGTTCTTACACCTTCTTGAAGGACAGACGGACAGAAAAGTGACTATCATTTCGTTAGGCAGCTGCCCATCCCTAGGTTACATCCTGTCTGCTCACTCAGTGTTAGCAACAGCAGGAGAGGAAGATGGCTGTATAAAGCAGGAAACAAAGACCTGCTGTTCAGCCTAGAAAGCCAGGCCCCATGATTGGCAGAGATGAAGTATACAGTCTGCTGCCATAAGCTGCTGCCTACCTTGTCTTTTGGCTTAATACAACTCCGTATGCGAGTGTGAGTGTTGTGTATATATACATATGTGTGTATGGATATAGTTTAATCCAAGAAATAATGATAAAAACACAATAATGAGCTTCCAAGTATTATCAAGCCTATTAAGCTCCAAATAGTTCATTGAGGACCAATTTCTAAGTGCTAAATAGTACAGCTAGATTTTGCTTTTATGCAAAAATCAATGCAAACACATGAATCATTGAGAAGCGTGCTGCAGACTTCCAAAGTCAGTTTCTAATTAGCAATCCATTGATCCAAATAGTTAGTGCTACAAATAACACAGGGAAAAAAGTGTTCTACTAAGTGTATGGGAAAAAAAAGTCAATTTTTTTGCCCTTTACAATTAATTTCACTTCTTTCCAGAATCAAGAAAAGTGCCAAAGGTTTGCATTCCTAACACTATTTTGTGTGTTCAACAATTTTTCTTGATTCATTCTGACCCATCAGTTAGACAACTTAGTCAGATTGTGCATGAAAATAAACCTAATAAAGAAAATCCATGAGGGAAAATTAGGCTTTGCAGGAATGTTTTCCTTACTACAAGACTTCTCCCCCTTTGGAATAGGGGAGTTGACCGCCCCTGCATTAACGCACTACAACAACATTTTTCCTGTTGTTTTGATAGATATTTGGGATGGTGAAGAACTGACATCAGACTGGAATCAAAACTAATGAAAGCTTAGACTCTAAAAGGTTTTATTTATTTTGTGCTCAGTATAAAACATTGAAATATGTATAAATCCTTTAGAGATGATTGTTAGCAGCTTGCAGACATGTGATTCTATGATTGTATAGAAAGCAAGGGCCCACTGAAGTTAAAAGTCATAGAAATCTCTTCCACAAGTAAAGGAGGTGCAGATATCGCTGTGGATATTATTTCAATATAAGAAGGGAAATCCTAATAACTTCTTTGGTTGAGATCCATTTTTTAGATTTTCTGCCCTTTCTAGGAAAATGTGAAGATATTCTAAGACTGCACAGAATCCTACAAAATGGATGAAGACAGTCAAAATAAAGTTAAATGCTGCACAGTAGTAGCTCTGTAAGTCTTGCACTTTTTCTGGTTAAAGAACGAGTGTTTTAGTATTGGTTGAAGTTGAGGTCTGCTGCAAAAGAACCATTATTCAGTCTGTCTTCAGTGATCTATGGGGACACCATTAGTCTGCATTTGGTGCTATGTATTTGGTTTTGTTCAGCTCATGACCTTTATTTACCTTCAAATTTCAAATCATGTAAAGGCTTAAAAGTAATAGCTACATTTTGGAGTAAATTGAACTTTTTAAAAAATGTGTTATTTAAAATATGGATTGCATTCTGTAACGAAAGCCAGTCTTAACTTCACTATTCAAAGAAAAGCATAAAATGGTGCTACCTGAACAGCAATAATATCAAAACTCAATTAAACACATAATTTAAATGAATGTATGTGATATCTTTTTGATTCATGACTTTAATATGTGCAGAAGAAAACCTGGGATTTTCCTTTTTATTTGTATCTGCTCATTCAGCTATTTGTTTAGAAAGAAACTTCTTTGGGAATTTGGTGGACTATTTCCATGAAAGTACTGAGCTTATTAGAACCAAACTTTTCATCATTAAGCAACCTTTTCATCACTTCAAAATTACATGGTTTCTCAATTAATTTGTAAAATTATTTTAAAAATAATTCATAATGGCAATTTTTAATGTTAAATATATCTAATTTTTGACATGGCTCCATGTGTCTGGTCACCAAAAAAAATACAGACAGAATCTTGCATAGAAGTGTTTGTAGCTCTAAGGAAACTGATGAAACAATTAACTAACAAGGATGTATAACTGAAATTATGGACCAGACCTGGATCTTAGAAGAAAATACTAAAAGTAATCCTACCCCTGAATCTTTATTCTCACTGTTTAGCTAGCATAGACAAAATGCAGTTTTATCCAGAACCTCCATATAATCACATAGATTGAAAATTGTGTCAAAGTTTGATAGAATAAGGTAGAATATGACATAAGGAGTCTTAGTTGTGCTGTAACTTGTTTGCTGTCAAGACTACTTGCTGTAAATTAAGTCAGATTGGTCAAAAGCCGTTGCTTTGTTTCTGTACTACATCTTGTAACACAGCTCTTAGACAATGAGCACAGAAAATAGGGTCCCAAACCTCTGTTTCTCAGTTGAAATTTCACAAAACCCAGAGAATTCCTTGGAAAAACATAATATTCATGATTTTCTGTTAAAATCCAAGACACTTAGCACATTTTATGCCCATCCTAGCATCCATCTTTTGTTCTGTGTAACTTTTATGCTGATGAAACTGATAAATGTATGAAAACATGGTTGCTGTTGGTAAAAATAATTATTTTAAGTATTTTATAACACATATTTATTAAATTATTAATGCTCTGAAAACAAATCTTGTTTATATAGTAGGAAATAAAGTAAAAATAAATTTGTCACTCTATTTTCACTTCAACTTATACATCCTCAAAGACAGAAAAGTGAGGTGCAAGGAAAGACAAAATAAAGTGGCATCACCAGCTCAAGAATGGGTAGGACACTAGAGAGATAATTAGTACAGTGTCACTCAAATGTTCCAGCAGCCTGATCTCAGCAGTGATGAAAACACAGCCTATTTCTGTATTTAGGGTTCATCAGAAAAATCATCAGACCTATTAATGCGTATAATTCAAAATAACTCTTGTAAATTTTCTCTGTATTGTTGTAACACAGATCTGTATGTAATATTTCTTTCGATATTCACCTTCCACTCAATGACATATATATGAGATACAGAAAAATGTTCTGAGAGTCCCTATTTTCTATAAAATCTAACAAGGCAATACACTTAGGTTTTCAGTTTACTTCCCTCAGTTATTTTCACATAATATCACCTAACCTTCTAATGTGCCTACAGGTTCATGAATGTTTTCTAGTATTCAGGAACGCAAATCAGAAACTGTTTTATGTTGGTCTAATGAGATATTTTGTATTGGGTTGACATTTCTATTGAAACACATCATTTCTATTTGGTTTCCCCAACTATGAACTGTAAGATTGAGGCACAAATGCAATTAACCCTGAAAATCTGCCCAGCAAGTTGGGAGGGAGGTTCGGGTTAGATATTAGGAAATATTTCTTTACTGGCAGGGTTGTCAGGCCTTGGAATGGGCTGCCCAGGGAGGTGGTTGAGGCACCATCCCTGGAGGTATTCAAGAGATGAGTTGACATGGTGCTCGGGGATATGGATTAGTATTGGGTTGGTGTTGCTTTGGGTTTGGTGTGTGGTTTGTGTGTTGTTTGGGGTTTTTTGTTTGTTTGGGGGTTTTTGGGGGGCTTGGGGTTTTGTTGTTGTTGTTGTTTTGGGGGTTTTTTTCTGGTGTCTTTTTCATTGGTTGGACTAGATGATCTTCAAAGGTCCCTTCCAACCTAGGTGATTCTGTGATTCTGTGAATCAGTAGCATTTTCTCAAAATAGAATTGCAGGGGCCACCTTTCACAGTTCAGCATTTGCCCAGAATTGTCAAGCAACCATCTACAATCAAGTGATGAAAGCAACAGCAATCAAAAGTTTTTAATTTCCTAAAACGTAAAAGAAAACATTTCTAAGCAAATGGCTATTCCTTGTTTTAAACACACAGAGAAATCTGAGAGTCTCAATCACTAAACAATTGACACAAACAAAGTGTCATCATGTTAAACGGTGTTTGGATACTTGTTTATTTATATAACATACGTGTTCCCATCATGTCTTTAAATGTTGTGCATGTCTCTCATCTTCCAAGTTCCCCAAAAAGCTGATATTGGACAAGATCTTGAACTGAGCTTTAGAGGTGACAGTTAGAAGCTACTGATCATTGACCTGCATGGAGTCAAGTGAACTTGCTGTGTGTCTTAAATGTTATTTTAGCAGTAAACCAGAAAAGCAATCTGTAGTTTCTTCACCTTCATCTAACACCTGTGTCTCCCAGTTCTCAGGCAACTCTTATAGCCCTAAGACTACTTTACAAAATGTGAATAGCTCATATTTCCATCGTTCGAAAAGACACAGAGCCATAGTGATATCGCAGAGCACATCATTGGCCTTTAAGTCCATGAGAGAGTGCTGCAACACCTGAACTTCATAGCTACACATTACGGCAGAGCAGGGAGAAGTTTCTCCAAGTACGATGCTGTTCCACACACACTTGTTCCCCAAACATTCCTTCCACATTGGCGTAGCCATCTGCACGTTGATGTGCAGAGTACTGTAATCCCACTTCTGGGTCAAGTAAAACTTCATGTGCTGTAAAAAAATTATGGTGAATTCTGTTCTGTATCTGCTTTCCCGGACACTTCAACTTCATTCCATTTTCTAAATTTCTTTGTGGATCGGGCCTTGATATATATGACTGTCCTAAAGTTCCACTGAACTTGGGTGATTTGTTTCTTCATATTTATGTGTCGCCCCACTAAACACAAACAATAAACAATATTAATCCACTTGGAAAATATGTCCAAGCATTTTGGAAAAAGCATTTTTTTTCTTGTTTATAAAGTAAAAAAAAAATAAATCTATTAATAAATAATGCCAGGCCAAATAGATGCACATGTGCCTGATCCAAAATACGTTAATTTTCTATTGAACATTTAACGGGAAAACAAAGACTTCAAGTGTAAATGAAAAAAAAACAAAAACACACCACCACAAAAAACCTAAAAGTTTCCTTTAGAGACATTTATACGTTAAGATCAAAGAAACTGCCTGATACACTCACTAAATTACAGGGAGCCAAGACTGTTTTGCAAGCACACCATTCACAGTGGAATTTCAATGCTTTTTTTTTCCCTGATTCAGTGCTCTAAGCAGCTTGTTATTTCAAGTCTTTGCTGCAGAGAAGTTATCCGAGAGTTAGCCTGGCATTGATAATACATTAAAAAGCTTAGGAGCACATTACTACAGAACCTACTTATATTAAGATACTTGTAACATGAAACAAATAAAACTCTTAAAGTATTCCTGCCTTTGACATTTTTAGCCACCCAAGGCTGAGAGGAATAGAAAGAAAGAAAATCTTGTCATAAAAATAATATATTAAAATGTTGCTTGAAGAATAAATTTAACATTATACCTTCCCTTGTGCTGCTGCAGTCACAAAGGAGTAGAAGCAATCAGCTCAGAAGTGGGGAAATACACGTTGTAGTATATGATTTGTTTCTCAAACCTAAGGATGCACCGTAACAATTGTAGAGAAAGTTAATATTCCCCCTCCAGCTTCAGAGAAATTAAATTCTCCATCTCAGGTAATGAACGATAAACCAAAAATCCTCAAAGTGTCAAAATGTTTTTAGTGATTGCGTGCTTTGCACAGTACAATCTTTCTTAAATTTGTATTGTTGATTTATCCAGACAAATTTCTTCTGTGATTCTGATAAGTATATACATCTTGTAATTTATTCTTTTGGGATTACACATTTGACTGAACAGTGATACTAACAAGATGTTGGAGTATATAGAAGAGGGATCCAAGAATTTTCCATAATTCAATTCAACCCAAACAAAACTCAGTTTTTCAAAAAGTTTAAATATCATCATAAAAAGGCTTGAAGACATTATATATGAGGCCCTCCTAAAATACTAACATTTGAGCAGTGAAACCAGGAGTAGTGATGATATTATCTTTTGGCTTTACAAAATTTCAGTGGACAAAACTTCTAGGACTCTGTAAAAGAGAAGCTTTTGCTACTCATTCCTTTTACGGTTTGACTAGGCAATTATCATTGTATTTTACATGAGCCCATCAAGACATTTAATTTTTGCCTTCACAGTTAATAAAACTTAAGAGGAAAGGAGCATCCAAATTTCTTCTATGCTCGTGTCTGCAGCATGCTTGCCTTACATTTATCTAGACTAAACTACCTGGAAGATTTTCTTTACCTCCATGAGAGATAAAAGCATTTATCTGAAAATGCAATTTCCATAGAGGTCGATAACAGGGTAGCAAGAGTTGTCCTCAGTCTGCAGATGTGCTATTAGCATTAGTATTACCAGTTACATCTAAACTGTATGCTCTCTGGGTAGTCGGTCAGAATTACAGAGGCCAGGACCATCATGTGGTGTGCTGCAAGGCACAAGTGTTCTGAGTTTATATATACTCATTGTGATGCAGCAAAGACAAGGCAAATGTAAAGTCAAAGTATTTTCAGAAAAAACAGGGAAGTGATTATATATTGTTAAGACGTTATCTGGAATACCATATACAACTAACTATACCTGCTAAAATGAAGAAGAAACTCAAACCACAAAAGATACAGAAAACAACTATGTAATAAGCAAGACATATGTGAGTGTGCTAAAAAGGGTTTCTTTGCTTATGCTAAAAAAACAACAGCTGACATAGGGGTATATGTTGCCCTCAGTAAATACAGCAACGCTAAACACTAAGCATGAGTGCTAAAATTGATGTTGTCAGAAGAATAAACTGGTATGGTTTGGGCAGGGGTAAAATTATTTTGGTAATTAGAAGACATTTCCCAGGGTTACAGCAAGGAGCATCTGGAACCAGCTTTCAATCAATGATGGCAAAAATATATTTGATAGATTTTGATCCTTTTATTAAGGTGTTACAGGATGTGTTCCCTCTGATAGCAGGGAAATGGTCCTAATGGCTCAACTTTTCTTTCTTTCTACCTCTACCTTTCCTTTTTAGTTTCATTCAGATGAAATGAACAGCCCAAATAACAGCTGGACAGCTGCATTTGCCACTGCCACCGACTCCTTACAGTGTTGTGTGTATAGAATGAAACAGAAATAATGGAGATAGTTATCACAACACAAAAGTTAAAATAAATGCGCTGTTCTTTTATTAAAATAATATAAGGAAACACTATAGTAAGTAACAGTAAGGAGGTAATTAATTTTTATGTCGTTACAATATATTTTTTAAAAGTGCACATATATATGCAGTTATATGTGCATTATATATGTGTGCATTATATATATGCACACAAGATTTTAGTAAGCAAATCTATTTAGCTATTCCAGTAGATTTTATTTCATCTCACAATGTTGATTTCTCACATTTATTCCTACTCACTGTGCATAGAACTGATGCACTATGCCAATGTTTGCCATGTTCTAAAGGTTACCAACTACATCATAATCATATATGACATGAAAAAGTACTTGCATTTCACCCCCCAAGAAACTGAGTTCTGAGTCACTGGTACCTCCTTCTGCTATAAACCATAAGTAAAAAACACACTCCCCCATGTACATGTTAGAGAAAAAAAAATCAACTAGATCTGCCATTCTTCTTCATTTGTATATCAAAGAGCTGTGAAGATGTTACTGCCTTTTGGTTGCGAGATGGTGCTTATATGTCCTTTTGCAAAAACTTCACAGAAACATCCTGACCTCTTCAGATGCTTTATGTTTAAATGTTTTCAGTTGAATAATGAAAGCCAAAGGCTTATGATGCATCTCCTAATTAAGACAAACAGCATTCATTTCCATTTTTAAATGCTATGTATTATTTTGCCTCCATCTTTCTTCTTTTTTTGCTTTTCACTGTATCCCAACCATCAAATGTAAGACTTCTGATTCTCCTGCAAACAAAGGCCTGCACAGCTGTTACTTTGCAACAAGCACATTGTGGGCCCCATCCAAAGCTCATTGAAGTCACAGTCTTTCAATTGACTTCAAAAGGCTTTGGATAGACTCCTTTTTTAAACTATATCTTAATCCGTGATGCATTTTTAAAGCTGAAAACCTTTAATGCACTGACGTTTCTGCAGTTTATTATAAAAGAAGATACAAGAAAGATGTGCAAACAAAAAATAAGGAACAGGGTTAACTTTGCACAAAGTGTTAATATGAAATGTACTTTTATGATGCTGTTGCCAACTACTTTTAATGTCCTAATAATGTATTGTTGCTCTGTAACAATACAGAATAATTTTAAATTCCCATTCATAAGGACTCCAATTACAATCTAGTTCAACTCAGATTAACTATGCTTTGATGGCAATTTCCTTATAAAAAAAATAGCCTAAGATAAGGTGTTGCAAATATAGTTTCAGTGCTAATAAGAGGCAATTTAACAGCCTAGAGAAGTTAATTCTGACTACCTTTTCATTGCAGTGATAAACAGTACATAAAACACCTCCATCACATATTTCATAAAAATTATGAAGTTGTAATATATGATTTAGTCAAATTACTGTTAACTTCATTTTAGGTATCCTATGCAAAATTGTAATTTTGCTACTTTCACACAACTGTGACAGAGTTGAAATCAGAGTTAGCAGTATCACTACAGAGGCATCTACTTCATATAATAATTTTATTGCTACGAAAAACTATAGTAGTTTTTATTGTTTAAAACTGCAGCAACTGTAAGTGGGACATATTAGTTCATTACTTCTTCAGACGAGCTTTGCACTGAAAATTATTCAGTAAACTTTCACGACAGCTTTTAATTTTTACTGTATCTTACAACACACTTTTGTTGCCATAAGTTGTTTTCTTGCAATAAATGTAAAATGATATGGAGTTACATTGCTTATGCCAGCTGAAGATTTGATCCAAAAGCTCATTCTGACATCAAGGCCCTGGCACAAGGGCAAATCATAAATCTAAATGAAAAAACATAATAAAGATATTTTGCTGAAGGTTTTAATCTCAGTGAAATCACTAAATCATTCCACTAAATCATTTCACTAGAGTGCAAGGATTACAATGCCTATAGTCTCTAATAGTTAACACACTTTTCATAAATCTGAAAAATTGTAATTATATTCCAACCTTTCTCTGTTTTCTTAACTGTTATTCAAGAGGAAACTCATGAATGAGTGAAATCTTCTGACTGATACATAGCACATACCAGTGACAACCAGAATTTCGTTTCATGGAAAATTCTGTTAGTTTGTATTTTGTATTCCAGAACACATTAAAAAGGGGTAAAAGGAAATTCCTCTGAAACTCTTTTATGCAAACAAGACCGAACAGAAGTCCTAGTTATGACTGACAACTGTGATTAAAGGACTCAGATGGAAGTTTGATCCGTTTTATTTCGAGCAGAGACTAGTGTCTCTGCAAATGCTTTCGTCTCCCTTATCCCCAAGTAGTCTGGACAACTAACTGCAGGGACAAAATCTCCTCTAAAAAGCTGTTGTGTTAGTTTTCAGAAAGAAGTATTGATGAAACCAGATTAACTCTGTAATGGTTGAAAAGCAGGTCTGAAAATTCTCCAAAACAGAGAAGACCTAGATCTAAATTCCCCTTCAGAAGCAGAGACATGGACCAGGATTTTCAATTTACATCTTCTCTGAAAACCATCTTAGCCATTCTGGTTAAGATGAATGGGTTCTCTCTGACACCACAAATTCTTCAATTGACAGAAGAAATCTACTTGAACATAATAATTTTTGCTTTTGATAACTCAAACACACACACAACTCTGTTTCACATTAGAAATTCCCTTTTGTACCTTGGACTCAGCCTAGAGCTCTACCTAATAGCTTAATCTGTACAAATCATTCTAATGAAATTATCACATTTTGAATAAACATTGGTTTTGTTCAATCATTCTGAATTGTTATCAATCTTACTTTTTGAGCACTTTCCTTTCTTAAAGAATTTACTGAACTGAAATGTTGCAATGTTCTCCAAATTTTAATCGAACCAGTGATTTTCATTGTTTTTTTCTCAATGGTATAAACCTAAACCATTTTGAAAGGAAAATGGGCATGTTAATAAACCAATTTTCAAAATAATGGAATAAAAGAGTTTATTTATGCTGTAAACTATGGAGTATACCCCTTTGGTTACTGTCATTTGCAAAGTCCTTTTAGTATTAGGAATGAGATTTTTCTAATGAATTACCCACTGACAACAAAAGAGAGAACAAAAGGCTTCTGGCCTTTGGTTACTACGCCCCAGCTCCTGGAAGGCAGAGGGTTATACTGCAGACCAGCAGATGGAGACACAGTATTCTTCTTGGACGATAAGTTGCAGCTCAGGGTCCAGGTAGTCTTAACATTCTACTGGCTGTGAATGTTAATTCATCAATGCACAATTTTACAAGTTACCTCAATCCAAACCCAAATCTGTCTTGTGGGTTTTTCCCAATACTACATTTTTCTGGCTTGTAGCTATTACTGCTCTAAATACTCTCTAATTACTTGGATAGTGGCAGTTTTGATTTTAAGCATAAATTTGTAGATATATTTGTATAACAATGAACTAGATAAATGTTTAACCACTTTATCATCTTTCTGTGATTAACAATTTCTCAAAGATGTCACTTTTTTTTGCAAATCAGTTAATCTATGTGATTTCTATACTAATGGAGTCACATTTCCTAGACTCTCACTTGCTCATGTTTTGAGTGCAAGTTTTATAAATTCAATATTTGGGGTGTTTTTTCTCAGCTGAACACTACCAAATAGCTTTGTTTGTATAGTCCAAATGAGTATTTGGAACTACATTTGGTGTGAGAAAACCTACACATTACAGTTCAAAATTCAACTTCTCTCAAAACTCTTTAACTTCAAAATGTTTTTCCACAAATATTCTCAACCATAAATTCAATTATTTTAACGTTCACTGAAAACATGAGTTTTATTGAAATTAATTGAAACAATTTATTAAAATGAATAGTGTAAAAATAGGTTTTCTATGGGATACAACCATGAAGAATCTTGAAAGGTTCATCAACAAGTTCTGAACCCTGTGCCTCCAGATATTCAACACAGAGTTTTATCAGTTGTGTCAAATGGTATCAGCATTATCTCTGATTTTCCCCTTGGCTCCAGAGAAACACAGTTTATTGAGTTTATTCTCAAAAGAAAGGAACTAGAAGACAGGAACGAGAAAACAGAAACTATAAACCAGTCATATTATTCTAAAGATAAATTGTAAATTGTGCATCAATTATTCTAGACACTTATTCTAGTCCAGTGTCTAGATACTAGAATATTATGCCTCTTTTTGCTTGAATTGCCATAGAGAAATTGCGACTTAACTTGTATACTGAATTCTGAACAATAGCAAGAATGTTTTCTCAAGCATGATACTAAGCCAGAGTAAATAAAAAAGACTGAGAAGAGGACAAATAAAAGCACAGTTTACTGTTATGCAAAGAATCTACCATGACTGTTCCTCTTATGATTGGAGCAAACGACTCAGCCAGGAGAAGGTTTGAGAAAAATCAGGAAACATATTTTCCATCATGTTTCCATGAGTTAGTATACTATCAAATACAAAGCCACGTGGGATCTAACGTTATTAGTTCTTGCAGAGTCCTCTTACAGCACACTGCTTAGAAACAGTAAATGTAGTCACCATGAGCCCATGAGCTCTGGAGTCCACAGTAGGTCTAGAAGCTATGACAAAACCCACAACACCAAAAGCTCAGTTTCTCTGAGATGTCTTTGGAGAAACATGTCTTTGTTTCTCATGATTATTCACAAAAATATCTCCCTTATTTTAATAGCAGTATTGAAAGGAAGCTGAAATCGTACCTAACACAGGTGAACATCTTGATTACCTTGTCACAGGCTCATGCACACAGTTCCTCTCTCCTCCCATGTTGTATAGGTTTTCTTATGAAAGGAAATCTTACATTTTGGCCAGCTCTGTTCTTGGAAACCATGGGTCAATGTCTGATTTGCTACAGTTTAGTGGTAGTTTAGGACTCCACTAGCTGTATCAGCAGTATTAAGTGGTATGGCACAACAGAGGCAAAGACACTCAGGCAAGTACAGTTGGTGCTGAGGACCTGGCATCCACATCACATTAATTTCAGAGGAGCTTTTGGAATAGTTCTAGTCTGTTCCACATACCGAACAACAATTGGCAGTTGAAGTGTATTGGGTGTACACCTAGGGATCATCTTCCAGTTAAGTTTTACACAAAAGGAATGTTGTTTATGTGCTCTGGAACACTGAGCAAGTGAAACAAAGCAAGTTAAACTGGTCAGCAAGGAGATTAATTTCAGCAGTAATCTGAACTATATCTGAACTTAATCTGAACTTAATCTGAACTATAATGCTAAGGTAGTTTTGTACTGGTTGCTTGCCACAGTGCCAAGAGTGGGATTATTGTTATTGTTAAAATTCTAAAAGAATGCATAGAGCAAAAGTATTCAACTAAATTAAAGTAGCTGTTTCAGAGGGAGAGTAAAGAAATTGGTATAGGTGTGCAGACGTATAATCTTATAGCAACATCTCAACTGAGGGTCTGGTGCATCCATGATTTAAGGCAAAATAGAGAGAAAACAAGTTTTGCTGCTGTTACCAAAATCAATTCCATTTTAGTCAAATTGAAAGTTATGTACATGTGTTCAGCAGAGACTTAGAAGAACTTCATAGTTTATTCTCAAGGACTTTCCCTCAGTATAGTCTGGCGTGAATGACAATATGGACCAGGGATGTGAACATGGTTTGTGAAAAAACTACTAGGAAACATGAAGAAAATAGGGTTGAAAGCTAGCAGGAATGGAAGAGTGAGAAAGAAATGGAAGCAGAAGTTAAGGAAAGAATACCGGGATTCACCGAACAAATAAACCATGACTAGGAGCCCAGGAAGCCTATGGAAGAATGAAAGACAAGGCTGGAAAAGGGACAGGATGGTAGGAATGAGGCAGACTACAAAACACTCTTTGCTCCCCTCTTTCCTACTTTAGCATATAATCCACCCCTACAAAGTTCAAGTGTTATGTTTCAGTGACACAAAAAATAGTCTTTTTGGATGGCAAATGATTCCACGCACCCATGTCTCCTAAAAGCACCGGAGATTCAGGGAGCAACCTATAAAGAACATTATTTTGCATAAAATCTTAGTGTTTGGCTTGCAGTTACTGCAATTTTTTAAAAAACTTAATCAGGAAACTGAAGATAAAGAATAAGGTATTATATGTCCTACTTGTGTAGTTCTCTCTGAAAAAATTAAATATTTTTTCTCTGAAAATAATGGTAACTTTGGGTAGCCTAAACTGTTCTAGTTTTCTTTGGGGGAATGTCAGGTCTGTTGTACTCCCTTTATATTGGATAAATAAAGGATTCAAAATTGTGTACTTTTTTACGTTATTGAAACTTTGTTAATAAAAACAACTCAATAATATTCATTAGTGGATACATTTGTTCAAAAAATGAACACTGGCAGAATTTATTCTTTTAATATTGAAAACATTATTTCATCCAAGTCATTATCAATCACTGAATGACTTTAGTTCATGTCCTGATAGATCATAATGAGAGAAATTCCACTTTTACTACCATCATGGTATAAGACATTGTTATTATAATTTTATTGTTGTTATTATTATTGTTGTTATTATGTGCAAAAGTAATGTTCATTAGCAGATACATTTGTTCACAAAATGAACACTGGCAGAATTTCTTCTATTAATATTGAAAACATTATTTCATCCAAGTCATTATCAGTCATTGAATGACTTTAGTTTGTGTCCTGATAGATCCACCATCGTATTATATTTTACTACTATCATATTATAAGACACCATCATCATCATTAGTATTATTATTATTGAAGAAATGAGTACTTGAGTACTGTTGCCAACTACCACAGTATTTTGGCTCTTCAGCAGATCCTGAGGAATACTGAATTGTAATAGGAACCATGTTTTTTGTACAGTGCACATTTCCATTTTAGCTTCAGTCTTAAAACTTCATCTGGTTCTTGACTTCAAATAGCTATGCCAATGATTGCTTTTTCATTAACCTGTCTACACATAAAAAGGTAGTGTAAGAGCTATGACAGTGTTCAGGTCACCCATGAATTCTCTAATGATAGGGAAACCTCAAAAAACTGGTTGTTGTTGGAATGGAACAAATCAGACTTAAAGAGCTGGTGAATCTGATTTTACATTTGCTGCATTTTGCCTTCAGCAAATACTACTGAACAAATCCTTTTTCCCCTCAAAGGAATGGCTAGAGCTGGTGTTGGTTTGAATCTATGTCAATATTTTTAATTCAGACAAATAAAAGTGATTAAGACATGGTATGAATAAGTTTGTCAAAACAGCATTAAATAACAAAATGAATTTAGAGTTATTCAAGCACACAAAAATGACAAGCAATAACTTCTCACTTCCTTAGCATTTCAAGTACCTTTTTAGTTTTTAAAAAATATAAGACAAATGTGCTTTGCTGCAGTAGCTTAGGCATGGACTACATATATATTTATGTCTAAATTTTAACTCTTTAGAAAGGCTTAACAGCAAATATGAACAGTGATGTTTAAGAAAGTGGTATAAGTTAACCTTGATGACTGTCACCACGGAGGCATTCCTTGTTCTGTGGTCACACTTCAGTTACAATAAAACATGCTTATGGAACACATAGTCAAAACTTGTTGTCAATTATTTAGTATTCCCATAAACCATTAGATGGTCAAAAATATCTTTAATTGATTCCATCTCTACCTACACTACTTATTATTTATTAGTATAACAAACTTCTCCATGGGAACAGCTAATTGTACCTCCCTAGTGGCCACTTCAAGTGGAATAAGCATTGCACAGTGCTGCCTAAGATACTGCTGAAAGGTCTTCAGCATTTGGGATTTGATTAAAACTGTATTACATGTACACATCAGCAACCATTGCTAAAACAAAGCACTAATTTAAAAAATCCTTCTGCTATACTGCTTAACACAATTGAAAAGCCTGCATGCATGGAAAGAGGAGGATGGGAGAGTCTGCTCTCTCTTTTTTTTTCCCCTCAGACAATCATTTTGTAATAGAAATAATATAGCATTCTCTTCTACAATGAGAAAGAAGAGTGTGAACCCTACCAGCTGCACTGTGGGAGAGACCTTTTCCTCTGACATACATGTAGCACAGCTCGCTGCTGCTGTCTAAGCTGCATGGTTTTGTTTCCTGGTTTTTTTTAAAGACATAATTGTTAATCTGTTCTATAGTAGAAAAGACAGATGTTATGGAAATAGTAAGCCACACTGTTTAGATTGTTCTCTGACAAGACATTCCATAGTCAATATTTCACAAAGAAAGCTTTGGACAATAAAGCATCCATTTTGAGACAGGGTAGGTGAGTTGTAACTACTACTGAACAATAACAACATAATAGCATTGCAAGCATATTATAACATTTAATTAACATGTTCATAACACTATGTAAGAGGTAGCAAACAACTTTTACAGTGACCAATCTAAACCAAGATTTCACAAATACATACTAAGCTGATTATTGGGCTACATTTTAACAAAAAAAAACAAGCAGGAATTTGAGTTCTTTCATCACACTCAGAGACCCTTTGTTGAAATGAACAATCTCTGAAAATCTCCAAAGATGCAACTCAAAATGTCACTGGCTAGTTTTTTGGGGTGCTTTTTTTTGGGTTTTTTTTGTTTGCTTTAAGCCGAAAGGCATATCTGGAAGCAATCTTTCAGGCAATTGTTAAGAGATGCATTTCAAAAACTGGATTTGAACCCTGCAGAAAGGAGACTCACATTCCTTTCTGATGCCCAGATTACATATCTGAAAGTGAATTTAGACTGTAAGTGTACCACCAGGTTTAGGTCATTGGAAGAGCAAAACACAGGAAACACTCAGAACAGCATCATGAATTTGTTCAGAATGGTCATGAATAACGCTGTCAGTTCAAATCACCTCAAGGGCATAAGCAGAGTGTCAGGAGTCTTAAAGGTAAATATAAACCTTGGGAAAATAATGATGAACTTGCAAGCAAAACCATCATCATTGTTTGCGATTGGAAGTGCGATGCCTTAAGCCAGATGTTGACCACTGACCAGGGTACATTACTCTCTATACAGCCCTTTAATTCAAATTGCCTTCCATTTGAAATTTCCTACTTAACAAATAAATATTACGTTTTGCTTTTCTTTTCCTATCTTTTATTTTTGCAATGTTTAAGAGGAAAGAATAAAATAGTGATACATTTTATAAAAGTCTAAAAATAAAAACATTTAGAAAAAAACCCAAATTTTTGATAAATATTTTTATTGTGAAATTTGTAATAATTTTTTCTTCTTTCCTTAAGTAGTAGGTTAAGTAGAACCTCCAGGACCTATCAGACATTAAAAGTAAGTAATGTGGAGCAAAGAAGAGATGGAAAATGAACAAAAATTCAAGTTAGAGGCACTAGCAGACAGAGCAGCTGAATTACCAGCTGTGGTGGACAAACATTACTGAAGCAGAAGCAAAAGCAGGACAGAGAGAAGAGGAAAACAAACCACCAGCATGAAGTAACAAGAGTAACATGAGCTTAAATGCAGTGATTTGTAGCTCCTCTCTCTGAGAGGGAAAGCTGGCATACCTAGGAAGTGATAACTGGTATTTTACATTACCTACACTTCCAGGTAGAGTTTCTGCTTGTGTGCAGGTCAGCCTCACTGGACACACGCTGTCCAGTTGCTCTGCACATGCAGAAGGCTACTACACAGAGCATTTGCAGTAGGGATGTCCATACACAATATCTGGTGTTAGCTGTGGGGTATCCTTCAAATTGGGTACCCCAGCCACATCACATCTTGAGGTAGCAGAAAGGCCAATACCCACTGCAGCAAGCAGTTTCCAGAGGACATTACAAAAGGAAAAGGTTCTTATTTTACCGTTGCTAACATGGCTTTAAATGTAATTTCAGGACTAATATTCCACTTTATGTCTTCAACCATTTTTTAAAAGAACATTGGGTATTTGGATAATTCCAATAATATCTTATTTTCTGCAAAATATTCCAGCCTAACATTGACCCAACATGTTTGCCTGTGTATAAGAGGCACTAGAGTGTAACACATGCCCTCCATGCCCATACTTATTGCTGTCCTCCTGATTTGTCCCATAAGATCAGTGGCAGTACTGAATAGGAATGATGTATAGGACACATCTTAATTTTTTTTTACACACTATAATGGGTGGGTAGCTTGCATCAGTATAAATCTGAAATAACTTTCTGATGCCTTGGCATTCACCAAGAATTAATAAACTAAAGTAAGCTTAGAATCATCTCTGCTTCTTAATTCTAACTCGTTGTGGGCTTTATTTACAACCCTTCTATTAGCTTCCAAAAATGTGTGAGATATGTAAAAGCCTTTTAACAGAACTGGTTTTGAATGACAGTCAGTGTTTTTCAACATATTTAGTAATCACTTTTACTCACTGTTTTATTTCAAAATCTGTTAAAATCTGCTGGGTTATTTTAATCTTTTTTCTCTCAAGAGAAAGAGGAGCTGCCACACCGGTTTGAACTGATCCCACTATTACCACTAGGAACATTGTTTTGACAACAGCAGACTGACTCCACTAGATGATCTTTACCTTGTCTTTTAGTTGCCATATGACTAAGGCAATAAAAGTAGGATATTAATATATGCCTCCACCATAGATATCTTATGAGGTATAATTTTATTAGCTTGCTGTAAAAGAACTAGTCAAAAAGATCAGAATGTTCTTCCTATAAACTCCGGCATCTCAATGTATATTTTAACCCTGACAATATAACAATAAACTACAAATACACAAGCGTTTTGTGAAAACAGACAATTTGTTCAGATTCAAGATGCTCATAAACCAATGTGATTTCCAGTGAGAATGGAACAAAAGAATCGCTGAAAAGGCATCACTGAAAGGGATGAGCTTTAGAACTAGGAAGAAAATGTTCTCTTCATCTTGACAAGAAATCTGAAAATAGAAATTCCTCTAGATTATTACTTCACCAAACAAACTTGGTATCTTGACCTATCATTTAATTAAAAGCTTTCCAATATAGCCTGAAAAATGCAACTTTTTGTGTTCTAAATAGCTAATAATAGGGGAAAGTCTCTGTAAAACCCAGACAAGCCACTTGATTTTTTACAGATTAACATATCTGGCTCAATTGTAATGGTAGAAATACGGAAACCCAGAGGGAATTGTTCTGCTGTTATTAGGACTCTCTATAAATAAAATATGAAGCATATATTCCAAGAACAAATCTCCATTATGACTACAAAGAGGTATCTAAATGAAGAGAGAATTCTCTTGCTTACAGAGTATAGTGAAACAGAAAATCATTGTAAACAAAAAGCTTTACCAATATAACTTTTTCTGAAAATATTAATGAATTTTACAATAGAATATTGTTTCTGTTTTGAAAGAGCCAACTCCCAACCAATGCCCCAGATAGTCTCTGTATTAATTTACCCCAATATCTGTTTTAATAAAAATCATAATACATAAATAACAAAATTAGAACAAATTAAAAACAACAAAACCAAAGTAAACAAAGAAAAAAAAAGGGGGGAATTAACACCAAAACACACTTAGTCCACAAGTTAGCAAGACTAACTGGTAGAGAAGCAAGGAAATGGGGGTTTTCAAAACACTATAAAAGCTGTAGCTGGAAGTCAGTCCTTCTTAGGTTTAAAAGACTGGTTACTAACACACCATATTGAAAAAACTACAAGAGGTAAGCTGTATGTTCACTAGTAGCAAACTAGCAAAAGATGAAGTGTTACAAATTTTAATAAGGAATCTCAAATGCATTTTTTAGTAAAGAATCTGGATTTTTAAAACTAAAGACTCATTTTCTTACATATAGAAATACTTCTATATCTATTATACTGTACGATATAGTTTTTGATACTTTTTGATATAGCTTCTTAGCTGTTAACAACAATAATACCAAAATATTAGCAAAACAATCTAAAAAAAGAAACCAGATTCACCAAATCATGGCACTTCCTACGAGACTTTTCAACTTTCTTTGCCCAGTGGCCTCTTACATCTCAGCAATAAAATATTGTGCCTTATCAAATCAGAGACCTAGTTATTACCAAGACAAGTCAGATATCACTGTATAGAAAGTCCTCTGAAACAAGAACAGCTGCTTCTGCTATTCCTGCCTCTGAATGGCAGCTAAGTCTCCAAGGATCTCCAGCTCCCTACGAGCACCCTTACCCTTCTCTGGGCAAAAGCAAACACATTCTTCTCAATATTCTGAGAAGCATGAGAAAGTGCTGAGTCTCCATATTTCCCTAATCCAAAATTTCTCATTTAATTAATTTTCTGCTTCCCAGCCTAGCCTGGGCTCAGATTATGCATCCATTTAACCCCTGAACCAGTTTTCATCTGCCAATCATTTGTTTGTCACTTTCCCCTCATCAGACTAGCGCATCTCCATAGCTTTTTTTATCACCTGGAAATTGGATACAGAAGGGCTTAACATCTTCTCCCTCACATGACAGGAGAAATCAACACAGATTTTTCACCTAAGTGCCCTTTCCTTAATAACACCTCAAAATCCCCTACAACGAGAGAAAACAGATATGAAGTGACCTTAGATGAAGAGTTAGACTTCAACACGGTAGACAGGAGTTGTCTATCTTTCCATTCTGTACATGGCACAGCACAGAGGTACATTCGTCCTAACGGGTATGTTGAACTCTATCACTCCAAACACAGGAGAACAATAATAATTACTGCTTCTAATTAGAGTAAACAAGATATAGCGTGGGCTAGGTTGAAAAGTGTTCATCATTAAAATCAGAAAAAAATAGTGCTACCATATTTCTTGTATATATATTAAATATATGAATAAGTCTATAAAGATGAAAAGATAACTTTCATATTAAGCTAGGATGTTTTAATGACTTCAGAGTTCCATTATCATGTTCAAATGTTTAATGGAGAGTTTACTGCTGCTCAATTCTTAATAATTTTAAAACACTACTATCTTTACATTTTGGGGGGAAAGTATGCAAAATGACCACTTTTTCGGTTTCATTGTAAAACTTCTCTAAAATATCTTACATTTAGGTTTTGATATTATTATTTAAATGAAAAATCTATCAGTGAAGTTCTTCTTTTCTTTGTGTTTCAGTTGTTTTGGGAAGAAGTTATTCTGGGATGGTAAAGTGATATAACATCCATCATAGTTTTTGATATGACAAAGTTACAAAACACTGACCAACAGAAAGCACTTCCCATTTTTTAGCCTTCAATTCTAGAAGATAACATCTAAAAGGATTTCACGTCTCCTATTTACCCTGAGGCATCAGTTCATATTTCAGAATTATCTACTTTAGAGAACTCAATTATCCTACTGTTCTGGTGCAGAATGTAAAAAAGAATAGCCAAAATTTTCCTTTTTGGGAAATCTTACCCTTTTAAAACAATGATCATAAAAGAACATTAAAAATGTACTAACAAAAAAAAATGTTTATACATGCTTATATACACATGTAGTTGTATATACACATCCACATATATGTATTTCTCTCAAAGACTAAACCTTAAAGTCCGTATCTTCTCTTTAATTGTGATCTACAATGAAAATGTGTTCATTCTGGAGATGCCCCTGACTATCTCATTTCATTGACTTCCAGGCACCTCAGTTGGCTCAACAGCTGCAGAGAAGCAAAGGGAGGGTGATTATTATTGCTTTGCAATTCATCTGTAGGGAGTAATAAGAACAAATTTGCTCCCATTGAAAACAAGCCACATACCTGTAGACAACTTGTCTAACTGATGGTCAGACTTGGAGACATAAGGTCAAAATGTCTTTTCCATTTAAAAGAATGCTATCCAAACACTGTTGGTTAACAATGTTAACAAAATAATGCACAGTAATAATAAGAGATCAAAAAATACCCTTTCATCTTCTTTTGGACAAATACTACTTCTGTTTCTTAGCTGCCAAAAATGTACCAAAAATGACTGTGAAGGCTTCCACAGTGACCCGTTGTAACTCTGTTATAAAATAATACTGGTAGCATTCTGCCTTTTTTATATATAACTTCCGTGACTGCCATGAGGAGGGGGAAGAACAAACCAAAAATTTATTGGAGAAAAAGTAGAAAGGTACAATAGATTATTAGCAACAATGTCCTATTGGCTTCCTTCAACACACTTGTGGACTGCTAGAACTTACGTGTGCTGGGAGAGGCAATGTTTATTATTCTATTATGCATAAAGTAATGACTCTATTTTCTTCTAAAGGGTCTGAGATCAGTGGTTAGCCAGCTAAGCATGTTTATTAACTAGTTTGCTGAGGTGATTTTCTCTTTTTCCAAGCAGCAGTAGAATCCAGCTAGAGAAAGGCTGATAGAGTCAGCGACCTGATCCTTACCAGTGGTGCCAGTGGCAGGGGCTGTGACTGCCTGATCCACCCGAAGTAAATCTGCCCCTGGGTAAGCCTTTCTTCTGTGACTGGCAAACCAGATACTGTGCAGTAACTTTTTACAGAATCCTGAGAGTGTGAGGTATGTTTCAGGAAGATTTTTTATTTTTTTATTGAGTAAGGTTCTCATTGTGAGTAAAAGTGGCAGAATCTGATCCAAAGGGATTTAAGCCAACTTGTGGTTTTTCTTATTGTTTGAGTCATGTTTTTACTGCTTTCCCTTTTAATGCTATGTTTAAATTCAAGTGTCATTTCCAACGAAATAGCTATGATAATCTGTGGCAAACTGATTAATAGCACTTACGCAAATTTCAATGACCACAAAGTTGTGAATGTGTCTGTGTGAGTGATCTACTTCTTATAAAGTAAATGAGTGTTCTTTCACATGTTTAATAATACTCAGAATTTTCTTCTCCTCCTCTTCCTCTCTGCATTCACTCTGAAGTCCTCTCGTTCTCTCATTTGTTGTTGTTGTGGCAAAGTTATTTTTTTTCTTCACTATTTCCACTCACCCACAGTTAATCATTTATGGCCTTTTCCACTGCAAACATGTAGAAAACACGTAAAAAGGAAGCCTGTTATCACACAATCAGCAACTCCGATTATAGCTTGATCAGAACTGACATCACTGTGGTTTCATTAGTGATATTAGATAAGTGCAATCTATTTTCAATCTCTTTTTTTTTTTTCTTTTGCAATGTCAAAGACGGCACTCACCCTTCCCTGACTGGTTTTGCTTGACAGTGACAAGACTGCATAAAGGATTCCTTTCACTTATCATCTGAAGACCATTTTACATGCCAAACAAATCAAATCTACCATCTCTCACCATCTTTATCAACCTGCCCAGACAAAGGGTAGGAAGCACATTACAACCTTTGACTTGTAACTTATTTTTCTCTACTTACAGCCTAAAGCAACTCTTAAAATGTAGAGGATGTACGTGCAAACAAGCAAGTTTTGAAATATAAGTACTAGGGCAGAGAAATTCTCCTACTGACAAGATGTCCCAATGAAGAAAATGTTCTCCCCCTTGTGTTTCATCTTACATGTTCTACCCTAGGTTTGGCAGATATCATACATAAAGCAATCTGCAGGCAAAATAAGTGCTCATCCGAGGGGTTTTTATTTTATTTTTAATATTTTTATTTTGTTATTTCTACAGTTCCAATAAGTGAATGAGTAAAAGTGCTCTCAAGTGGGGAATCTGAGACACCTCTGGAAAATAGCTTTTTGCCTAGTGAAAATAGTATTATGAATTTTAATTTATCTATTTTTCATTATATAGTGCTTCTACAGCACAGTTAAAAAGAAATGGACCAGACCCTGTCCACAAACATGATTCTTCAAATTTGTCCTTTTTGTAGGAATTTTTTTCTCCTGTTGACAATTGTGAAAAATAATGCTGTCCTAAGTTTCAGTGAGAGTCTGGTTTTTCCTCGGATGTTTCCAGGTAGACTGACTCAGGAACATGCTTGCACAGAGTCACATGACAAAAGGCATTCCTCTTGAGAGGAACCTGAGAAAATCCAAAGATCCTGGCAAAGCTAAGGGAGATCAAACATCATGATCTTCTCAGGGCAGGACCTGGGGGAAGTTTTTTTAAAGCTGTATGGGTGCTTAAGAGTGCACCTACCAGAATGCCTGGATAGTGAATATAACAATTCAATATTTGATGGTTAAATTAAGTTATTGTATTCCGTAAGCGGGAAAAATAGATTAGAAGAATAAACATTCTGTCTTGTCTGGTTTCTCATCTCTCTCCCTGGGTGCTTTCTATGGGTATCCCTGTCAGAGACAGTATTCAGGATTAGATAAGCTAGTGTGGTAGTTCTTCCAGGTTTAGTTCACTTGGACTCCAAAGTTCAACATCACAAGGAAGGATACTTGTAGCTGCTGCAAGATTGTACCCTGAAGTTATACCTTAGAAACCTAGAATTAAAAATGGTAATGGATGTTCTTGTACCAAACTGGCTGGGAAGTGAGTGGGATCTCAAGATGGGTCCAATTTAAATATGCAAGTGGTCATGCACTAGGCAGTCAACCTCATCTATACTACTTATATCAATAATAATTACACCATTAAGTAAAAAGACTTTGGAAAAGAAGATAGACTGGATGTAAGGTAACATTAAGTTTTCATATGTATTATTTGACGTGATATTCACAGTAAATAGTATGTTAAATCTTTCACACAAGCTAGATTTGTTCTACAAAGAAGAGAGGGAGGGAAAGTTCCTTCTTTCCATAAAAGGAAGGAAAGGAAGCTAGAGAAGATGAAACATTGATTCTGGACGAATATAGAATTCAGTCACATATGCAAATGATTTAGAGATAGAGGAATATTCAGTCTGGGTAGGTAGCAGCATGCAGAAAAGCAGCTCTCCTCCACAACAGCTCTAAAGCAAAACAATAAAACACAGTTCAGCTCCTTCTGCCTTGAATAGGAGAAAGGCAATCTGGATATTTCCCATGAATACATCTTTTTCTTCAAATTGAGGCACTTGAAACACCAAGAGAGATGAAGAAATTATAGAATTCAAAAGGCAGATTGAAATCTAGTAATGGCAGACACTGCAGCCGCAAATAAGCACTGTCAAAGTGAAGACAGCAACACTGAGTTCTCTGCATTGAGGCAAACCAAGAAGCCCCTCTGTAGTCCCATTAACTTTAAAATCTCAGCTGGATATACCACCTGTGCAGACATTGCATCTTTTCCTTACTCATGTATGTATGTTTCCATAATCACCTCTTTTCATTTACCTATAACCTCTATTCTCATACAGACACACCTATTCTTTGATCCTCACTCAGGCCTTTCCCCCATTCACATACATTTCTCATTAGCACAGACAAGATGCATCTGACTAGAGGAAGGGTTTCTGTCTGAAATGGGAGTTCAGGTGTGTGAAGGAAGAGGCTGGGTCTTTGGGAGAGAAGATGATTAACATTTTTTTAACAATACAGTAGCTTTGGGAAACAGATGCATGTCTGAGTGGGACAGAGAGGTGGGAATAGTTAAGTAGAGAGAGCTACAAAGATATTTTCATACAGATGAAGATAAACACAGTAAAACCATTAAAGTCTAATTTTGGAAAAAGTTCTTAGAAGCCATTCCCGGCTAATTATTCTCCAGTAATAAATGAATAGAA
Organism: Scolopax mira; assembly: GCA_004320125.1. Classification (NCBI taxonomy): domain Eukaryota; kingdom Metazoa; phylum Chordata; class Aves; order Charadriiformes; family Scolopacidae; genus Scolopax; species Scolopax mira. The sequence continues at coordinate 190,899 of BJBW01002429.1, forward strand.
TAGTAAATGTTATTAGAATAATTTACTATTCATCAAGAATAATAAATGAATAGAATAATTCATTATTCCCACATCCTTGTTCTTTGCAAGCTCTGGCAAGCTAACTAGGGCAGCAGGAGGAGTGTCTCAGGAAGAGCAGGGATACAATGCACACAAAACTTGGAAAAGAGGCTTTAATTTTAGGTGAAAAGTTCACGTATCCAATAGCGTTTTGCAACTGTGCTACTGACATGAAGCATCGTTTGAGCCATGTGCACCCTACTATACTCTGTAATACCTATTTGGCTTGTCATTGCATAGAGATCCAAAATTATGGAATAGGACTACGATCTTTTCATACAGGTAGTACTTTTTTCAAAATTATTTAATTATTTCCATGCTTTTGTTAGCATAAACAGGTTAAGCAAACTGGTATGGTATTGGCACAAGTAACAGAAATAAAAATTAATACAGCCTATATCCAACTCTCCTGCCCAATTTCCTGGTTCCCCATATATTATACAAATATATAATGTATATATTTTGCGTTTTCATCCATATAACACACTGAAAGACTTTCTTTCACCACCAAATAACATACAAATCCTTTATTCTCTCACATGTTCCCCAGATATCTTTCTCTGCATCCCAGGCACAGTTATGTCTATAGACTCACCATGTGCTCTCTCCCAGAGCTCCGCTTGCTTCATGCTGAGCCTACTGCTCTCCACCAGCAGCCAAAGGTCACACTATAACAGTATCAACTGAACTTGCCTAGGACATCTATGAATGTAATGAGGGTTCACAACAGTAAGTATAAATTTCTAGGATCTTTCCATTCAGACAGAGTTTACTAGTAAAAGCCATGAATGTGCTCCTATTAAGGCCTATATTCTGCTTTTGGCAGGTTTTTGTGCCACTAGATGCTTCTTCTGTCAGACCCAGTTTATTAGATGAGATCTAGGCTTCTAGTGTTTCTCAAGGGATCATAGTAAATCCATTTAAAAAAAATAGCCCAGAAACATACAGTGAAAGGATTATTTTTTCTCAAATGTGGGAAAAAGGTCTTCTTTCATACTAGGTTAGTACTGTGTAAAACGTACACAGTAAAACAATAAACTGATGGTTGATCAGTTTAGCATAACGAACTAACCATCCTTATAACCTTGGGCAAGTCATTTAATCTTTCTCTGACTCAGCTTCTAAGATGTAAAAGAGAAAATCTTCCTTTATCTTACTGCCTATCCTCCTTTTTTTGCCCTTGGTTTAATCAAGTTCAGTGGGTTCAGGTCTATCTGTTAACATGCATCTTGTAACTGGACAGTCCTGCAGGGGTTCTGCAATGAGCATAGCTCACTTCTGTCCCAGGACGTGTCTGTGTTTTGCAATCTGTTTTACATAGCATCATTCTCAGACCTTTCTAGACTATGGAAAAAGATAATAAGCAAGCCTAAGATAATCCCTATGCATGGACAGCTTTAAAAGAAGATGATTAACTCATGTTTATAATATAGATTGATCATTTAAAAAAAAAAAAAAAAAAAGGTTGTGACTCAGACAGAACAGCTTCCACCATAATTCTACCGTAGCCAGAGACGCTTGGTGATCTTGCAGTGTTCTAACATCCTAGCTCACTTTTTGCTGTGCATAAGTTTTTGTAACTTTAATGAGTATTTAAACTCCGGGAAATTCTCATGTCCTCTCTGAATATTTAACACAAAATAGCTTTTCAATGAAAATCTTTGAGATGCTGTGGTGTAAACCAGTATTTTTGGACTGTCCTGGCCAAGCCAGGCATCTGACTATTGCAGTTGAAAAAGGAGAGAGTAAAAAGATGTAGAGGTGGCTGACATTACCAAAGAATTGCTAAAGCAAGACGTGAAATACATGTGAGAGGGAAAAATGTTTTTCCAGTGATCGTGAGATGAGAACCTATTGAAGTGCTTTAGGTACACATAACTAAGAAAGGCTGTTTCTTACAAATGTTATATACAAATTCTGAAGCCTAGAGAGATGCTCACAAAACTTCTTAACATGTGACCTCAGTTTATCTCAGCTACAAAATGGGGTCTTTTTAGAGTGGGTTTTTTATTTTGTGTATATTTTTAATGGGTTTTGCAAAGAAACCGGCACAACTAGCTTACACAATTTTTCCAATTTTAAGAAATGTTCCTATTCGAAACTAGTACCAAAAATATTTGATAATATTCTCATGACCTGAAGCACCAAAACCATTTCATACGAGTCAAAATATCTTGTCTCCTCATAAAAAGGGAAAAGTTAACATTTTTACTCTAAAATGTCATTTTATCTCAGTTCCATTATTTTATTCTTTAAAAATTTTGAACCAGGAAAGTGTCTAATCAGACTCTTTTTGTGAATCATCACCTTTTGATAAAAACAAAGTTGGTCAAAAAATTTCCTATGAATTGAACTGTTTAGCTAACTTCCCTTATCTTTTCTGCACCGTCTGACCTATATTTTTATTCTGTGCTTCACAGAACTTTCTGCTAAAGTGTAAACTGCTAATCTACTTGATGCTATCCCTAATTTTCTCGCTATGGGGATCTAAAATTTGATGATGCTTCCTCTTACTTTAACTGTAGTTAAATGCCTTCTGTAATAAAGGGAGGGGACACAGGAAGGCCAAGGAGAAGCTTCTTGTAGCGTGACTCTTAGTCTTGGCATATTCAAGAACTTCCACAATAGTTTTTATTACACTCCTAAATACTTGAAAACAGTATATAAAATAATATACAATACAGTATATAAAATCAGGATAAAAACTAAGGAACATCTCATGTATCTAAGTTGATCTCATCTAAATCAAAATTCTCCCAGCTAAAAAAGGAACTGCTGATGTGAACAAAATAATTAACCTTCACCAGAAAGCATGAGAAAATGAAAGTGTCTCACACTGTCCCAGGGTAGGCAGACTTAGAGGCAAGAGATAAAAAGAGGCAAGGTATGAAGTATGCCATAGGTACAGAATACTTGCAGGTGCACTTCATATACACC
>BJBW01002431.1:0-55811 GCA_004320125.1 Scolopax mira
AACAATTAACCCTTTCCCCACCAGACCCAGCACACACATCCAGAAAAATGTAATATCCATTTTTCTAACACCCCGATGCAACACTCTATCAAAAACTATCTATCATTTATTATTGGCTCTACTTCTAGCATCATTAGAGAAAGTATATTTAAAGAATAACAAGCAAACATGTTTGGAAGGATTTTTTACAAGCATACAAACATACAAATGCATACAGGTTTCCATAGGAAAAAGTATATTAAACCAGACTTTCAGCTATGTGTTAAAAAATTCAGCCTCTGGCAGAATTTATTCTTTATTCCAGCAATTTTAGAGCAAGGGAGATACAAGATCCATAGAGCAAAAGTTTTTCTTTAAAAAATGTATTTAGACAAATAAGTGAGACAACTATGTGAAGTAATACATTGTTAGAGAATTGAAAGTACCCTATACTGTAGTGCAAAAATGAGGTAGCATACAGAAAAATAGAAAAATTTGAAATGAAACAAATTGTTTTCCTTGCCTAGGACATGACTGTGGAGCTCATTACCACAGGATATCAATAGCACAAGGGATTAGTGGGATTCAAAAGAAGGTGAGGAATGTACATGAACTAGAAGAAAAATTGTATCAGTAATTAATGGTTTTGAAAGGAGCAGAAACCTCATTCTTCAGGACTTAAAGTTGAACTGCAGTTATAAAGGAGACCTTTCCTGGTGGTGATTAGCCTCTAATTGTCTATTAGAGGGGGTTTCTGAAATTACTTAGTGACACAGCAAGCTAACGCATAACATAAAACCCCAGATATTTTCTAGAGTAATGTCTGGTGTTATCATATTTGGAAGACGCCAATTTTTCCTAATTCTTGTCAGTTACCACTATGTGATTGAAACTGTGATGCATAATTTATAGGTATTAGGATTTGGGGGTTTATTGCTACAAAGTTCTTTGGATTGTAGAAATTAGTCTTCTTGGTAATTATTGGCTGGATTAAGAAAGGGGGAAAAAATCAGAAAGAATAAATAAAAACATTTGTACTATTTTTGCTAGCCCACCTGCAGTTTTTTATACCTGTATCATGTCCTCTTTTATTTTCTGTCTTCCTTGAATAAATAGTCCAAGCCTCTTCAGTCTCTCCCTGCAGAAGCTGTAATGCCTCTATCTCATTCCTCTGTTTGCAGTAGAATGGTATAACAGAAAATGCTAGTTCTCATAGATCATTCTTTTGTGTAGCTGGAATACAGTATTTTTGGTATTATTTTCTATCCCTGTTCCTTACTAATCGTAGCATTTTGCTTGTCTTTCAGCTGCTATTGAAAGCTAGTTTTGCAGAATGACAAAAAGCATAGTCAGTGGGAGGAGCTGTGGAAAAGGATGTTGAGTAAGATCTAGATTTTAAAAATAGTTTTTAATGGGACATATAAAAAGTTCTTTGTTACATGCCACCACAAAGGGTTTTCATACATGTTTAAGGTCATATACAAGCATATCTCTACTTCAGTGGTGTAAATTAAGGACAAATGCCCGATTCTGCACCTGGCACGGTGTAATTTTGGATGTATGTATAGACTGCGGGACAAGAGGCTGATGTGCAGGCCTGCAGGAAGAGTTGCGGGGGTTTTGGTTGATGGTAAACTAAATATGAGTCAACAATGTGCCTTGGGGCAAAAGGCCTTGAGTACAATCTAGCTAAATGGTAGAAACTGATTTTCCCACTGTAGTCAGCATTTGTGCAGCCTCACTTCAAGTTTTGGACTCCACAATATAGAGATATAAAAATATTAGGATGCGTTCAAGAGAGGGCAAGGAAGACGGCAAAAGGAATAGAGTGTATGAGTTATGAGAGTGGCTGAGGATAAAAGGTTTGTTCAACTTAGAGGAGACTTAGATGAGACTGACCTCACTGCTGTCTACTGCTTCCCGATGAGGGGGAGCAGACAGGGAGGTGCTGATCCATTCTCTTTGGTGCCCGGTGATAAGATGCCAAGGAATGACCTAAAGCTATGTCAGAGGAAGTTCATATTGGATATTGTGAAAAAGTTCTTCGCTGAGAGGGTGGTCTAGCACTGAAACAAGTTCTCCAGGGAGTGGTCCATGCCCCCAAGCCTGTCAGTATTAAAGACACACTTGGATGACACTCTTAAATACACAATTTAACTTTTAGGTTGCAATGTATGGAGTCAGGAGTTAAACTTGATGGTCCTCATGGGTCCCTTCTGATTCTTAAAATTCTATGGTTCTATGATTCTATGATATGATGAAGTGTTTTCTGGACTAAATTCACCAGGGTGTAGGCTGAATGCAAAAAAGACCAGAAGGACTGGAGCCTAAATAACTTATCTGGATAACGTTAAGACATTTATCAACCCATTTCCATTCACGATAAAGAAAGAGACTTAAAATTTATATATTTGAACCCCACTGAGAGTAATTAGCGTTCTGGTATCAAACTTCACCTCCTGTTCACTCTTCCAAATAACACCTGTTATTCATGATGTAAGCTTTATAAAAGTCATTGTTTCAGATAGTAGCAGCATAAATTCATCTGTTCTTCTTTAGGCTCCATTTTGTGCTTTACTTAGTAAGAATAGCACAGCATTATTTTTTTTTTCTCCTGAATTCCCACAATTCCTTTTTCTGCAGCAAAGATCAATCAATCGGTATTACATTACTCTTGATACTGATACCATATCATTCTGTAAAAAAAAAAAAAAATCAGCTTTGAAGAAGGCCATAAGTCCTCTTGTTCAATTAGTTCCATAGAGATAATGGTTAATGAGATCAGGAAATGCTTTTGCAAAGGAATAGCTCCAGGGAGCTATTAATTTGAATAGACTAAGGGGCATATCTAAGGCTATTGCATACTGCTTTCAAGGCCACCTCTTCTTTCTTTTTGAAGATTGAAACATGCTTTACTTTGAAATCTGTTAAGACAAATGTCCTTCAGAGGCTATAGATTTGATCAAGAAAGGCAGGACATCCCTACATATTTTATTTGTATTTTTTTGCATGAATTCCAGATATTACTAACCCTGACTGATTTAATTCACAGTATTTTTCCCACACTTCAGAGTACCCTATACATGCAAAAGATATCTCTGTGCTCAGTAGGCCCATGGTATAGTTCAGGCTGGAAGGGATCTTGGGAGGTCTCTGGTCCAACCTCCTGCTTACAGCAGGGGCTGCTGTGAGTTGGACCAGTTTGTACCCAGTCATATCTTGAAAACCTTGAAGGACGCCACCTCTCTTGGCAATCTGTGCCATGGCTTGACAGAAATCACAGGGAACAAGCTGCTGCATATAACCAGTCTGAACCTCTCATGTTTATACTTGTGTCCATTGTCTTTTGGACATGGATCCAACTTCTTGATTATTCATTGTAGGTACCGGCGGGTACTGCTAGGTCCCCTGAAGATGTCCTACTCCTGGCTGAAAAAGCCCAACTCCTCCAACCTCTCCTCACAGGATAAGTGTTCCAGCCTCAACAATCTTGGTAGTCTCCCCTGAACTCCCTCCAGTTTATCAATGCCTTTCCTGTACTGGAAGTTATCCAGTCCTCATTGCTGAATTTCATGCCTACTCTAAGGTATCCCACAAAACAAATCAGCAAGATTGACAAACACAAGTTCATGAAAGGCCATTGAATGTCAAGATTCACAACATTTTTAAATTTTTGTTGTTATTGTCCAAAAATATTAATTTTTAATCTACGGTATAAAAATTAAAGTTTTAAAAGTTTTTTTTTTTTTTTTTTTATTTTAACAAACTAGGAGAAATAAATGGCAGATACAGTGAGTAAAGATTTTTTTTTAGCTCTAGGAATGTGTGAAATGTAAACAATTGGACTGTGGGTTCAATATATCTTTGCAACATTTTTACATTAACAGTAATCTAATGGTTTGCTCTTGATTTAGCATTCAGTATGGAGATTGCTACCATGGTCAGAATAACTCTGTGAGGGCATTATTTAAACTCTGAAAAGGGTAATTTGCAATAAGGGAAAAAATTGGTGACTATAAACATTTGAAAATCAATATGTATACATATTTCTTCTTCTTCAAAACAAACTTATTTAATCTATTTTTTGTTTATTAAATAATCTACATAGAATATTACAGTTTTTTGAAATAAACTCTAACAAAGCTGTGTATTTACTGTTTAGTAGAGTCCCTTTCCATCTTTCTGAAAGGCCCCCTATAACTGAAAGGCTGCTATAAGATCTCCCTGAAGCCTTTGCTTCTCCAGGCTGAACAACCCCAACTGTCTCAGCCGGTCTTCATAGGAGATGTGTTCCAGCCCTCTGATTATTTTTGTGGCCCACCTCTGGACTCACCCCAACAGGTCCTTGTACTTATATTAGAGGCTCCAGAGCTGGACGCAGTACTCCAGGTGGGCTCTCAGAAGAGCAGAGGGGCAGAATCACCTCCCTTGACCTGCTGGCCAAGCTTCTTTTCATGCAGCCCAGGATGCAGTTGGCTTTCTGAGCTGTGAGGACTCATTGCCAGGTCATGTTGAGCTTCTCATCAACCAACACCTCCAAGACCTTCTACTCAGTGCTGCTCTCAATCCATTCTCCTTGCAGTCTGTATCTGTGCTTGGAATTGCCTTGATTCTCGTGCAGGACAAAAGATAATAAAGAGAACCTGAGCATCCACTTGTTTTGTCATGCTTTGCGGTGTAGTCAAGTCAGACTAATGCAAAGATTCATTTCAGTTCTGCTGTGCTCACTGTCCAGGCAGACAGAATACAAAGCAGTTGAGAAGTGCTTGAACTGATCTTATCGTGACAGCTGTTTAGGAGTACCAGATACAGTGGTGATGTTAGTTATAATACACGCAGAATAATCACAAAAAGTATTGAAGAGCATTTTGATACATGCACAGCAAATGTTAGCCCCTTTACAACACCTGAAAACGTAAAGCAACACAAATCTATTAGCTGATAGTTGTTAAGTCTATATTTCAAAATAATTTGTATCTTAATACAGGAAGCAGTAGTCTGTAAATTGTTGCCAAGAACATTGTATCTTTTAATCCTTTGACATCCAAAAATAAATATCACTATTTTAAACCCCAGTTGGACATTGGGACACACATAATTATTTTTAGAGCCCAGCATATATGTTTTACAAACAGCTTAACTTATGAACTTGCTGTGCCATACACTTTTACAACTTCAAATAAGACTAAATATTATATGATATTCCTAGCTTGTTGCTGTTAAAAAAAGGAATAATGCACTTCTCTTAATGAAATCCATATTCTCATATTGTTTTTGTTAATTAAGTACTAAAAAAGAAGAATTGCATCTAATTTAGATGACTACTTATGAAAAGGATTTTTCTACTTACATAATGAAAACCTCTAGAATATGTGTGATGGCTTTCACTTAATTAACAAAAAAGAAAATTTTGAAATAGTCCCTACCCAATCAAGTTTATACTTCCTTTCATGACTGATCTGCTAGCCATAATTGTTCTAAAATAGGAAGTATTGCAGAGATTTTTCACAATTAACTACTTACAATTAGAGATTTTCCTGTTTCTGTTGAAAAAGACAGTAGATATGGTTTTGGTTAGAATGGTGCTAAAGATGGTTCACATCTCTGGAATTTGTACAGTGCTAGTATGGTGCTAGTATATGTTAATCATATGCTATCATTTCTTTTACTTTGTTTACATCTCCACCGATTGCCCAAATAATTTTTTAAAATTTCTATATTGTTATTAAAACCAAACCTTCAACTTTCACAAATACCAATGCAACCTGATGCTGTGATAGCAGCCCCCTTAGTGAGTTTTTCCTACTTTTTAACAGTCTCCATATCTTCTGGTTTCCATCAGTAGAATTTGTTTCAATTAAAAAGCAATGCCTCTCAAAATTGGTCAACATATTTCAAAGATGATATTTTTAAGTGAAACGTGTTTTCTTAGGAGACAACCCCTCCCACCATGTTTCCAATATACTCAGTTTTGTTAAGAGACTAAGGAATAACAAACTGAGCTCATGTTATTAGCTAATGATTCTAAATTCTTAGTCCCAAATATTGAAAGAAAAAGAATCAAAAAGAAGATGTCTGGTAAGAAAACAGTCATGCTCCATATTTACTGCAAAGGCTGTTACTCAACAAAATACTAACAAAATGTGATAGCTCAAGAGGATCAAATTTATGGAACAACAAATCTTGTAAAAATCTTGTCTTTTTTTTTTTGGCATGGAAAAATGCATATCATCTTGGGCCAGGCTTTGGAGAACAGACCAATTGTTTTGGAGGCAAGCTCACTGAAGACCCTCCCAAGTCTATGCAAAATTTTTCATTAATTGCTTCCCACAATACCAGATGAATGTAGATAGTATGATTCATAGTTTAATTATTTGAGCACCATGAAACAAGAAAAACCTAAGAAATCCAAGAGTTTGTAAGGAATTATAAAAGGATCTATTTTTCTCTGAGACAGCACAAAAGAAATACAGATTTACACAAAGCAATAAACAACTTTCTGTTGTTAAATACCACTCAGAACAAAAGGAGTTGGCAGATTGTCCAGCTTCTCTTAAATAGTATTTGTAAGATAAGTGTCTATATGAAATAGCTATAGTAAAAATGTTTATCAATGCAGTTCTTCACAAGCTGGAATAATGTTGTTACTGTGCACTGATGGCCTGATCCTATACTTCCATCTGGGTCCTTTGCATCTCTGTCTTTGGTTGGATGCTCCCATATAAGCACCACAGCTTGCTGCTGTCTGTGCTCTGTCTTTCCTGATTAAAACTTGAAAGAAAAAAATAATTGAGAGCTTAATCTCAAGAGGTTAGGGCCAGTCTTTTCTTCAGTGTTGCCCAGTGACAGGACAAGAGGTAATGGGCACAAATTTGAACATAGGAAGTTCCACCTAAACATGAGGAAGAACCTCTTTACTTTGAGGGTGGCAGAGCACTGGAACAGGCTACCCTGAGAGGTGGTGGAGTCTCCTTCTCTGGAGACATTTAAAGACCACTTAGACATGTTCCTGTGAAACCTGCTCTAGGTGGACGTGCTTTGACAGAGGGCTTGGACTAGATAATCTCCAGAGGTCCCTTCCAACCCCATATAATTATGTGCTTCTGTGATTGTGTCCTAATACTGAAGGAAAAAGTGTCAAATAAAAAACAAAACAGAGCTAATACAAAGCAGATAAAAGACACAGTGCCTGTAATTATTTGAAAAACTTCAGAGGCTTAGTTCATAATTTTACAGGTTCACAAAATACATCTTTATGTGTGAACTGAGAGATTGACACACTGAACAAAATCCTGAGACTGAAAAAAAGGCACAAAAATTAAAAAGAAGTACAACAATGGAACATCAAAACTTCTTTATACTGTTGAAAATCAAAAGCAATGCAAAGGCAGGTGTAGATTTAATGCATAATATTACTTTATGTCGAAACACACGGTTATAAATATTACGTGCATATACAGAGTTCAGGCATTTTCTTTAAAAAGAGACTTCCAGTGTCTCAGTGTATCAGTTTAATGTGCACAGTTTACACTGTTTATATTGAAGTCATAGCACGTGCACATGAATTAGTCTGAAATATATTTCTACAACAGGATAGCCCTAATTTTGAAATTTAGAGTATATCCAGTTGTTACAGAAAGTCATTGCCAGTGCAACTCAGCAATTACCAGGAAAGCCATGTATGAAAACGGGCCTGAAGTGTTCCTTTATCACAGTCATTTCAGGATGTGACTTGCTTTGAAGTTTCTGAAAATTCACCAGAGCAATAATTATCGAATGAGATCACAAACACTTAAGATGATGGACACAGCAATTTCAGGAACTGAGAGAGACAGAAAGTGATATTAATCCAGTTATTCGTATAATAAAGTTAAATAACAATAGGACTCTTCTCAGCAACAGACCTACTGGAAAAAAAAGACCACAAAAATTGGAGAAAAACCCTAAACCCTTTTTTTTTCATTTTGATAAGTTTTTAGTGGTTGCAGCAGAGAAAAAAATATAGAGGAGACATAAGGCCTTGAGAATGGAGATGTGGTGGAACTGAATTGTAAGCATATTGAGGTCTGTGTAATACTTCTAGAGGTGAATAGGTTCAATGATCATTGTGAATTTTCATCTGGTTCTAGGGAGATGTGTGATAAGTAGAAAAGATTCAGCAGGCAAAGAGGAGGACTAACCCGAAGTTCATCTCCCCAAGTCTCCAGAATCTCACATCTTCCCTCCATCTCCTTTCTTAACCAAACAATTAAACTCCTAGACTTTCTTGCATAATAAATATTAGTTTCTCACTAGTGTAACAAAAAGGCTAATAGCTAAGACATTTAGCTCAATATTAGAAGAACATCCCTTCAGGAAGGCAAGTAGCATGAAACTGGACTTCATACCTCCAGGGAGACAGTGAAGGTAATGTATTGTGTCCTGTGGTGTTGTTTTGGATCAGGGGGAGGTACAGGAGGAAAACAACACAGTGTGGCCATGATTCTTACCAATGTTTATACACATGAAGACCAACTGGGCAACAGTTTTGTTATCTGCTGAGATAAAGATATGCAGAAATTGTTCTAAGAATTTAGGCAAGGATATGCTGAGGAATTCAGATACTGGAAGTTCGATATATGGATTCCATATCTTTTGGTACTTAAATATTCCTGTTTCAAGAATGTAATCCTTATATTTGATCTGATGAACCAGAAAGTCTGGGACACAGCACAGAACTGGGATCAGATATATCAAGCTTAATGCTTTCCCCATTGAATCAGTCTTCTTTTTCTTTTCCAGGCATATTCAAGTTTGAAAGTTTTCCTCTGCAGTGCCTCTGGGGTGTGCTTTGTTTTGCAATTCACAACTCTGCTTGTGAAGTAAATACCAATAAGTCTCACACCGAGCATATAAAACCTTTCCCTGGCAGCACATACAACAGCTTTGTTGCTCTCCTGCACTACTCTGTCTACATTTTCTAACCTTCACCTACCGTTTCTAGGGATGTGAGGTTGGTTTGATCTTCCTCTGCATTCAATCTGTTCCCATTCTCAGCAGATCAGGAATTGCCAAGGGATGCCAGCTTTTGTGTGCCTTTTGTGAAAGGGACACATACCCACTGAGGATTAAATCAAACTTGTTTAAAATGATTACACATTTTTGCACGTGGTCCTGTTACTAAATTTGAGCATGGGACTTTGCATACAACCCTCAAAGAGTTGAACTTTTTTCTTTTTATTCCCCCAACCCCAGGGGAAAAAGTGAATATGTTTAACATTTTATAATTACTATAATTTATTTTTAGACTTTCTGTCATTTTACCCTTTGGTTGCTTAATGATTTATTTAAACTTTCAAGTGAAATTCTTTTTTCTGTTTCATATCAAGACCAAAAGAAAAGGATGAAGACCTGGCCTCTCTTTATCAAGCTCTTTTTCTTTCTTATCTTTTTTTTTTTTTTATAGTGATTGATCTTTCTTTTGCTATCAGACACTCCTCTGGTTAATTGCTTTGGACTATCTCCTTCTATGTTTATAATACTGGCATTTAAAAAGAACAACTGAAAACACAATTAAGAAAAGCATGCTTTTCTAAGGATGCCTTCTTTTCCTTAGATATGTAAAAGGTAACATAAAATGATGAGTAACTTTGTGTTAGGGCTTTGTAATAGTCTGCACATTTGTTAGTTTTACATAAATTCTTTAAATAATCACTTACTTGAGGGAACAAGTAATAATAAAAATAGTATGTAGCTAAGACAACATAGCACATTAAAGAATTGAAAAAATTATTGTATAACCTACTCATTCCATACTCTACTGTTATTCCCTGGAGAGAATTCTCCCTCACTGTTTTCTATTTTACTCTAATAAGATTATGTGGGGATTCAGGATACAGACTTCTTCTGTCTCTTTGTTATTTTCCCTCTGGGGTTGTCATTCATGTCAGTATTTTTAAATCATTGCAGACATATTTATTTATAAGTGTATTTGGGTATGTATGCATGGATATGTATACAGAGAGACAATCTCAAGAAGTACAGATATTAGAGACTGAAAAAACATAACAGTTAAAATGATACATTCTTCCTGCTTTAATCTCACAAAGACATTCTTAAATGATGAATGCTTACAATTCTTCCTGATAGTCATCCTGCGTACACTTACCTCCTTGATGACTGCAGGAAGTCACATCCTCAGCAGGCTAAATTGGTATCTTTCTGTCAGTAGCCATAGAGCTACACCAGAGGACAATCTGTCCCTGTACAAACGTAAATAGTACAAGCACTAATTTTCCTTTGCCTTGAACCCAGTATAGCACATAGCATGTAGGGGAGCAACAATAAAGAATGAGTGAAACACTCATTGAAAGCCTAATGGCCAATGTTTGCAGAGAGAGAAATGAGTAGTCCCAGTGCATGGTTCTGCAGAATTAGATTAAAATTAAATAGAAACAGAGAAGAGTCAACATGGATAGAAATGTAAAACAAAATCAATAACACCCTCCAGGTCCCCCAAAATAACAAGATTTTATCTGTGGGAATTTGTTTGTAGACAGTGTTTTGGAAAAAATTACTAGGAAAAGTTAGTACCTGCTGGCTTTCCAAACATATATATAGGGCTCACTTTTGTTCCTGAAAAAAGCTTTAGCTTCACTGATTTGGACTCTACTAAAAAGTTTTAAGATGTTATGAATAGTATGTGTGAGTTCATGGGGTTACATAAAACAGAAATATTTTTAGAAATGGTGGACTGGTGGTTTTACTATGAATTTATGTATCTAGCTAGACATTTGTATTACTAACTATCCTTTGTTTCCAAAAATGTCTCATCTGAAAGAAGACTAAGTTTATAAGTGAGGATTGTTTAGAGAATAAACCAGGAAAATCTTTAGTTTCAAGTGGCTTTTGACTCCACAACAAATGTCTAATGTATGTCCTGGGTGAGTTTCATATTGAAGCAAAACAAAACAAAAAAGTCCTCCCTCATGGAGAACAGCAATGTTGATGACCAGAAACAAATCTGAATCAGTCTATGAGCGAAGTTTTGCACAAAGCTATACATGTAAAGCTTTATTTGAAGCTCTGGAATATAATTATAATTAAGACTTCAAAACATCTTTTTCATTACATTCGGTGCTTAAATTGTGTATCTTATTTTCATTTGAGATAAAAAGAGGTGCATATTTTGTACGTTGAAATTAGATTTGTAGAAGCATAAGCTCATTCCCAATGGCAAATATTACTAACTCCAATTCCAGTTATGAAACACTAAATTGTTTTTTAAGTGGGAGCCAGGTCTCTAAATAGGCTTTCAATATTAATCCGCCAATGCTTATTGTTCCTTTACTTTCTAGAGTTATGTTAGAATGGATGAACCAGGAAAGTCTGAATTAGATTTAAAATAGATTTTAGTATTATGAATTAGAAATACTTGGCATGAGAAGTGCCGTTTAGATTTAATGGTGTTAAAATTGTGGCTTAATTTTAGCCATGTTTTCCAAAAATTCTATGGATTCCTATAGTTTAGATGAGCTTGCAAGTCTTAGGCTATTTTTAATATTAGACTTCTTAATATTTAGATATTTTTAAAGTTTTTAGTGTGGTAATATTCAGAGGCTATTTGGGCTTACACATAGAATTTTGGAATTTTACCTTTAACAGGGAAATCAAAATAATAAGTAAAATATCAGAAATCTAAATTCTGGACTTGTTTTATGCTACAATGGTAGACACAGGAATGTCTGAAGAGTTTAGTGGCAACCATATAATGTCACAAAGCAGTGCAGTGCATGGAGGCAAGAAAAAAAATTCTCTTTATTACACAAATCCTGCAAACTTGTGCTGGTATTAACCAGGTGCTTTTAGGACAATGTTAACAATGTTAAGAAAATAAACTAAGTACCATTAAACTCAAAATAGGATGGATCTTAGGGTCTGAAAAATACGCTATTTTCTAAAAGTAATTAAAAAAATAAAATACCACACACATGGATTTTATTGTTTAAATTTTCTTGTAGATGTATGTAGCCAAGCAGGGTGTGTATATAGTTCTTTTTTTTGTGAGAAATCTGAAAACTCTAAGATTTCTTGATTCTTTGGGATACTAGTAATCTTTGTCTGATCCAGCAAAGCTTCTCGTTATACAGATCTTGACTCATAGGTAGGGTTAAAATTAGAGTGGTTAAAATTAAGCATGTATATAAACGCCTTGCTGCACCAGCCTTCTGTAAGAAGCAGCTTTCTGTCTCTGGCATCTTTGTTGACAAGTTGTACCAACAGTAATGCTAATTAGGACTATGTCTGCTTTACAGGAGGTAGGAGAGTGTATTGAAAGCTTTCAAAATCTAGTATAACTACATGAAGAACTTCATTTATTCAATATTAACAGGTACTTGTCAGTATGAAAAAGGGAAAAGGTCAATAAAAATGCAACTCCCAAATGTATTAATTTCCTTTGTGATGGCGAGTATCCTGCCTTTTTAGCAGGCCATATAAATTATGCCTACAACACACAAGCCTGCTGCACTCTGGGATACTCCATCATTTCCAGGGGCACCTCCGGAAACATGCTTCTGATAAACCTCCACAAGCCATGAAGTGTGAGTGTGGAATGACCTTTCTGTGTGTTTCTGATATTATGATCATGTACTTACCCTAAAATTTTTCCACTTTTTGTAAAATATTAGTGGGACTTCAATTGCTTATTTTTCATAGATTTCCACACACCAGCTCTGTGCAGAGCAAAGCAGTAAACACATCCTCTTCACTAACTTCCATTTCCATATCCATTAATCAGATTTTCCAGAAGTACAGATACATGAGCTAGGCAGTGAAGTTTTGCTTTATCTTTTTTTTCCTTCAATGTCTACTTGTATATGACTATCTGTTTTGGATGTTGCTCCACATTTAGAGGATAAATAAGAAAATAGGGAATGAAACAGGAGCTGGAGTCCAGGTTTCGCAAATAGAGGCTACCACTCGACACATCTTACTCTACAGAACCCAAGAAAACTAGAAAACACAACACTAAAATACACACATTCTGATCCTCCATCCTCACCTGACTCTTTCCTGGGAAAGAGAGAGCTTAGAGAAGTGCACCTCTAGGAGTACTTATTTTTAAAGCTGTATTGTGTAAATGCCAGTTTCACTGCTACTTCACACTCTATTTCTTCTGGACTCTCTGGTAAATATCATCCATTTCTGTTGGATGCAGATGAATTTCCAAATTGTTCTATATTTTCTTTATGGACTTCAATCTCTGTAAAGGCTACACATGAGGAAGGCCATTAGAAATTGAATTTTCCAGCCATCCAGGTTAATAAACACCAATACCAAAAAAAAACCCAGTACTTAACATCTTGCTTGCAATGTAAATTAAATCGCTGGTTGTGTTTACAGCTATGAACAATTAAAACAAGCTAGAATCTCCAATAGTCTTAATTTCATACTGCTTTAATTTCACATTTTCATGAGGGTAAAAAGAGAAGCAAGCACACAGTCCACAGGCTTTTGGCATTCTTGAACCACAAAAATTATAGTAATAAAATCAAATCCTCTTTGTTTTTGTTGTAATTTTCACAGCTTCAGTTTCAGCAGACTCATATATTAAATATTGAACATATGTGATATAAAACAGGGTAAAGGACAATGAATTCACCAGACAGCTTTGCAAGAGTGTAGGACTAGAAAGTCAGATGAAGCCATTGAAAGATTAGAGTGGAATAATCTTTGTTGCTTCTTGGAATCATTTGAAACCTACTTTGATCTGTTGTTGCTCCAGCAGCTGTTTTGTAACTTCTATGGATCCTACACCAAAGGTGTTATGAGACTGACACATATAATACACAAAAAAGATAAAGTAAATGCTTTTAAATGTGAGTGGTTAGGCATAAACATAGGAAACTTAGGAAAGACACCACATTGAGCTGGAGATTAACGAGTAAATCTTTGCTTTGTAACTCTCAGAAAAAGGACTTCTATTTGAAGGTTCACATTTCCAAAGTATCTTTGAAAGGCGACCCTATAAAAGCACATGTGGAGAGATTAAAGCATAATTGCATTTGTTTAAGAAAAAGGCATCCATTTTGTCTGAAGAACAGGAATCTGCCCTATAGGGAAGTCTCTCAGAAGACTGTGATGTTTTGAAGAGTATGAGTTCTACAATGAATAGACTAAATTTACACTTGCATAGACTAAGAAAACTGGGATTTTACTTCAGTTGCTAGTTCTATCTTTCTCTATATGCCTTTCATAACAACGGTTCTTCTGACCATATGAGTATTTAGTTTGGTGGCGGGCCCAGGTGGGCACTATGAGAAAACACAGAAAAATGTTATCAGCGTTTTGTCTTTTCCTTCCTCTCTTTTTTACCAGCCCAATTGCTTCTGTATTATCTCTTTGGTGATAATGTGAAGAGCATAACAGTTTTTGAGCAAGTGTTTCCACCTGGTCCATGTTTTGCCAACATGTTTTGGAGTGACATACTTCTTGTTTTGTCCCTTGAGTCCTACCCGATACAAAGATGTATAGAGCTAATACAGAAGGATGTAGGGAAACGTGTAACAACAGCATCTTCTTTCCCTGGGGGAGCCTATGCTCACTTTCTGTGGCAAGGCAGGCTTTTAAAAGTTTAGATGTCAGGTGATTTTGCAGACAGTTCTTTATATGCATGGCAGAGGGGAGGAAAATGGTCTGAAAAGTGGTGGGATGGTCCTGGAAATGAGTAGAGAAAAGAAGGGAGGGAAAGATTGAAATGTTTGAGAAAGTTTGTCCTAGAACTTTCCATTATCCTCTTCACACTCACCTTCTGTTATATTTTTAAAGGAAAGACTTTAGGTAGAAACAGATACCAACCAGCATGAGATTAGACAAAGACATTCAACTAATATTTCATGGACTGTCAATTGGAATCAGTGAAATCTGAACCAAATATCAAAGACTGTCTAATCTGTAAATCTGAACTGTACAAAGTGGTCTTAAGAAGAGTGAGTGAAATTCACTCAACAATTTACTTGACATAGAAACAGTTGAAAAGGTGACAGGACCTTTTCACATTTCTAACAGATATAGTTCACTGACACATAGAGAGCACTCCTCACTAAAATCAAATAAGAAATACTATCAAGAACAAGACCAAGACTATCCTAAACCCAGTGTGAGTTGATTTTGTTTTTTTAATTTCTTGATAAATATTACAAGATATAAATAGCATTTAAGATTTTATTTTTGAAGAAAGGAAGTAATTGAAAGTGATACTTGATTAGGAAAAAAGAAAACTAAGATCTATATCCTTCCACAAATTTAGTTAAAAGACCATTCATGTGAGTTTTATATACATGAAAAACACTGGAGGGATTTATTATTCCAGCAATGGCAGCCAAAGAGCTTCCTAGCGGAAAGGATTATAAAATCAGTGGCAGGAGACAGATGTGGCTGTTCTACAGATCACATTTGATGATGTTTAGATTTTTTCCAATGTTAAAATACTGTTTCTAATACCTTCCATTCTTAGCTGATCAGTGAGCTGATTGCTGTGGTATCATGATTCTACATTATTTTACTGCCTTTAGCAATATCTGTGATGATTTTCCCATTGTTTTGAACAACTCTTCTTACATGGTAGCTGCTAATGAAGTAGCATGACAAAGTGATGTGCGATGAAAAGCAGACTCACATACTGAACAACTGTTGTCAGCTACTGAAGCTTTGCATCCTATGGATTTGTATCTAATGATTGGCTGCCTTAAATGAATGAAACTAAAGCTTCCACTGGAATCCACATCTTATTAGGCTTAGCAGAGAATGGGGAGGGGGAGGGGCAATGGCTTTATAAATGTCAGTAGTATTGAAGGGTAGGAGCCCATGTCTTTTTTTGACAGTAGGAATCACACATGGCAGAAAGACTTGGACTGAAGAACAGATTCTCTCATTTCTAATAAGGTGTGAAGTCCACCTGAATCTTTCTCCAAAGCTAGGTAATTCCTAATAGAGGTTTTCTGTAATGATTCTCCAATGTCATATGTTGTGCTCATTACAAACCCTTTCCATATATACATTCTTATTTGGGTACCATTTTCATGATCTGTATAGGCACACAACACGTTTGAACAATGACTCAGTTGAAATTGGCAAAAAGTTCAAAAATTGATAAGAACTTTCAGAATTCAGATATACATACAGAAATAGCATGATCATATGACCCTTAACCCTACAGGAATAAAAATTACAAAATAATTGTATTTGTAAATGAAATAGCAACTGTTTATGGAAGATATAGGATCATATATTTTAGGAACGAGTATGGATATAGATTTTGGAATTATCTATTAACTTATTTTGTTAAAATAGAGATGATATGATTCTGCATTTATTTGAGCCATTCATGCTATTCATGGACTAAATAATACATATATTTTGGCAACCTTCCTAATTGGAAAACAATAAATGTACTTAAGTTTGCATGTCAGACATCTCAATTGTCACAACAGAAAGTCTGGAAAATGATATAAAATTATATGACAAGTAAACGTATTCTTTGGTGGATTTACAACAATTCCCTAGGCATTTTATTTCTTCATTAGGGCTGAATATAGAAAATCCCTTGGTGTTATTTCATTAAAACTTATTTGGTCTTTAATGATGATTATTTTTCACACAGAATTTTAAACCCCCAAGTATGAAGGAGGATCTAGGTTGTCCTGAATCAGCTGTATAAATTTTGCCTTTTGGCATTTTTCTATTATTTAAAAGGCCTCTAGCATATTTTCTGTGCTGAAGAATGTAAGAAAAAGAAAATAAGTACAGTGAAAAGTAAAGGACAGGCAATTGTTTGTTCTTTGCAGAACTGTTGTATTTCTAAAACTAAAAGTTGTTTTCTTACAAGGTCTTTGCAGTCTCCATTAATCATTTTTTTTAGCTAAATCTGCCTGTTAGCATATTTCTAGCTGCCATTGCAAGCTCCTAGCAGTTTCTTTAAGCAGCCCATGCATTTGTTTTTGACAGAGGTTGGCCTTAAGACAAAATCATCCATTCAAATCAATAACCATCATGCCACAATTGTTGACTAAGCCAATGTCTTCTCCTTCAGAACAAAAATCCCATGGGAATACTGTATAATTTTAAATTTACGTTTGTATTAGGACTCATCTATGTAATCCTGCTCTGTCTCTCTCCACCTTGTGGGTGTTTTGTATCATTGCAGTCAATTATTTCAGGGCAAAACCTGATTATTGTTTTCCTGTGGACAAATCAAATATTTAAGCATGTTATCCTTTTCCATTGCTAGCTAATATAGCTGAAGTTTATATATAATAACTTACTTTTAACAGAATAGCTTTTTCTGTCTTGTTCAGAAAAAAACAAGCTGTTGGTTAGTAAACACTTTGAGGTTGCTGTATCATGCCAGATATACTTTCTTTGTAATGCTTTGTCTTGAGACTTCAACTAAGAGCACCTTAAAAACACATGATATAGGTTCATCAACCTTCAGTGTATTTCCTGTAAATTAAGTTGTTTAGTCTTTAGAACAGATGAAGGGGGGGCTGGACAGGGGAAGGAGGGGGGAGGAAAATTAAGTTCTGTAATCAATTCCCTTTCCCATTTTTCCAAAGTTCAAATTGGAGTAGATCAACAAGAGATAAGTTATAATTACTGCAATGCTTAATTTTAAAGCTAAGTGCCTAGTGACAGCACAGATTTAGGTGTTTTAGCTAACTCTGTAGCTCATGGGTAGCTCATACTGTGAGCTAGTCATCTGGCGGCTGGGGAAGCAAACAGGTTCAACATCTAGACTCCAGCTAGCACTGAAAACAGCAATATGTCCTTAGTCTCACCTGTAATTGCAAGTGTTAATTAAATCTTTGGCTTGAAAAAGGATTTTGTCTTCATTTGACATTCATACTTATTTCTGGACTCTTGTGTTTAAATCACAAATATTATTAATTTTTGTACAAGAAAAGATAAAAGAAAAAAATCAAGATTCCTCATTTTATTCCATTTATGAGTAATTAGCTGAAAATAAAAAAGTATCTGTCAGTCACGACACTCTTTTGAGTTATAAGGGATGAAGAAAGCATCTAATTCCATGTGGTTAACGTGTTTTCAGGTTTCAATTTATAAACTAGAAACTTGAACCTCACTAGAGCCCACTGGTTAAAGACTTTGGGAAGGAAAAAAGAGGTCTGAAGGCCCTTGATTAATCTAATCAATACTGAATATTAAAGTATTCATAAAGTGCAGTACCTGGTCATTTTTGTCTCCCAGATTAATACATCAACCATTATAGTCACACTCATTCTGTCTTATGTTCAAATGACTGAACATTCAAATGAATGTTCATCAATCCCATGGGAAATGGGATGATTTTATCTTAAGGAAAAAAAATGCAAAAGCATCTCCTTTCCCTAGACTCCACCTCAGTGTGGTGATTAGGGCACCCTCATAGGAAGCAAATATTCCAGGACCAGAAGAGCTAACCACCATAACACTGGTGCATGCTTTTTCCATGTGTTCCTAGATAAAAGCAGATCAAGGAAGGGATCGTGGTTGTTCCCAGCTTTACTTTTTGTGAAACCAAACTCTCTTGCATATGCTCTGAGACAGCCAACAGAAACTAGCTCTGTCAGTGACATAGGATGAGATTTAAGTTATGAACAGGGACATGATTAAAGCATGAACTAGGCCTGGAGCTGCTCAAGCTTATCATGATTCATCTCAGGCAGGCAGCTGGATTTTAGAGGTATGCATCATCTGAGCATCTGCAGTAATAAATAGCCAACTATTTAAAGGTATTTTTTGTATGCTGTCTATTATGCAAGATACTTACTTAATCAATATGATTTTTTTTCCTTGATTAGAATTTCCTGTACTTCTTCCCATGGTTGTAATTTGAGCCTGTTTTTCTTCCTCAAAAAAAAGGTTTACAAAGCTATCAGTTCTGCAAGGTTCTAGTAGGTGAGTCATTAATTATTCATTTTGATGAGTGTGACCACTGCTGTGAGACAGCCCCAGGAGGATTTCCAAAGGACCATTTGGTAATAAATATTCAAGAATTTGTAATGTTTAGTTCTGATTCATTTCCCAGTACCCATCAATGGCTGGATATGTCCACTGTCCATACATAATATCTCCTTTCACCATCATTTAATGACATCAAAATCATACAGTGCACCATCTTGAAACAGAAAATTAACAGATTTTTAAAGTCACCTTCTCGACTCTAACACTACACTTCAGCCTGGTAAGTCCATAAACTCTCTTTGATGCTTATTAAAGCTTATAAATGATACTTCTACTTCAGTGAAGTTTCTGTCACTTACAGTGAAAGATGATTTGGTTCATTATTTGCAAGTAGAAGTGAGGCAGAATGGAGAGATGTGTGGAAAAATGACAGTGGCAGCAGACAGCATACTCTTAAAAGAGTAAGAATGATAGTTGGGAGGTATTTCAAACCTAACCTCACAGTGAGTAATCCTAGAACCTAGTGATTTGGTTTTTTGTTTGTCAGTCAAATTTATGCAATTCTTGTCAAGCTGATTTTGCCTATTTTTTTTTTCTAAGTAATAAAAGCATGAAAATCATACTTATACCAAAGATATGTGAGGGCATTAATCATCAAAACTCTTTAACAAATGTTTCAATCTGTCATTTTTATGTGTTCATATCAGGCCATGATTTCTGAGAAAGAGTTAAAAATTGAATGAACACTAACAAGGCACTTCTCATTTTAAACAAGCCCACACAGACAGAGGAATGAAATGTTTGACAGTCAGGTGCTTCTTCAGCAAATGCTAATGATGGCATGATAACGCCAAAGTGCCAGGCTGAACTGAGTTCCAGCATCATGAAGGTCATGGAGAACAACATGAAACAGTATGAGGTTGAACTTACTATAAGTGAGCAAATCTTGGTAGAAATCAGTGAACTTTTTTTTCCTTCAACCTTTATTATTTCTTTTTTATTACATAATAGAAAAAAAATAACTTTCTTCAAATGAGATTGACAAGCGTGAAGATCAGGAAAGAGTGAGGGCAAGGAAATAGGTGTCAAAGCTGGCAGTATAAGGAGCAAGAATAAAATTGCCATGGATGTCTCTCATATTGAGATTACGAATAGTTATGCTGACTTTTACATTTTTGGTAGCACCTCTATTATTAATAGCGTGATGCACCCAACTATAAAAACAAGGTAAACTGGAGTGAAAGAGATTCCTTACACTAAGCATTTAAAATTTTTAAAATTTGAAAAGTAATTATTTGATCTCCAAAATCTCTCAAAACATTCATTTTGATAGGTTAAACATACTAGTTATCTTGACTATTTATAATTTTTAAAATCAGCCTCACTGATACCAAAAATATGACAATGAATGAAGTAATCCAGGAAATAAAAAAGTTGTTAGTCACAGAAATTGAATGACTTTACTTAACTTTAACCTTCTGAAAATTAAGCATTTTGTCTAGGTTAGTTGACAAGACTCTATCTATAGACCATGCAGGGAGAGAGACACTCCCAGAAAGTAATTTATCAACTGCTAAGATTCTGTCTGAGATAGATAGGACAAGATATCCTCAAGACGTACCTGTCTCTTTCCATTGGCAATAGAGAAAGTCTGCACAAAAAATCGTAGGTGTGATGCCTGATGCTGGATGGTTAATGTTAGGTAAGCTGAATCCTGCCCTAAGTTCCCCAGGTTTTTTTTATTTATAAAGGACTGCAGCATTTTCATAATAACTCTAATCAGACAATTTTTGTTGGATTGAAAGGCTGAATCACTCACGATGGATATGTAAAAATTATTAGTATAATTTTAGAAATAATAGCTACCTGCACCGTGACATCAGAACTTCTAAATATTCCTATATTTATAAGACTCTCATTCCAGGCCCTGCCACCCTTCCCATATATAACGAAGAAGAGCAGCTCTAGAGTTTGGGATCTAGAAATCACAAATCTATTACCACTTTCTTTGTAATGAATCCTCATTGCCTACAGGTTTTTGTCAGAAAAATTACTTTTTGTAGAGGCAAGCTGCTATACTCTGAAATGGTTTAGTAAGTGAAAAAATAAATTCATAGAATCATTTAAGTTTGAAAAGACCCTTAAGATCATTGAGTCCAACTGTTAACCTAACACTATGAAGTCCACCACTAAACCATGTCACTAAGCACCTCATCTACATGTCTTTTAAATACTTTGAGAGATCGTGACTCTCTAAAGAGTTGCTAAAGAAGATGCCTAAATAGAGATTTCTACAGCACCTCATTAACTCTGTCCAATGTGAGCTGCACCTCAACTTCATTACCCTGTCAGTGCACAAGCAGGGACTCGTGCTACACTCTCCTATACCTATTCTCCCTTCTATACAGAGCTTCACATGGCTCTAAAATTTCTTCATAGAATGTTTTTATTAACCTCTAAAATATGCAGCAAATATACCTAAAATAATAAAAGTATATTTTGGCATGTCTCAGAGGACAAGGTGCTGAAGAGACATGCATAGAGGCTGCTTAGTTGACTGTGATGGCTAAAGTTACATACTTTAGATGTGCTCATTAGCGTGCCTTTAGTCTGAGAAACCATATCCTAGTGACAAATAGTAATTCTCACAGCTCTGCTCTGACATGTTGCTATCTCTATTTATTTTATTCATTTCATGTGCTTGAAATCTTTCCATTTATTTAGTAGATAAACTTACTCAAAATGGAGGTCTGGTACCTCCTGATGCAATATGACTCTTAGTGTGAAATGAATAGGAAGGGAATGAAAAGGTGGTCGACATCAAGGTCTTCAAGGTTTATCCTCATCTGGTTTATGAGGATATCTCAGTAACAGCTATTCAACATAAACAAGCAAAACCCCCACAATACAAAGAAAAATAACAGGTGAAATACCTAGATACAGAAACATAAAAAATGGGAGGTAACAGACAATACCAAAAGCCAAAGCTCTCAGGTCATTAAAGGGACCTGTGAAGCATAGGCTGAGAAATCTTAAGAACCGATAACAAAGAGGAAACAAGATCATTATAGGTCTCATAGGAAAAAATCGTGGGATATTCAAAGGGAAATGTGGAAATGTGAAACTTTTTATGGAAGGCTTAGGGGAGTGGCTGAAGGTGAGGAAAAGGAAAGATCAAAGTGCATAGGAGAAGCTACCTAAAATTCATTGTGGAAAATGGAAAGGAGGGGATAAAAGACCTCAGTCCCATGTAAGCAGTCTCTTGGTCCATATATCCATTTGCTTGGACTGGGCTGACCCTGGATTAACTCCAGGTGTCTATCAAGCCACTCTATCACTCCCTTCCTCAGCTGGACAGGGGAGAAAGAAATATAACAAAAGGTCCATGGCTTAAGTTAAGGGCAGAGAGAGATAACTCACTAATTACTGTCATGGGCAAAACAGATTAAACATGGAGAAATTAATTTAATTTATTGCTAATCAAATCAGAGTTGGGTAATGAGAAATGAAGCCAAATCTTAAAATATCTTCCACCTACCCCTCCGTTCTTCCTGCGTTTAAATTCATTCCCAATTTTTCTCCCCCTGAGAGTTGCAGGGGATGGGAAACAAGGGTTGTGGTCAGTTCATCACATGTCTATACTGCTCCTTCCTCCTCATAAGGAGGATTCCTCATGCTCTTCCCCTGCTTCAGCCTAGGTTCCTTCTACAGGCTGCAGTCCTCCATGGGCTGCAGGTGGATATCTGCTCCACCATAGACCTCCATGTGCTCCAGGGAGACAGCTTGTCTCACCACGGTCTTCATCACAGGCTGCAGAGGAATCTCTGCTCTGGCACCTGGAGCACCTCCTCCTGCCTCTTCTTCAATGACCTTGGTGTCTGCAGAGTTGTGTCTTTCACATATTCTCCCTCCTCTCCTCTGATTGCTGTTGCTCAGCACTTTTTCCCCCTTCTTAACTCTGTTATCCCAAAGGTATTACCACCATTGCAGCTGGGCTCAGCCTTGGCCAGCGATGGGTCCAACTTGGAGGTGGCTGGCATTTGGCTCTTCCACAGCTTCTCACAGAAGCCACCCCTGCAAAACCCCTACTACCAAAACCTTGCCAAGCAAACCCAATATAAGGGGCAAGCCAAACAGTCGCTTCAGTCTGTTCTGTCTTGTTAAACTGTTCCTGACCTTTCTCTGTGGGCCTTTGTTCTCATGTGTGATTTGCTAATGAACGTCAAGCAGGACTAACCTGTGAGCAGGAGGCTGAATCTGACCAGACCCAAGGTTGAGAATGTGTATAGGTGTTTATTCTGGACATGCCCATGGGGCCAGGGTTCAAGGCTCTCACAGGTGTGCCTGTTCCCATGGTTTGGGAGAATGAAGGCACCTGTATGTTTGAGAGAAAGTTCTAATCCTCATTACCTGAAGAGGAGACACAGATCATCCCTGTGCTGTTCACTAATGAAAGTGCTGCTGGCGGATTTATGGCTGCCAGTAAAGGAATACCTCTCTCTCTGTTGATCTGTATGGCTAAATGCATGTCTGCATGTGTTTTTTACAGGTGTTTGTGCATTGTGTGTGCATTCACATCTTTATAATACATGCTTAACCTTGCTCCTGGCAGCACATACACTTGGAAGCAGGAGCAAACAGACTAGAAAGAAGAAATGCCCTGGGTCTTCAAGTCCTCTGGATTTGTCTTCCCTTAACAATTAGAAAGCCAAATGTCATCTAAAGGCAATGTTCTGAACATTCAATGATTTGTGAAAGAGAATATGTGTTCTGGCTGTTAAAGTTATACACAGACTTACATGTGGAGTTTTAAATCTGAATTCAGATTTTTTTTTAAATCTTGATTTGGAAATATTAATTATAGACATATACTTAAAACAGTTAATATTAAGGTAAGTTAGATGATATACTCAAAGAAGCAGTTAAAATCTAGGAGACATTGGTGATTAAAAAACACATGAAGAACAGGTGAATTCCCTAAAGAATGAGGACAGACAGACATTATACCTATTCTTAAAATGAGGTAAGAAGGAAGACCTCAGTCTATAAACTTAGCCTCAATACCAGAAACATTCTGGAACATCTTGTTAATTAGTTTGGATACACCCTGTGGATAAGGTGATGGGGAACAGCTGACATGGATTTGTCAAGAAAAAAAAGTCACATCAAATCAATCCAAGTTCTTTCTGTGGCAGGTTAATTGCCTAGTGAACAAGGGAGAAGCTATAGATTTGATATATCTTGACATTAGTGAGCATTTTCACATGGCCCCATTTGGCACTGTCATATACAAACTACAGAGGAAGAGAGTCTAGTAGTAATTGTCACATGGAGGGTGCACAATGGTTTGAAAAGCTGAACTCAGTCACTACTCAGTGGAGACCATCAAATCTGGAGGATTTTCCAGTAAAATTAACCAACATAATTAACAACAATATAATACCAATCAATAAATGAGTTGCAAAAGCCAGTACCAGTATAATTAATTGATTGAATAATTAATTAATTGATAGCACAAGGAAGGCTTTCTCAGGAGTCTTTTGAATCCTTGTAGTTGGAAGCATTTAAGAGTGAATTAGACTGTTGTATATTGGGGGTAGGGTTCTGTAAGTTTGATTGACAGATGTGACTAGACAGATGTTTGGTCTTCTCTGTGGCTCTAGTAATCTTTTCGCTATTTTCTTTCTCTTTGGCTTTGTTACCGCTTCTGACATTGCTTTGTGGTGCTCACTAGCTTGCTTCTTATCACAAACATTACTGTGTCTTATAAAATCCTTACCAACTTTCACAGTATCTAAAACAGAGGCACTGCTTGGCTCAGCTTGGAAAGGGTTTGGAATGAAATCACTGCATAAGCACAAAGTTTTCTCATTATGTGTCAAATAAGAAATTATTTGTGCCATAATTTCCTAGCGATAGCTAGAAGTTAGAGTTATCAGGCTGCCTATTGTGTATGTGCATATATAGATGTATTAAACAGAAAGATTGTATATAATTTCCTTTAATTATATCTTTGCCTATTAAAAGCCAACTGAATGCATTTTGTACCACATGATCAATGGTGTTAAATCACTTGCATTTCATTGCTGAAAACTTATTTTTGAGATTCAGTACTTGAGGCTATAATAGATCTCCTAATTGTAAATCTCAAAATTATGTTCTGCCTAAATTACAGTGTAACTTGCAGCAGAACATGCTTTGTATCCAAATATAGGGTTTCATGTTTTGTGTGAACTGGAAAAGCATTCTGTTAAAGATGGTTTTGAATAAACTTGCATTTGTTTTACTGTATTCAGTGTGTTTATAGAATAATCTATATTTATGTAACATCTCTCTTTCCCGCTACACACACATATGAAGACACTGAAAGATCTTTGAAGTTTTAAAGTAAAATATTTCAATTCAGAAAACCACAGAGTGATGAAATTCTCTGGGTAGGGAATGGCTTTTTTTGTTTGTGGTTTTGGGTTTTTTGCTTTTTTAAGCCATCTGCTAGGTGAACATCATCAGGCAGTGTCATAATATTCTGTGTGTTTATAGGCTCTGCTCTGGCGTGTGGTCTTGGGGCTGCTCTGAGCTGACAGATAAATAGACTTAGCAAACCACATGCAAACTGCAGAGATTTTCTTCTACAGAGCAAGGTAGAAGAAGGAAGGGATGTGAGAGAAAAAAGTATCTTGGATCTTATGTCAGCATTGAGTCAAAAATAAGGCCTTTTACCATGTGTAACTCTCAGTACCGTGACTCTAAATGAGTCACTTCTCAAACTTTTCACTAGTGTTAGTTGACAAGAATATGCTTTCCAAGGGAAAAATTTTCATCCATTTTAAAGTGCTGTTATTTACCCCATTTGAACTTTGAGAGGTGCAAAGTCTTTTTCAGTTATATGAAACTGGTCCTCAAAGCGTTCAAATGGTCTTAAAATTAAAGTTATTAGGTATGAGCAGTCTGTAAATAAGTAAAACTATTTTAATAGGCAGAAGCATAAACAACACTATAACCCATCTTAGCAGAATTATTCCATGAATGAGTCTAATGTGTGAACAGAGCATAGAGAATCCAAGTTAGTAGAACAACCAGTATAAAATCAATATTATGTGACTGATATTTGTCCACATATCTTTGGTCTTCCCAGTCACAGAGAAGTTTTGTTCCCTTGTCTTTTGAGTTTCCTCTCTTGCATCCCTAATTAACAGGATTCCTATTTGCTCCCAAACAGCATGACCTTTAGTTGGCCTCTTTATCAGTTTGTGGCTTGCTTCATTCTCTTCATGGAACACAGTCTCTGCATGGGTTTGTCACTGCCAACACCTGAGCTTCTGTTGCATGATGTGGAATTTAGTTCAAATCCTGTCTGATTTCCTAAACCAAAAACAATGCTTATGCAGACGTTTCTGTCTTGCATAAAGTTCAGAGGCTTGAAAACTTAAATAAGAGTGAAAATTTGAGACTTATTCCCATCTGAGTTTTCCCAGTCTGGGTAACCAAAGAACTGATCCATATGACAAAAATATATACTTTCAGTTCTAACGGATGCATATTCTCTGACAAACCAAAACCAAAACCAACCAACAAATTTTGATCAAAAATATTTGTCTAGCCAAAGATTGAGTTTTGCTGAAATACCTAGAAAGCCAGTCTCATGGGTGGTTAAGTCAAGAACCGTGAGGACATAGTGAGGAGACCACTGGAAAATTCACATTTCAGATAAGTGCTATCAATAGATTCAGGATCAGCTCTACATAAAACAGAAACCACAGTTGTATACAGCTGTTATTCTTGCTCTGCACGATTATTTCTATTCAATTTGCCACCTCTGTTTAAGCACAGATTGCTCTCACCTATGTTTATGTACCTAACAGAGGTACTTAAGTTGGAAGCATAAGCATACTTAACAGTTAAGGAGAGAGAAAGGTACATCTGCAGGACAATTCAGAATTAAGGTGGTCTCAACCCCCAATAGAGATGTTTGTCTCTGTCCTCTGACAACAGCCAGTGTCTACAGCAATCACAATTCCAAATTAGGTCCATTACTTAATTGGGTCAATCAGGATCCATCTGGGGCATTGTCTTAAATTAGAAAAAGCATTGATGCTCTCTTTCTTTAAGTTTCTTTTATAGTATCTGAACAATAAAATCTTCAACTTTGTTAACTTTTTCTCTATGCTACAGTCTAATATAATAGCACAGGGTAAGCAAATAGCTAGTTGATATTATGTTGTTGTCCTGGCAATTAGGGTCAATGTAGATCAGTTTTACGCCTGCAGGAAGTAGCCATAGCCATATACTAAATCATTCAGAGAAGCAACACAGAGTACGGTAGCAGGAACAATAGGACTGCTTTGGGTCTTTGTGTTAATTTAAAAAATACATTGGAGGAAAATGCATGAAAGAGTTGGTAAGGACTTAGCTTCCTGGCCTGTGTGGAAATGCTGGTTCCAACTTGTAATATACCTAGTGGCAATAGATACCCAGAGGGTGTCATCTTATCTGGTGGATAACTGTACGTCTGCAAATGTTAATAGTACTTAGTATATTGGCAGAGACTGTGGGGATGGAGGCCAGAACTTACGCATGTGGTTGTTAAATTCCTAAGCTAAACCCTCCAGCGAATATTGTAAACATATCTTCAACACAGCAGGAACAATTCTACATGAGCATTATGTTTCTTTTCCAGGAGGAATGTTGACACTAATTCTTATAAAAAAGGAATGAGCACAGGGAGTCTGTTGACTGCAGTGTAGCTGAAATGGGTAAATGAATGAGATCCTATTGCAATGGGAAGGAGAAGCCAGACAGCAATGATGTGACAGTAAGCACCAATCACAAGATATCTGGGAAGACAAAGAACAAGGGTTAAATCACGGATGTGGCAGTTCAGCTTATTCTCTTATACATTACATATCAGGTGTCATGCTCAAATACCAGAGAGATGAAAAGCTGTACAAGGAGGCATGCAAGTGACTTCCATATACCCAAATGCTGTATATATGCATTTCTAAAGAGTGAACTGAAGATCTCTTACATAGGAAAAAAATAATTGAATTTGTTAGATTCAAACAAAATATCTGTAAAACCTTGCCTACTTAGGTTTTTTTTCCTCATCTGTAAAATAAGAATAATCACCTCACCCTGCTATATACCTGGTGAGATTCTCATTCAGAAATTCTAAGGCCAGAGGTTCAAACTGTTCATCATGTCTGATATGCTTGGATGCACAAAATTTCATTCATTATTCCTGTATTTAGCCTAATAATTGGCATTTGAATAATCAGTAGCCTCCTTTGTAAATAGTCTGAGCTTTCTTGGAAGACTACAGGACATGGAGTTTATCTTCCCTGATAGCTTTTGATTAAAAATACATGTCTTGTTTCCAGCTTGAATCGATCCATCCTCAACCACTGTTTCTTGAGATGTGTTTCTTTCCTAGTCTGTAAATCTCACAGGAGTAGCACAGTGGGCCTTGAACTCAATACCATTAGATATCCATGTAATATGAGCAAGAATAGTTCTTTATTTTATTCAGCTGAAGCAATAATATTTGATGTGGGGAAATGTGGGGGAAGGGTTTGATCTACAGGCATTTGAGTTTACCAGCAGTTCTCCTCAGCCTGCCTTAAATGTATTAACGTTACCATTTTCAGCTGGTAAAGGGGGAAATAATGATAAGTGTCACATTACAGGGCAATTTGAGCCTGTTCATTATAAGTCTACAGGAGATATTTTCTCAGCAGCACTAACACCAGAACACAATTGAAGTCCAAGAGCAACAAATCACTGCAGTAACCCAGTGGTCAAAGAAATTAATTCAGATAAAGTATAGGAAAGCCCAAAAAGTTTTAATTTCTTTTTATCCTTTCATACATAAAAATGACATTTAAGGCACAGTCATTACACTATGCTTTTCACCTGATACAGAAGTAAATCTCTGCTAACATTTTTTAACTCTTCCTTTGCTATAATTGAACCAGTTAATATTCATTCTTCTTCCTGGTGGTTTGTTGTGAATCAAATGATAGGGTAAACTTACAGCTCCAGCCCTATGTATCAGAATAAAGGTATGGTGTCAAAGGTGGATTAATGTCTGTATTTAGCACAATACATCTATATCAGGTGAAGACACGTGTTTTAAAAGCAAAAAAAATGCACCTAATATACTGCAGCTTTTAAAGCATGGTCTTCTCTCAGTTCTGCTAGGCTACTTTGTGAAAGAAAGAAGAGAACTGGAATACAGCATAATTTACATGAGTAAATATCCCTGTAAAGGTAGAAAAAACCTGAAATTTATTGACCTTCAACTTAATCTCTCTGGTCCTATGTGGCTGGATGGTAGCTGCTGAAGGGAAAAGAGAGAAACTTTTGTACTTCCTAACACAAAAGAACAGCTGTAAGTGATGCACCTATAAGGATAGGGCACATATTCTCTTGCTATGGAATACATTTCATGTTTTGGAGTAGTGACAGATTTGTGAATAGAGTCAGAAAAATCCCAAACAACGCCCAAATTTTTCTTTTAGGTTGTTACAAAATAATAATACCATTGATTATTAACATGGTCATACATGGTTGAATTAGGAAGGCTTATGTCCTGCTTCTGTCAATTTATACCACAATTTGTAGTACAATAGCAATGTACCTAAAAGATACAACATACTGTAACACACCACATCACACTATCCTGCTTTATGTATTTCTGTCTTGGGCTACAAATGCATGCCTGGTCAGGACTGAGTCATGTCACATGTCCGCAGAAGACAGAGTCCACAGACCTGAGTTATTCCAAAAATTCCAAGAAGTATCTGAGAATTGTATGATAATGAATAATTTTAGCTACATAATGATTTTTACTTGGCTGTTGGTTCTTGAAGGAGATTATTTATATTGAGCATTTTATCTGTCATAATTGAAAGGCATACTATTTTACATTTTCTAATTCCCATTTCAGATGTTTTGGCATTTATATGTATTTTCTTTTGCTATAGAAATCTTTTGGCAAAAGCTAAAACTCTTAGCACAGGTATAAGGATGTTTATAAACAATTGAATTTGGATTAATTGCTATCTTTCATAAAAGCTTGGAATTGTTTTTCTGTATTATTTCAAGCTTTAGTATTAAAAAAAAATCATTGTAAGACTGATTAATCAAAATGAGGGTTTTAAAAAATAAAAGCTGTCAGCAAACTTCATAACAGCTCAGCAGCTTGTACAACATGCTTGCTGACATGTCTAAAATACCAAGGAATGCATTTTTTTTTATTAAAAAAAAAAAAAATTCCTTTTGGAAAAGGAAAAAATGTCTAAAAAGTAAAAACTAAATTTGAAACCAAACCTTAAAGACCTGCTCAATTTAACAGACGACTCTAATAATCCTGAAATTTTCTTATTCACCACTGAAATTCAACTGTTTTAATAGCATTTCATTTAAGTGTTTACTGCCTTTTAACTGTAACTCAAACCTTTCTTCTTTCTGCTTGTCATTCTTGCAGGTGCAGTGATAAAGGATTGCCTAAGAGTGTGGCTACTCTATTTTCATGACCATTTGCGGTGGCAGACTTGTATTCCAGAGAGGTACAAGAAGTACAAAAGTGGAAATGGTTTAGACTTGGTCATTTATTCACACTGCTTCGCAGAAAGTTTCCATCTATTTCATAAATTATGGGTGTATTCCCCATATGATCAAAACTATCCCCTTTGAACTTATGAAAAACCTTCTCTCTTTCTTGAGATTAAATTGACAAGGATTTATTTTGTGAGCTGCTGGAGCGGAGTACTCTAACACTCTGTATACTGTCTGTCAGTTGTCTGTCTTTAAAGAACCAAGGATGATCTCTGTTTATAAAAATGCAGTTACATTTTATGAAGCCCATTATTTAGAACGGTAGTTAGGATTTTTAGAACTGTGTTTAATAGTGAAACAGATCTTCAGGATTAACATACCATTAAGACTTTTTCAGGTGTAGGCATAATGTGATAATAACATCTCACAGAAATAAGAGACTCTTCCCCATTTGACAGTCCATTAAATGTATCAGTATCATTATTAGTAGTATTAAAATTGTGATTTTCATCACAGTCTTTTTTCAGTGTATGAGGAGCTGTACAGATATGTATTAAAAATCCTGTACTATAGATTATAAATTAAGCTAATATTTATTAGGCAATCAGTAAGTTAATACCAAACAGTTTAGTAGTCAGTGAATTGAACGTAGCATAAACATGACACAAGCACAGACAAAGCTCTGTTAAGTCTTCATAGGATTATTACTCTATGTTTCAAAATGAGATTGATTGGGCCTTGAAGCTCTATACCCAGAGAAATTTGGAAAGTCAGTTCTATGATTAAAAGATTCACTTGGGAAGTACTAAATTAGGAACCATGATTACACTAATTGCATAGTGGTCATATAAGGACATAAGACTGGAGTGAACATCTGGAAATTTTAAAGTCCAGTCCCTTGTTTCCACTCATAACACGTATCATATTTTACAGTGGTCACAAGCTCAGAAGATATCTCTTTCTGTCTTTGTTCTATTCTAAGAAAATAGAGTTAGTCTTGAACTAATAGTTTCAGACTATCCAACTGGGGAAAATATCCTGAGAAGGGAGAAATACTTATCCCATAACATCCTTCTCCATAAATCCTGGTACAAGGGACATAAAGGAAAAGACATATTAGGAATGACGAGGAGAGTATTCATAAAATAATTGTTCTCATAGTCATTTGATTGTAGAAAGGGCATTTTCATACAATGTATATATATTATACTCCAAGGATTGCCTAAACTAGGACTGAAATAAGACTTAGAGCTCTAATTAGTGACTTTGCAAGTAATTGTCTCTCCTTAAATACTTACTCGTGCATAATAGTGTTCTCATTTTCCCTACTGACACTGTTCCAGTTCTCCATTTTGTATGAAAATACAAATGCTTATGGCCCTCTTGGAACAGTTTCAACTGTGTTCTACCTAGGAGTTAAAAAGATTGTAGAGGCAGATTTTTCTTACAATTTTTCTAGTCTTAGGAAATCTTTGAAGCTAGTGATGTCACTCCCATGTAGAAGAAAAGTTTGCTTTTATTTTAGTGGTTTCTGAAGCATGTGGGGAAAAAAAATCATTGGAATAAAAAACAAAATACATTTTTGCGCATTAATAAATAATGCAAGTGACAAGACATCTGCAACTTCTCTTAAAATGGGTGATTTTTTTGCAGCAATTCCCTATGTTCTCTTTTACATACAAAATTGAGATAAAACCCTGAGATTCAGTAGGCATAGAGTAAGGATGATACATTGAACCCTGATTTTGTTTCTATTCGTATTATTCCCTATTCATAGTCTTTTCAAGCTTTAATCTACTTTATATTATTGTATTTTCTTCTCCTTTCTGTATATTCCGTTCCTTAATTTATTTTCTCTTTGTTCTTCAATTTATTTATCCCCATGAGTATTTCCAAGATGCTTTGTCAATTAAAATAGAATAAGTAAGACCTGCTTAACTTACATAGATTTATATAAATGACCTATGCCATGCCTTTAGAAATTGGACAAGAAGTTCTCCTACATTTAAAGTACAATTGCATTTACTGTACTGTTTACCTCATTAAAGGAATCATGTTGCTGTATAGAATTCTTGATTCTGTACCATCTTCTGAGTTATTTTATGTTTCTCCTGGTTCTCATTCCACTGAGTAACTGCTGGTTCAATGCAAAAGTGTCTTTTTCTTCTTGTAT
Organism: Scolopax mira; assembly: GCA_004320125.1. Classification (NCBI taxonomy): domain Eukaryota; kingdom Metazoa; phylum Chordata; class Aves; order Charadriiformes; family Scolopacidae; genus Scolopax; species Scolopax mira. The sequence goes on from BJBW01002431.1 coordinate 32,651, forward strand.
AGTTGGTCATACATAGGTTTCCCAGAGAGGCTTTGGAGTCTTCATGCATTGAGCAATTTAAAACCTGATTGGATATAATCCAAGTACCCTTCTCTGGGTGTCCCTGCTTGAGCAGGCTGGTGGGATTAGATGATCTCCAGAGATGAGTCATTCTATGATTGTGTTACAAACTGATTAAGGCTGAAAAAATTCCATCAAATCAGTTAAAGTTTGCTTGGTTTTACAAGTGTTGAAATTTCCCTCTGAAATATATGATCATCTCTAATTTTGATCCCAGTCCAGAAAAGGCTGTGTTTAAGGAACTATAACTTGATGTAGAAGCTACATGTTCATCTCTTCTCCAGAACGTAGTTAATTTAGAGTAACTAAGAGATACTTAGCTCTCAGTTGCCTGATAAACTTGTTCTTTGAAATCAGTGGCAAATTCTGAATCAGAACTGTAACAATGTTTAAAAAACTACCACAGAGAAAACTTCCTTTTAAATGCCTGAAACACTGTATCCAGCGGTCAGAGAGGTAATCAAAACTCCCAGATTGTATCTTCAGCTTCCTTGTCAGTTATGATTTTGGGAAACCTTCCTCCTCTATTGCTTTTTTTTTTTGTTGTTGTTATTGTTGTTGTTTTGGTTTGGGTTGGATTTTTTGTTTGGTTTGTTTTGGTTTGTTTTCATTTTTCTAGGTAGACACGCTCTGGTGGGGGGGTTGGACTAGATGATCTCTAGCGGTCCCTTACAACCCCATATGATTCTATGATTTTAACAATTAATAAATACTTGCTTTATTCACTATGGTATTGTCAGACTTAATGACTATATGTTAAAGGCTTTCTTTAAAAGTGCCATGTAAAAACAGATCTCTTTTTACAAACTATTATTTTATAAGAATACACAGATTTTTGTCCTGCAGGAGCATCCTTGGTAGATATCATTAATATGAGCTTCCATTTACAGTCCTAAAACAGTTAAAAAAAAAACCCCAAACTAAAACATCCTCCCCCTCTCCTTCCTCCAAGAAAAAACCTTTACCCAATTAAAAAAAAAAAAAACAAAAAACCAAAAAAAAACAAAAAAAAACCAAACAAACAAAAAAAAACCCACAAAAAAACCAACCTACAAGATAGCTTCAGTATATGGGTAATAGGATTTTCATTTATTACTTCAAAGACAGTGGTCAGTGGTAGACTTTTATAAAACTTGCTTTTGTTTTGTATTTTCAGTTACTGAAGTGTAAGCATACACATAGACTTAAAAGAGGACAGTTTGTAAACTCCTGCTTTTACTTGAGTTTAATAAAAAAAAATTTTAATAAAAATTACCTTTTCAATCAAAAGGCTAATTTCCCTTTGAGATGAGAAGCTTCAAAAGGATGGCCTGCAGAGTCAGAGCAGTTTGCCTTTAAACTGAAATGTTATAAGTAGTATAGAAAGCTTTGGATTCTTGCTGGGCTTTAAATCTTTTACTATATCATACTTATTTAACACTACTTGAAAAGAGCAGAGACTGTAGAAATAAATATTAATTGTTCCTCCTTTCTTCTAGGTTCTGTATTTCAAACAGTACGGTTTGACAATGGGAAAAAAAACCAACCAAACAAACAACAAAAAACAAACCCCAAACATCTCTTTTATAAATAAGCACAATGTAATAACCAGTAAGTTTTTTTCAGAATGTCAGTATGAACACTACCAGTGAATGTCAGTATGAACTAGTGCTAACAGGAAATGGTATGGATTTGTATGGTCTGAAAGAGTTAAAAAAATGATCAGACCTGACTTTCACACATATTCTTCATACCATAAATATATTTTATAATATAAATATAATAGAAAAGCAATTCGTGCAAACATAATATAAAATTGGCTTATTATTACCAAAATGGTCATGCTAGGAAAATCTTTGAATTCAACTGATTATACATATGACCTTAGAGTCAAAAACTATATGTGATAAAATACTGTACCACTTTACCTGAACCATTATAGAAACAGAATCATCAAATAACTTGGGTTTGAAGGAACCTTTAAAGGTCATCCAACATCCCTGCCATGAGCAGGGGCATCTTAAAATAGATCAGGTTGCCCAGAGCCCCATCCAACCTGACCCTGAATGTTTTCAGGGATGGGGCATCTACCACCTCTCTGGACAACCTGTTCCAATGTTTCACCACCCTCATTGAAAAAAAGTTTCTTTCCTATATCTAGTCTAAATCTCCCCCCTTTTAGTTTAAAAAAATTACCCCTTTCAAAACAGGACCTGTTAAAATGTTTGTCTCCGTCTCTCCTGTAGGCCTCCTTTAGGTATTGAAAGGCCACAGTAAGGTCTCCCCAGTGCCTTCTCTTCTCCATGATGAACAACTCCAACTCCCTCAGCCTTTCCTCATAGGAGAAGTGTTCCAGCCCTCTGATCATCTTCATGGCTCTCCTCTTGACCTGCTCCAACAGGTCCATGTCTTTCCTGTGCTGAGGACTCCGGAGCTGCAAGCAGTACTCCCCAGATGAGAGTCTCATGAGAGCAGAGCAGAGGGGCTGAATCATCTCCCTTGACCTGGTGGCCATGCTTCTTTTGATGCAGACCAGGATGTAGTTGGCTTTCTGGTCCATTATGTCATACTTTTAAGATAGAGATTTCTGTAAGCTACCGTATTTTCAATGTAACTCCAAAGGCTGGTCGGGAACTATGTCATTCTTCAGTAAAGAAAGTCAGATGTAAAAGATTTGGGTAGATAGATTATACTTTTTCTTCACTCCTCTTTAAGTGCTTTCCCAAAAACCATAGACTTCTGATGATTATTTAACACAATTCAGCTACTAAAATATTTTTTTAAAAAATATTATAATGTTAATTGCTTTTCCCTTTCTAAGTTATCTTTTACATTTCAATTTCAATCCTTATCTCCTTTTGGTATGTGAAAACTTGTCTCTGGTATATTTTAAACAAACCATTGATTTTGCTCTCTTCCCTATAATTAATCTATCTATGTGTCCATGTAATTTAAATAAATAATAAATAGTGGGTTTTTTTCTCCCCCTCCCCCAGAACGTTATTTTGCCAGCGTGTTCTCTTATTATGATCCATCATACATTCATATATTTTTTTGCTTCCTCAACAGTTTCCCTTGTATTATTGGATTCTTCAGGTTCTTTTCTTGCCTTAGAATCATAGAATGGTTTGGGTTGGAAGGGTTGTTAAAGATCACCTAGTTCCAAGTCTCCTGCCATCATGGCTGATGAACATGTGAAAATCATGCTGCAAACCATTCAATACATTTGTACTATAGATGTCTCATAACTGAGCAGGCGTCAATTTAACAAAGGCAGACAGATTTGGAGGTGATTAAAAAATATCTTTGGAGTACCTCATTACTGTGGGTAATTCATGAATTTTCAGTAAATGTCATTAATTTGGAGATGAACTTGCAGCTCACTTCTGATTACATTCCACACTATTAAACACGCTGTTGCAATTTTGGAAATCTCTAATTAAATTGATGGTGCTATAGCAGCAAAATTGTTAATAGAGAAAAAAACCAGTATGGTTGAAACTGAGATGTATGTGGTAGAAAAGGTATCCAACATCTTCAATGTTTCTCCAACCAGGTAACACCTTGCATGTGATGCTGTTTATAAGCTACCATACTTTAATCAAGACCAAACTGTAGAAGTTACATTTGAAATTGACTTCCAAATACTCTGCAATACTGCAAATGTCAGACAGAAATTCCAATTTATTTCAGGTGGGGATAGTGTGTTTGGTAAGTGGCACCTCCAGATTAGGGGGAAAGATAAGGGACAGATCAGTGAGCTAAGTGGCTGCTATTCATCCACTTCTGTAGTTATAATCACAGTCTTGATTTCCCTCTCTTAGTGCTTGGTTTCCTTTTTGCTAAGACATGCTTTTTGGAATCTTACTTATCTCTGTGTTGCCATTTGATGCATTGTTGCATTCAATACAACTCATCTTTTTAATACTTTACACATTAATTACATGCTATTTTTCTCTAATTCCTCTATTGTTTTTATTTTGTCCTCTAAGAAAAAAATATTAACAGATGTCTAAAACTTTTAAACTGAGAAGGTAAAGTATAGAAATATATAACTGAGAGGAATAACTATGATTTTTTTCCCCTATTTTTACTGGTAAAGCAATCCCTAATTTTCCTAGTCTTCAGACACCAAATGAAAACTAGGAAGGTGCCATATGAAACATTAGCACTGACTTATAAATCATACATTAATGACACTTTCATTCAACCCTGAAAAGGGTGATTGGGTGAGCTAAAACAATACTGAAGTGAGTACTTTTTAGAGTAGTATTTATGTAACCGTAAAAATAGAAGCATGCTAAAAAGCCATAGAAAATTTAAATATAGACCCTTTAGCCTCAACAGAAGAATTTAACTTCTCTTCTTAAGAGGTACTACTAATCTCTGTTAATAATGAAATAGAAACAGAGCCTTCCATTCATAAGGACAGAACAGCTGTTCCTTTTTTAAAAATGGGGAAAGAATGGCACAGAGAGGAAAAAAAGGATAACAATTTTTTATCCGGGAGATTGAGTAGTTTAAGAGAGCTCAGAATTTGTAGTGCTCAACTCAGACTGCAGACTACTAGAAATAGATTACACTGGCCATGTTCAGGTACTTGAGTATTTTGATCATTAAACAGCTGGGCAAAAGCTTCTTTTGCTATCATGTTGAATACATCATCAACCTAGAAGCATACACATTTCAGCAAAGTTAATCATCTTTCTGTGACTAAAGTAGCATGATGATTACTTGTTTATCGAGTTACATGTGAGGCAGCCAAACTAGATCCAACCTGAAAAACAAGTTTCTGAATTCTTTTGATTCCTGTTCATGTTTTCAGAGAGTAAAACCTGCCTTTTTTTTTTCCAAGTGAAAGGTACTCAATCTTGTACATATAAATCACCTTGTAAATATTCATCTCAAATTTCTATGCCAAAATGGAATCCAAAATTCAGAGCCAAGTAAGTTCCATGAAACATCATTGCTCTCACATAATGATTAATTCACCACAGTGCATTTAATTTAGGCAGAGGGTAAACTATTTCTCTTCTTCTATAGTAGCTTTTCATTCCTGACAGCATGTTCTTACGTCCTGACCCATCATACATTTACATGCTATTTTCTTCTCATCTGCTTCACATCTGCCTTCTCTGTATTCATAGCTTTAATCCCAGCAGTTCCTTTCTAAAGGAAAGTTTTTCCTTGTGATTGCCAAAGTGCTCATGTAAATCCTGCTGTAAAACTCCATGTTCCAGTAGGTGCCGGCTGCCCTCCGTGGAAGAGTGGCAGCTATTTAAAAACCAATGGGTTGATTTTTTTTTTTTCTGTCTTAGTAGAAAGTACCATCTTTAAAGACTGGAAGAAGCAAGGCACTGCTTACTGTAGACAGAATGATTTGCGAAAGCTGCCAGCCTAGTGATGTTCTGCTGCCTTATGTACCCTGTATCCTCTTGGCATTGCATTTAAATAGATGAATACAGCCATTATGGATCACCTGCTTCAGACAGATGAAACTACAAGTGTCCTACAAAGAAAAATAGGTGCAAACAAAACATAGGTGAAGCTAATGAAAAAATGCAAGTGCCTAAGTCTTTTATCGACTTATTGACTTTACCTGCTTCTGGATCTGTGAAGATTCTCTAGTCTCTTCAGATGTTTTTCTATGCAAAGAAATGGAAGAGCTGATTTTTCAAAAAATACAGAGGCAGTACCTGGAGTGGTATCCTGAAGCTGTTCTCTTTCTGCTCCTGGGGTGCTTGGTAAGTCCTAGGCATTGGAACAGGATGTACTGTAAGAGGCAGCAATCTGACTGGAGAAATGTGGAGAGGGGAGTAATTTTCTGTACCATTAAGGAACCTTACGCTGTGGAATTCAGTCCATCAAATCACAGCAGGAATATTACCTATCAGACCCTCACAGCCTTGCTTGCCTGTGCCTGAAATTACCTTATTGATATTCAAGACCTAGTGATAAGATATAAGAAGGCAAACTGGCATCCTTACTGTCACACAGAACAAAGATCTCTTAGAAAATGGTCTCTGATTCAATATTCAGGTCCTGCCTGTGCAGGGGCCTTGGTTGGCCCATGTTGTGGTTCTTTTTTTTGTCTTTATAGCAGTGGTCAGAGCTGACGATTGGTCAAGTCCACTGGTTGATAACTGTTTTACTACAGCATTGCTGTTAATAGTGCAGGAAAAGATGAGTGGACCTTTGTGAAAGCAAGCCTGCTAGTCATTGCTGAAAAGTCATGGGGCACTGCATGACAAGATGTACATTAAAAAGACATATCTGATGAAATATATAGAATTTCTGAAACAGAATACTTAACATGGAATCATAGTATTTCCCAGAATTTAAATGATAAGCAGTTGTCCAGAACTTCTGCATGTGCTTTCTTTCCCTGACCCTTGTGCCTCCAAGCTGAGTGAGGAAGCCAGCACTCATGTGAGAAGGGGTTATGCTTTTTCCCTGAAGCTGGCCACCTCTCATTGTCAGAAGTACGTGCTAAATTTCTTGACACAGGAAAATCAACTATCTGCCTGGCAGTGCTGGGGGACTGTCATACTCTGCTGACAATTATTTACCATTTTGGGGGCATGAAGAATATGCCAAGAATAATATTGTTGTCAGGGAAAAGGGAGAGGCAGTGGCTCTCTTAGGGCTGGCAGGGCCTGGCAGACAGGATGTGTCACAGTGCCCTAGCCAGGGAGCCAGGCAGCCAGGGGGTACCAGTGACAGCCACTGCCCTGCGCATCAATACCTTCCTGGGGACAAAGATGGGCTGAGGCTGGGCCAGGAATGCACCAACTGCCTGTGGGAGCACCCAGCTTGGTGGGCTGGGTAGGGCTGTAAGGAGCTGGACACCAACATCCCACAGTGTGGCTGGGGCAGAGACTGGGCTGAAGTAGGGTCCTGGGCCATGGGCAGAGTAGGGGGAGGCCCAGGGGAGGACAGACAAGGCTGTTGGTGCCTTCAGGGTCCTGAAAATTTTGTCTTGCAGAGAGGGAGATTTTGAAGCTGGCCTAGAGCCTGTGGTGTTACACACCATTCTGTTGCTGAAGAAGTAGTTTATTTATAAATTCTTCTTGGTTTGAAGGGATACTAGACCCCTTTTTTGGATAATAATGTGAAAAATACTGATAATAATCATCACAATGCTCTGAGAAGATCTAGCATTGAACATGTTCCTGTTGGTCCTTACTCCTTTCAAACATGGTACTGTAGGTTTTCCACCTTATATGGAGGAATTATGCCTGGTTTTATGTGATATGGCTTCTAACTATATGGACAACTCTTATCCTATCGCCAGCTGCAGAGTAATGGTGGAGTGCTTATTTGGACAGCTGAAGAAAGGGTGGAGTTGCATCCAAATAACTTTCATTATAATAAGACAGGATAAAATATTTGAATGCAACAGTTCCTGATAACTCTCTCTAAAGCCTGCGCTTCTGAGGACCGTAAAGCCATTTGGGGAAGTTGACATTGGTAAGCAGGATTTCTGGAGATAAAGTGAAGACTTCATGGGCAAAAACTGAATAAAAATTAGATCTCATATACTAGAAACTAGAAACTGTATTTTTGGTCAGCTTTATAAATAAAGAGAATACACTTGTCTGTGCTTTTTAATGCTGTATAAAGGTGAAGTATGTGATCCACCAGAGTGAGTCTTGCATGCTCATGGATTTCTTTACCAATTCATATAGCTAGAAAGTATTCCTGCTAACCACATTAATATATAGTCAAGGGAGGTCTGGGAAGTAGGGAGTGCTTAAATACAGTACGCATATAGTAGTTTCAATAAATGACTGATTACTAGTGCACATACTTTTATTGGATTGTGAGGAAGTATCTTGCAGTGATAGCTTATAGAGAATTACAGTAGTGCTCCACATGCTCTTTAATAAACCTGGCATGAAGGGATTGCTATTCCATATGGAGTATATTGTGCCTGATTAGTTTTATGGAATGTGTTGTGTAAGGGTTGATTTATTTTCTAAATAAAATATCAACCTACCTGTAATTCTGTGTACTTTCTACTTTGGCGATATGCAGTGCCATTTAATTGGCTTGTGTAAATAGCTTGTGCTTTTTCAATATTTTAATAAAACCTTCTGGTATAGCTGTCTCTTCACATTTCCTTACAATTAAGTGGATGGCAAAATGGTCTGCAACAAGTGCTTAAGAAGCACATAACTTTATTAAACTTATATTTATAATGCAAAGAAAAATTAGGAACAATGAAGTCATACTGTTCAATGCTAAAAAGTTGTAAATAAGCCTTTAAACTAAATTTTGAAGTTTAACATGCACAAGCGAAGTGAAAAAAAGAAAGGAAAAAACCCTAACTTAATTAATTGTGATATTTATGGCCATCAGCACCTCTTATGTTTTGTTTTCCCTTTTTGCCCTCTCTTAAGCATTTTCTGTCATGAATGTTGCTCTTAGGCTTGTCCTCCAAAGCTCATTTGGTTAATTCTGAATAAGTTCTGTAGCTATCACTTGCACAAGTAAAACAATTTATTTTTTTTTTCCCTTTCAGGACCTCATGTTACTAACTCTAGGCTGATACAGGAGCATAAGTAAAAGTACATCCAATTAGACTGGAAGTGACCCTGTTAGAGCACCTTGGTATGTTTGATTCAATGGCCACTCTAGTAGAAGATAAATGCTGAATTGCCAGATCATCATACAAGAGTCAGTTTTACTGTTACATAATATTTGAATGCATTTTTACTAAAAAGCAAATCCAGTGTTTACCAAAAACCACTTTTTCAGTATTGGGAGTAAGTTACAAAAAAACAATGAAATACCTCATCAAAATTAAGCCCAAAACCTCAGCCATTTGTATTTTCTTTCTAGGTGTTTCAGCCCTAACTTAAAATGAACTCTTATTTTATTTATTTATTTATTTTCAGCAATTGCTTTCTTCTTCTTCTTTCTCCTTCTTCTGCATAAGAGACTGAATAAAAGCTAAGATTTTTGCTATACTATAACATCCCTCCCTTGTCTTTTAGTAGGTGTTGTTTCTTTGCAATGGGACATTGTATACTCCTCCAGAGGTGTACCATGGTACTTCAGAGGCTTGTATTACTTCTTCCTATCCCTTTTTTTCAAGTTCTTTGATTAATTTAGTTCTACTATAAATATTAATTAGCACCTTCCTGGCTCCTGGTTTCTTCTATTTATTATAGACTTTTAAAGACATAAGAACGTAAGAATGGCTGTAACATGTCAGATTAAAGCTCCTCTTAGCCCAATAGCTGCTTTTCATAACTGGCCAATAACACATATCACATGTCCTAGAGAAAAATATAAAAAGGATAAGAAAACAGCAGTGCTCTCTTCTTCTTCCCTTTTCTCCACAAACACCAGGTAGCGTGCTACATATGGGCTATCTGAACCAGCAATGAAATCTTTATTCTGAATTCTCTTTGATGAATGTTGCTTCCAGGAAGCAACTTTGAGTAAAACTCCATGTTCTCTTTACTGATAATTTGCTCTGAAACAGGCAGCGTAATAATATCCACTGCTCATAGTATCGTCCTGAATTATGAGAGAATAGATTTCCCTTTCTTAGCCTGAACTCATTGGTTAGAAAATCTAACTCATAGCTTTTCTTAAAACTAGTACAATCCACTATCCTAAAATTCAAGATGTTAACCATTCACTTAACGCAGCAAAACTATGAAAAGTGGGATTTTGATACATTCTGAACACTCAGATGAAATTTCAGGCTTTTACACAGACTGTGCATGCAGTTATATGACCAGTATGTATGTATGACTTTCTTTCCTATTTAGCTAAAAAATGTTTTGATCTGTGCTGAGAAATAAGCCCTTCTAGGTCATGATTCACCTCATCCTAAAGTAGATTTCTAAAATAGATCAGATGAATGATACTCTGAAAAATGCTGCTATTTTCCATTGATTATAAAGCAAGCCTTGAGGGAAAATCATAGGTAAAAATTTTTATGTGGTAGATTTCAATCAAAGAATTATATGGGTTTGGAAAGGACTTCTGGAGATCATCTAATCCAACCCCCCTGCTGGAGAGGGTCTACCTAGAGCAGGTTGCACAGGAACTTGTCCAGGCAGGTTTTGAATGTCTCCAGAGAAGGAGACTCCACCACCTCTCTGGGCAGTTTGTTCCAGTGCTCTACAACTCTCACAGTAACGAAGTTCCTCCTCATGTTTAGGTGGAACTTCTTATACTCAAGTTTATACCCATTTCCTCTTGTCCTGTCACTGGGCACAACTGAAAAAAGACCAGCCCCAGATTTCTAATGTTACATGAGATGAATCCAACCTATGATATATCTCCTAACAAGCAGCACTCACAGCAAGCATGACTGCAAAAACTTGTCATATTTTCAAAGGAAGGGACATGGAGAACTGAATTCAAAGAAAATCAGTTAATGATTGCAATCAAGATGTAAAGCACCAGTGTTTGTTATGGATCAGTTTCATCCCAATTCAAGGATAAAGTTACAACTCTCTAATTGAATTGGTTGGAAATAAAAAGCAGGACAAGCCAAAATACTGTGTGACTATTCAGCAGTTCAAATCTATTTGTTTGATTTTGATTCACAGTTCTCCTCTAGCCAACAGGCATCATAACATCCCATGTGAGCAATAGTGCAGGACCAATCGGCACGAACTCTATCGTTTGTAGGAATAAACACAAGTGCTACTGCTCTCAACTTCAGCATTTTGATTTTCATAGTTAAAAAAAAAAAATTAATGTCACTTCAGTAGATTTTAAATAGAGAATTATAGAACTTCAGTAAATCACTTCTATTAAAATTATACACAGAAGAGTATAACAGATGCATAGTGACCGATACTTGCAAAAATAAAGCTATTGCTCAACATTATCTGAAATAGTTTTACTAAGCCAATGTAGAGGAACTAGTACATTAAACTCCAATAAACTACTGTAGTGGAGCATTACTAATTTGCTGCTTCTGTGCAAATAAATTTAACAAGTAACTATACTTCAAAGATGAATAAGAATCAAAAACATCTGGAGCATTAGGCTGAAGATATTAGACCTGAAATAGTTGGAAGAAATTACTAATATCAAGGAGCTAGGAATAATATCAATAAAATTGTTGAATCTTTGTAGAAGACACAGTGACCTCAGCTGTGACTTGTTGCTCAATCAGTTAGTTTGCTAAGTGCAAATTTTGGCGAGAGAATGAACAAAAATCAGAGCTCCAAAGAAGAAGCAGCTTGTCCTTGGCACTGATAATTGACATTTCTCTTTTTGTCTTCCACTTAATTTACTTATGAGTGGTTAGTACAGCAACAGCCTCCAGATTATAAAGGCTTACACCAAAATTAAGTGAAAAGATATGGTCTTTGTGTATTTTTGCTAACTAAAGAATCAAGCAAGTTACAACAAAATACTGTGTCGTGGTTTGGAGCAAGTTGGCCAATGACAAGATGACAGATGCTCTCTCCTACCTCTTGCTTCAAGGAGAGAAAGAAAAGAGATAAAGACACTTGTGAGTGTAGAAAAAAATAAACTTCTTTAGTGAAACATTAATAATAAAATAAATAATTAAATAGATCTAATATATAAAAATATGTACAAAACAGTATCAAGCTCCCAGGGAAGTATCACCAGCAGGCACTGTGAAAGTGCCAGTAAGGAATGGGAACTGTATTTCGGAACACACTAATGGGGTAGACGAAGGTAGACAAACCGACAGGGTGTTCCTCAGACACAAGCATCAAAGAAAGAGAGCCACTGAAGAAACAGCCATTTAAGAACAGCCAACATGACCCTTTTGTTCCCTCAGCTTTTATCCTGAGCCTGGCAGATACAATGACCCTATTGGTCAGTTTGGGTTACCTGACCTGTCCACTCCTCCCCATGGGTGCAACCCCTCCACAGCCTAAACAACCAACTCAGCTGCCCTTGGTTGACACAGCAACAACTATATGCAAGAGCCTCTTTCTGAACAAAAGTTGGCAAAGTTGGTTTGGCTCCACCAGGATGTACTGGTACATAAATGAGTCTTCTGAGCAAAGCATGGGCTTGTAAGGTGAACTGGTTTACAATAGCATAAAGAAAACAGTCTAACTATATCAAAGACTTTTGTAAGTGAACAGGAAATGCCTACCAATCATAGTGTTTTCAATACCACAAATATAAGACAACTACAAATCTTGGTGTGTAGAATCATAGAATGTCTGAGTTTAGCAGCCACTTTTGGCACCTCCAACTACCCTGTTCAAACAGGATCACCTACAGAAAACTGCTTGGGGCTGTGTCCTATCAGGTTTACATTGACTTTAAGGATGGAGACACCATAGCCCATCTGGGAAAGCTGCTGCAGTACTCAATCACCCTCACAGGAAAAAAAAAGAAAAAGCTTTTCCTTATTTCAAATGCAATGTCCTGTGTTTCAGTTTGTGCCCATTGCCTCTGACCCTGTCACTGTGCACCATTGAGATGTGTCTGATTCTGTCTTCTTTGCTCTCTACTGCCATCAAGTATTTACACACAATGCTAAGTATTTATACACAACACAGAGGAAGTTCACCTCCCTTGACCTGCTGGCAACACTCTGCCTAACGCAGCCTAGAATTGTTCTTCCTGGGATGAATTTCCCTTTGTTGAATTTAATGAGATTTCATGTTCTCCCATTTCTCTAGCCTGTGGCAGTTCCTGTAAATGTCAGCACACTGCTCTGGTACATCAGCTACTCCTTAGAGTTTTGTATCATCTGCAAATGTGCTGAGGGTGCACTCTGCCACATCATCGAGGTCATCAATGAAGAAGTTAAACAGTATTGGCTACAAGGTCAGTCTCTGGGACAAATCACTAGTGACTGGTCTCCAGCTGGACTTTGTGTCTCTGATCACAGTCCTCCGAGCCAACAGTTTTCAGTACCTAGCTGCCCAATCTTCTGTCAATCTTTTACTGTCAAATGAATTACTGTCCATTTGTTTGATCTGCATTTCATCATATGTTATGGAAGACTAAATAAAGGCATTACTCTCCACTGAGCTGGTCATTTCAGCATAGAAGGCTGTCAGGTTGGTTGAATATAATTTCTGCTTTACAAATTCATGCCAACTATTCCTAATCACCTTCTTGTCCTTAAAATGTGTGGAAATTATTTACAAAAGTATTTGTATTTATCACCTTCCTAGTGTAATATTATACAGATTTTTTTTAAATGGTTTTGTTGGACAGAAGATAAATCTTCCTATATGAAAAATCTCACTTTTTGTATCATCGTTCCCATACCAAATATTTGGATTGTGCACAATTTTTTTCACAACAAAAACTTAAACTTAAAACAATACCTGGATCAACCAAAAAAAAAAAAGAACCTGCATTCATTCAAATTGTTTCAGAAAAAATCACAACAAAACTACACAGAACTGTGGAGGTCATTTAGTCCAACCATTATGCTCAAGTAGAGTAACTTATAGCAGGCAAACCAGGAGGGTACGCAGACAGCTTTTGAGTATCTTCAAGTATGGACACTCCACAACTTCTCTGAGTAACCTGTTCCAGTGCTCAGCTTCCCTCACTGTAAAAAAAAATAATAAAAACAAATCAAAACAACAGCAAAAAAAAAAAACCCTTTCCTGATAATGGAAGATAAAGCCAGCAAAGGGTGAAAATTATGTTTTTGAATCATTTCAAACTTTTGCACCAGAAAAAAAGCATATCTTGAACCAGAAATACTCAGAGAAATTGTACCGTTCTGATATGATACAAGTCACACTTGTTTCAAACGTATTCCAAATTATAAAAAGCCATCTGAGCCAATACGGAAACTGCCTTGCAAATGTTCAAGTGTAGAATCACAATACAGAGGAATAACATACTTCTTAGGCTGTACCACAAGTACAGAACACCGTTAATTACCTTACCTTGAGGGACAGGATCTGACCTCTTTATGAACCTTGTAATTTAAACGTGCATAATTTAAAATGGGAATCATTATTCTCTGCAGTTGAAAATACATAATTGTGCCTTCAAAGAAATATGTTCTCAGGGAACTTTCTCAGGTCTACATATGCAGGGTCAAGAGATGTGTATTTTCTTCAGATGTAAAATAGAAGACCAAAGAAACACATTTGATTCAGATGCCTGTGTACTTTTTAACTTGTAGAGTGCCTTCAGCTTGGGGAATCAAAGCACTTAGATTGTACACGTTGCATTCACATTTAAATTAAAACAATAATTCCAATATTCTATACAAAAAGAATACTATGGCTCTTTATTTACTTTTACAGTCAACATGCCATTATTTGTTTATTTGTCAATTATAGAACTTTTTTTCCTAGAAGCTATTAGCTTAATTCTTCCCTTGATAGGCAGTTCTACAGCTTGTTTCTCTTCCGGCATCTGTCCCTGAAAACAGTCCTTAAAATATTACTCCAGTGTCCTCAAGATCTGTGTTAAGATCAGTTGCTTCCCTACTCCTGTTAGATGAAAATGGACTATATTTAAGAACTCAATGAGAAATATGTTTGTTGTAGGGGTTGTTTCTGTTAAGATCTTTCTTTTCCTGACTTTTTATCAATGCCTTAAGAGTTCTGCCTCAAAGGCTTTAAGAACAGAACAAACAGAAATTTATTTATTTTGCAATATACAAGAGGACATAATCTTAATGTCCATATTTTGCATACTTAATCAGCTATATGCATTCTTGCACATTCATAGGGATTGCTTTGAGACCAGTCCTGTGGTAGGTGTCATCCAAACTCAAAACAGCACAGGGACAGTATATAGATAATTTAGTTAAGATAAAGTACAGAAAGAATTTCAAAATGGAATTTAATTCCACTAGAGATACCACAGTTTGTGAGTAGCTGTACTTCAACTTGAACAAAGTTGTCTCACCACATCACAAATTGTAGCTTTCTGTGCCATTGTAAGCACTCTTGGTTATGATAGTGCCAAAAGGCAATATCACAGTTTTTCTTTTCTTACATAAATGATCACACTCACCCTTCATGAGTGTAAAGGTCTTCCCAAGACTCAAGGCCATCCATTTTGATAAGAACAGAATCCATGGCAGTATGTAGGCTGCAGAGGCTTTAATGCCATGTGACTTTTTTCTGTATTGGAGAAACACAGACTAAACATCAAGATTAAACACAGAAATTTCTCTTTGTTTGAATGTGTTCAAATTCAAACTTAGACTCAGAGGAGGCTTTGAAAATAGGAAATTCTGCTGGAAAATGCCATCTCTTCTGGGTTTTGTCACTTAACAATTGAATAGTGTCCCGGTTTGAAGTAAAACCAAATCAATTTTGTGTTCTGTATTTTTACATCTTAAGCCTCTCCTAATTCTCTGAAATTAATGGCATATTGCGGAGAAAACTGCTCGTTCTCAGAATGATAAGACCAATATCTGTGCTGCATGCCAAGGAATAGTATGCAGAGGCCCTTTCTTATTGCTATAATGACCAAAGTCAGCCAATTTTTATTGTTTGTCCCTTAGAGGGTAGTCTGAAGAGGATTCTGTCTGTTCATCTGCCTTTGATTCTGATCCATGTGTTCCTGACTCAAGAGCTGGAATCCAGTTCTCATTTGTGGCTGAGTCCATTCTGGGACTTCCCCAGTGCCTGCTGGTGACAGGACTGTCATCCTGGGAGCTTGATACGGTTTTGTAGAGATTGTATCTATTTCATTATTTTCTTTTCTTTTTTTTTTTATTTTAATTCTTAATTAAAATAGTTTAGTTCATTCTAAACTTCTAAATCTCCTTATCTCTTCCTCTCTTCTCTTTTGGGGGAGGACAGGGTGGGCAGGGGGAGGGCCATCTGTCAGTCTGGTCTTGTTAAATTCGGCTGAAATCACGACAATCATTTAAACTTACTTACTCTTGCCTATTTTCATTGGGAGGAGGGGGAGAAAAGGAGGACAAATAATACAATAAACAAACAAACAAGAAAAACCCAACAAAATTTTTCAATCAGAAAGCTCTTCTTATCTTTAAAGAACAAGGTGTTCCCACCACCATGTAGTTCTCTCTGCATTCATTATGTAATAATCTTTTACTATCTGCCATCATTTATAGTCCATCTTCAATTAAATCAAGACATCAAGTATGACATAAGTATGACATTAAGTTTCATTACCAACTTCCTTGTAAATAGACTGAGATTTTCTGTACCCATTTGCTAGAAAGTCACTATTTTATAGTAAATTCTTAAAAGTAAAAGTAGAATTTGAAAGTCTTTCTGATGTTCAGGAGGGGAAATGGAAACAATAATATGAAAATTTCACACTGTTTTTTCATCTTCAAAAGTGAAGTTCACAACTAATTCCTCGGGCTTGGAATTTGCAATAACAAAGACTCGAGTACAATCTGGCAAAGTAAGATATTTGTTCCATTTAATTATTTATGAAAAAAAAATCACAAAAAAAGATAAAGAAAAGTCCCAAAATGAATTTTCTTAAAATTGAATATCATCATGAACTCTGAGTTAACTTCTAGATGCTGTGAAAACAGTGTTTAGATTCCTACATGTTACGTGCTTGACATGACACTGGTCCCAATGTAATAAATACTAACTAGGAGTATAAAAAAACCAGTAAAATTCTGAGGAAATCTGGTAGATATTTATGGAAAGCTCCTTCCAGAGAGCATGGATCAATCTATAGTGCATCGGGGAGAAAAAAGACTTAGCTGGAAACAAAAGGTAAAAGAAAACAAAATTTATTTTTAAGAAAATAACAGGTAAGACACTGGTTTTCTGACAAATGTGGAGTTTTTAATATAATTTCTTAAGATCATCACATAGAAAAGGATCAAAGGAGAAAAGGAGTATACATTAATAGGCAATGATCAAAGAATTTTTTTAAACTTTTACACTGCCATGCAGGATGAGATTTCATGTATTCAGGCACAGCAGCAGCCCAAAATAAAGGTACTATCTTTCCTTTGTACTGCCTGTCTGGAAGAATTTGTTTTGGAAAGCATTGTCTTTACTTGCTTGGATTGTTTGATCCATTGTGTGACATATTGCATGGAACTCTTGATTTAC
Organism: Scolopax mira; assembly: GCA_004320125.1. Classification (NCBI taxonomy): domain Eukaryota; kingdom Metazoa; phylum Chordata; class Aves; order Charadriiformes; family Scolopacidae; genus Scolopax; species Scolopax mira. Next base: position 49,699 of record BJBW01002431.1, read on the forward strand.
AGATCTTTGTGTTAAATATTCAGTTACAGGATAAGAAGCAATAAGTACAAAATGAAATCCAAGAAATTCTATTTAAACATCCAAAAAAAAAGTTACTTTGAGGGTGATTGAACTCTAGAAGAGGTTGCCCATAGTGGTTGTGGAGCTTCCATCCTTGGAGATTCTCAAAACCTGAGTAACCTGCTCTAGGTGACTGCTTCGAGCAGGGAGTTGACTAAACATTCTATAGAGGTACCTTAAAACCTCAATTATTCTCTGACTGTTTGGTGAAGTGATTGTGTGCAATAGCATGGCCTTCATAAGACCCTCAGTAAAGTCCCAAAGGAGAAAATTTAAATGTTAAAAGAAGTACAGACTTGTTTCTACATAATTTGCGCCTTTTCCCAGTGAATAAGGCAGGTATTTTTTAAAAACTAATCCTAAATCAGTAGGAACAAAACCGCTACTTAAATTTGGATCTCAAATCTTCATAACTCTACAGGGAAAAAAGACCCCATAGTTCACACTATTAAGAGTGAGGTCATCAAATCTTTTAGATAGTGCTTTTTTGTGTGATATGTATCATCTTTTTCTAACTTTCAGTTTAAGTCTACTGCCAAGTCATCACAGAAAACCAGAAATATATCTGCTTTTATTGAATAGTTCAATCTAAAATATTCCTAAAAAAATACCAAAGAATTGTGAAAGGCTGGAAATAATGCAGTTTAAAAGATCAAAAAAAAAAAACCAGCAAAATCCAACCCTCCCACACACCTGTGATCTATGTTCAGGACAGAAAAAAACAGACAGATGGATGACAGTTAGGAGGGTAATGACAAGATGAGAAGGTGAAAATTTTCTCCATATTAATCAGAACTTGGCTTGCTTTTAAGTTTAAAGTTATGTTGCTAAATTTAATCTGATTTTCAGATGTAGTAAGTGCTGCAGCTTCATTAACTTCAATATGGATGCTCAGCCTCCTATGAGAGTAAGGTCACCTTTCGTTAGGTGCTTAAGTATGCGTTTCATGGACTGTCTTATAGAGGTTCTACACACCCATAATATCCACTGAACTCTGAGGAATTTCAACACCTGTGAAAAATAGGATGTTAATGTCTACTTCTAAGCATGGAACTTTGTGACTGATTCCGATTAAATAAATTACAAACACTGTTGTGGAAGCACAGAGTTGATGCAAGAACTGCATGATGTTCTTGTATGCAAGAACAGCACTTCCGGAAAATTTTATATTCTCATTATACTGTGAAAACAAGATACAATAATGTTTAAGATCATTCTTCATTTCAAGTGTCACTAAATTTCTCTGCTTAGTCACACTTCTTCCAAGAAACTGTGAAGTTTTTTATTTTTCTTATATTTTCAATGTATCATAATATACCAAAGAAATATTGGCATAAAGTGTTACTCAGTTTGGACTTAAAAGAGGACTACTAATACATGCACAAGTTACCAAAATTCATAAACTGCACTGAGCTGATAAAGTTTCTATCAGTGAGTGAAGTTAGTGACAGATTGCAGATATCAGTATTGTAATATTTACATATATAAAGAATATTATATATTAATAAACTGATATCAATAACTTCATAGGTACTAGTAGTGGCTAAATAAAAAATACACTACCAGCTTTGAAGTGTATTCTATTTTGAAGAGCTTTCAGCTAGAGACTTCAAACATGAACTGAAGGAGTTCAGTTCAAATAACCCTTAGGGGGAAATAAACTGATAACAAAAGGAGGGAGACTGACTGTAGAGAACCATTTTACAATTTGTGACCATGTATTGCCATGATGAAGCTCTGAATATAGTTATTAATTTGGATAGGAAAATCTCCTTCATATTTCTGTGCATTTCATGTGGACCATTAAAAATACTTGTACCTAAGTTGGCAGAAAATATTCATAATATAAAAAGTTGGAAATTTATGACAGTCTTCTTTATGAACTGTTATAGGAGTTCATTGAGTTTTGAGTATGCATCAATAAAGAACTTAGAACTTCATCCCTAGAATATTATAAATTATCACAGAATAAATACTGTTAAGGGGAAAAAATATCAGATCAGTTTTAAATTTCATTATATCATTCAGGTGGGATGCACTTCCAGACTAAGAAACTTGTATATCAGTGTCAACATGTATGGGTAGAAGTGTAAGTTCCCATTATGATGATAGCGAAGTTGCAAATTCTGAGCTGGAGTTAGAAAGGAGCTATGGAGTGATTTGACTTTTGCTAAAGCACATGGTTAGGAACCAAGCCATTTTTTAACTTATGTGTCAAGTGCCATTTGAGAGGCTGTAGAGGATTCAAGAAATTTGCAAAGGAATGGTAAGTGTGACATAAGACATTTGAAAGGTCTGTGCAATACTATACAACAAGCTGAAGGCCAGACAGAATACCCAACAGAAGCTAACTGAATCAAATTTATTTCCAGGAGAGTATTCAATTACTTAACCATAGATGTGTAACATATGAGGTAAAAATTCTGCCCTATATTTACTAGTCCTGAGCAGATGTTTCAGATACCATGGGGGGTATCCCATAGCACCACTCAATCTATTTGCAGATAACTAAATGGTACATGGTCAGCTGAATAGCCAAGAAGGCACCAGTGACTGTATGGACAAAATCTTGTTTTGCTTTTTATTCTTAATCTGAGAATGGGTCACACCTCCTTTTCTGAAAATTGTTCAGATTCACTGACACAAGGGAAAAACAATTGAGATTTTAAAGAAAAAGTTAAACAGAGACTAATCTTTAAAAGATTTATGATGTAAAAATACAAGCACACAACTGATCTTTAGATGGCTCTTCTTATTTCTTACAGATAGTATGTATACATTTCCTAATAGAGGTTCTGCCAAGTTCTAATAATTTTATACTAATACTAAAGACCATTAGAAATTTCTGTGATATAAAGTTGCACACACTGCCAGTATTGCATTAAACACAGTAACATGTTCAATACCATTTTTTTTCTCAAATGGGACCATTTCTTCCCCAAGTGACCTTAGCTTTGCCATAGAAATTTATTCCCAAGACTGTTCAGCAAATCTTGAAAAGGGGGGTTCTTAATACTTTGCAATGGTAAATCTGAAGCTGCACCAGCGTTTTGCCCTCAAGCTTGCAATGCTGTCTTACTCAGTTATTGACTAGTCATGCATTTAGCATTTGTCATTGATGCTTACTTTTAAAGAAACAGAATTGTTTCTAGAGAAAAGCTCTTTAAGACAATGAAGTTCTGCAGTGATCAATGCCCATAACACTTAGCTTTCCTAAGAAGAGTAATAAATATGTTGTCATATTGCTTGCATGCAATAGCATTTATTTCATTAGATATGCAGTACTTATTGCATGCACTTTTACAAATACATTTTAGCATTGGCATAATTCCGCAGTAATTTATGTGTGACTCTTAGCAAGACTGCTTCTTTATGATAGAGTTTCCAAGAAAATACTCTAATGTTTTCTTGTAATTCCTGAAATGGCTTATGGCTTCCTATTCCAGTAGAGTATAGAATTGGGAATCTTTAGTTAGACAAATGGCCTTGATAGGAAATGGATGTTAGAAAGCACATTGCTTTAGGAAAGCGATATTCTTCTTGGTATATATCATACCAGATAGACAAAGAACAGAAATCCACCTGAAGTTCTTTCTTAATACACTCTTTCCCTTGTCTTTATTTTTTAAAATTTGTTTTTATTTTCATTTTAAAAATTTTTTAAATATGTATATAAATTGGGCTAAGGCAGAAACTTTAAAAGGATGTTTGAAACAAATTGACTTATCAAAAATTAATAGTTTTGAGGGGGTCCATATTTTTTTGGTAAAAGTAAATTCTTAGTGTAGATATACAAACACCATGATTCTCACGATCCATAGACAATCAGAGGAAGGTTAAGTACTGCCATCTCTTCTAAAAATAGATGGCCTTTAACACATTTAAACAGCTAGGGTAATAGTTCTATTAGATACTAACTGAAAAAATTTTGTATACCAGCTGTCTTCAGAAGGGAGCTGAAAATATTCTCATGATGTACAAGACAATTGTGGATATGCACAGAAAACTTTAATTTACATAATATCTAGAACTACTGAGATTATTAATATTTATCAGCCTCTCACAAGTGCAAATGAATTCCAGTCTTGAATGGTCCATGGTTGTTTATGTTGCAACCTTTCAAGAGGCAAGTTCTTATTCCTGCAAACTAGCAGGCTATGAACACAAAAATAAGGAGGTGAAACAAAGAAATGCAATGAAGTTAATGTGGATGTATGAGTGGAGGAGGAAAACAGCATAAATGGTAACAAAATAAAAAATAACACCATTTTTTTCATAAACTGAGAGAAATAAGCACAGTTTATGAAGGACTTGAAGTAGAAGAATATTTTTTGAACAAACTTGTTTTCCTCTTATTTCTTTACAGCATCTTTTTGGAAGTATCTCCAAACTCCAATGATCAGGACAGGAGAAAGTGTTAAAAAACAAGGCTGGACTAACCAGTGGTAGAATCTGCTTCCAAGGGCACATGTTGCATGGTAATTGTTGACAGAAAACAGCCCTATAAAAGAAGGCTGCATCTGGTGAATTCTTGGTATTTAGGAAATTCACAGCCTATGCTGGATAAGTGAGATACATACCAAAGAGATTCTGTTTGTAGCATTAATAATAGACTTGCTAAATGATGGGCTTTCAGCCACCTCACATCCAAATCTTAAGAGTTGTTAAGCACCTTGCCACTAATATTCATGTGTATTGTCTTCATGTCCAATCTGACGTGGTTTTTCTTTTGCATTTCCAACTAAAACGTATATTTGCTAGAGTTACATTTACAGGCTGTGTGCTGTGTCAGTCTCAAATTTTCCTGGACTACTTCTTGTTTCAGATAGGAAAAATACATGCTAATTTTGTACATTAATATTACGTCCCTGTATTTTTGTTTTATGGAAAAGGCTGAAAGACACCTTTCTGACTTGTGTAGAACTCTACATTTCCATTGAAACCTCGTTATTTTATCCATGAAGTCATCTGGGAAAAAATACCACAAATATAAGCAGTCTTGATTTAAGAAGAGCTTGATCTAAATCTAAACTTTAGACCTTTGATTCATCTATAGTGTACACATTCACAGATATTAAAGATCTAACTGAGCTTGACTGGAACTCAGCCTGTTACTGAAGGTTCTCTATCTGAAATTTTAAATCCAAGAGTGAAACGTGCTACTTGCACACAACCAAAAATTGATCTGAGTGGGAAGATATTACTGTGGTTAAAGGAGGAGGGGGGAAACATAAAAAATTAATCTATAAATCACACTCAGATGTTAGGGGTCTCGAGATCGCTTGCAGTAGTCCCAGTGGGTGACTTCAACCTACTTGATATCATCTGGGAACACCATACAACTGAGAGGAAACAGTCTAGAAGGTTTCTGGAGTGTGTCGGGAATAACTTCCTGACACAGCTGGTGAGCATGCCAACTAGGGAAGGAGCACTACTAGAGAGGAACTTGTGGGGGATGTAACGGTTGGAGGCCGTCTGAGCTACAGCGATCACGAAATGATAGAGTTTCTGATTCTCAGGGAAGCAAGAAGGGGAGCCAGCAGGACTGCCATCATTGACTTCCAGAGGGCAGACTTTGGTCTTTTCAAAAGTCTGCTTGACAGAGTCCCTTGGGAGGCAGCCCTGAAGGGCAAAGGAGTCCAGGAAGGCTGGACATTTTTCAAGGAGGAAGTCTTAAAAGCGCAGGAGCAGGCCATCCCTGAACGCAGGAAAGCGAGTTGTCGACGGAAGAGACTGACCTGGCTGAACAAAGAGATAGGGTTACTGCTCAGAGAAAAAAGGATGGTTTATGTCCTTTGGAAAAAAGGACAGGCTACTTGGGAAGATTACAAAGGTTTAGTAAAGTTATCCAGGGAAAAGATCAGAAAAGCCAAAGCTCAGCTAGAATTTAACCTGGCCCTGGATGTCAAAAACAATAAAAAGAATTTCTATAAATATATTAACAGCAAGAGGAGGACTCGGGAGAAGCTCCACTCTCTACTGGATGTGGGAGGTAACATAGTGACAGAGGATGGGGAGAAGGCTGAGGTACTGAATGCCTTCTTTGCCTCAGT
>BJBW01002432.1:0-76401 GCA_004320125.1 Scolopax mira
AGGGAGGGTGTCAGGAGGATGGGGCTGGTCTTTTCTCATGTATGAGAATGCTGTAACTGTAGGTACTGTTCATGAACTCTCTGTGCTGGTGTGTTTGCCAAAGCGATTTTGCCTATCTGAACTTTGAAACTTGAGCTGGTGTTTTTCTTTTTTTTATGCCATGAAAACTTCCATCCCTGTCCCAGAAGTAGCTTCAGAAGAATGTCTAAAGGAAGGCAGTCAGTAGTCAACCCAGGAAGTGATATCTGAACTCCCTCTTTGTTGTTGTCCATACTAGGAGTTTGTTTTCAATTAAATGTGTTTTTTTTTTCCTCCTTTCAGATAGCAGTCCTGTGCAGGGACTAAATGGTATAAACTTCACTGAGCAAAGGAGTAAAGATTTGCTGAGAAGCACCGGAGAAGCTAACCCAGCAACAGCTAACAGCGTGGTATATTCTTCTGTCCAGAGATGTTAAGTATTCAGAAGCAAAAGCAAGTTAACAAAGGAAAAACTGAACTAGAATAAAATCTCAAACAAGAGCTTTAAGAGAATTTCCCGTTCAATCGTGCAGTGGGTTGAAAGCAACTGCTTTCAAGTGCTACTCCCCATGCAGGGCTGCTGTGCTCAGCACATGGCCTGGGCCAAAAACACTGCCCTAAGCACATGCTCTGGTCAGGGACTGTACTGCCATCGGAATGAGAGCCCAGGTCCTTTTCTACCTGCATGCAGAGCTGCAGCCAGCCCTGTCCAAAATGCTTGACTGGCTACACCCAGTGTTACTGGCAGATGCCAGTTTAGGCAGGAGCAAGCTGTTGGCTGGAAGCCCAGCTCCCACCAGTTGAGCACAGAGGAGAAAGAGTGGGCAGTGAGGCCCTGTTGCCCCAAAGTACTTGGCTGTCCAGGTAGGACAGTCCCCTGTGGTACCCTTTCCTGCAAGGGGATGGTCAGGCTGTGCTGGTGGGTACCTTCATGTCCTTTGCACTTACACCCATGTCTTTCCCTGGGGGCTGTGGGAAAGGCCTGAGCTCGGCCACTATGAGCAGAGCCAGCAGCCTGGCAGGGGGCTGTACCCCTTTGCCCGTGCAGGCAATGAGTGTGGGGTCTGTGGGCAGCACCCGAGCCCTGCTGTAACCACAGACCTGCTAGTGAGAGGCAGGAAGGAGCAGCCAAGGTAAATAGAGGAGCTGCTGTGAGCACTTGTACCCATAGGTGCTGTTCTTCAGGCAAGTGCTCACCCAGGGCTCTGTCATCTCCCCCGTTTCCATAGACCCATTGAAGGCCTGGCCATGGGTCAACCAGCCTTCCCTCTCTTCTGGAGGATGGGATGTAGAGGAGGATCTTTTTGCACGTATTCTTTGGCCAGCCTTTGCCAACTTCTGGACAAGTGCTTTTCCTGTGTCTGTATCATAGTCTTGTCTAGGCAGTGGCATTAAAGAGATTTCTACTCAACCAACTCTTCCAGATGGAGAAAAACCCAAGCTGCAAGGTCTCAAAGGTATGTACTCTGTAAAGCTTCTGGCTTTGGCTAATGAAATGTATGTTGCCCCAAACATTGAGAATACCACCCATCCAGGATCGGAGCACTGCAATCCTTCAGGATTTGAGGACTGCCTTTCACCAGGTTTTGATCACTCCATTCTCCTCAGTGCTTGATGGCTGTGCTCCTGCAAATGCAGTGAAGGAGACGTGTTCTCTCAGTGTGCTCCTCAGAAATAGACATATGCTCTCAGTTCTCTCTCAAGAGCACAAGAGGACTCCCAGAAGACAAGTGGTACTGGAGATTCAGTACCCAGTTCTTGCCATTGATTTGCCAGGAAAGATGTCTACAGTATTGGACTTGAGGTTTGGACTCTTCCTTCTCTCCCAGCTAGCTTTGAGCTAACCTTACAGTTCTGTTGTTCCTCATATAAATCTGATTGTTTGCTTTCAAAAATGGGCTGGAAGCCTGAAAAGAAATCTCTGTGGATCAGTTTGTTTTCCAGAGCTGATGCCCTCTTCCCTCTGCTGTTGGTTTTCCAGGAGACCCCGTGAGGAACCCCTTGGAAAGCAGTCATGGTAATTATCCTCAGAAGAGTTCAGCCCCTGCTTCTCTTTGCTTCCTCTAACAGATGTCACTGTGAAAGTAGAAGGTCCTCAGGGATTTCTGGAGGCCAGAGCAGGGCTTTGACCTTAGTCCCCATCTCCTCTTGGGTGGTCCATACACCTGATTGAATGAACAAGGGAACAGGGCAAACATCTTAACAGCTCAGTGGACATAGGATGTTTGCTTAACCCTTCAGCTAACCCATCCAATGTTGATAGAACTGCAGTTTAACTTGGTAGTGATAAGCATGATCTTACTCCTGTTGTTTGCTTAGAGGAATGTGCTGCTCAGGTGGAAGTCGGTTCAAACTGTATTAGGAAACTGGAACTGCTCTGAAGAACATGCAGCAGCTTTGATTTAGGAACTGTTGTTTTAGAAGGAAGAAAAGGGAAGGAAAGAAAACAGAACATTGCTAGCAGATGGGTATAGCTATTTATATAATTGCCATTAATGACCAGCCTTGGCAATTAATGTTTTATTTTCTGCAATGCCTGTGTTAAAATTTATCTTAAATGGTGTATAGTAATTTTAAAATGGCTTTATCTTGGTTATAATGTGCTGCTTCTATGTTTCCTGAAATATCTTATCTTACAGAACGTTGAATAAAAGTTGTGTTTTTTATTATTATTTTTTTATTACTAAAATGGTGGTCCTGGATGTCCCTTGATAGGGTTTGGGTGGCAAGGTTTTGGTAATGGAGGGGCTACAGGGAAGAAGCTGATAGAAAGAAGCTTCCCCCATGTTGGATAGAGCCAATGCCAGCTGCCTCCAAGACAGCTCCTCTGCTGGGCCAAGGCTGAGCCCATCAGCGATGGGGATGATACCTCAGTGATAACACATTTAAGAAGAAGGGAAAGTTACTGCATAATACAGCAACTGCAGCCAAAGAACAGGAGTGAGAAGATGTGAGAGAAACAACTCTGCAGACACCAAGGTCAGTGAAGGAGGGGCAGGAGATGCTCCAGGTGCCAGGGCAGATTCACCTGCAGCCCATGGTGAAGACTGTGGTGGGCAGGCTGTCCTCCTGCAGCCCATGGAGGTTAATAGTGGAGCAGATATCCACCTGCAGCTCGTGAAGGACCCCATGGGAAGCCTGGGCTGGAGCAGGCTCCTGGCAGACCTGTGGCTCCATGGAGAGGGGATCCTGAGCTGGAGCAGGTTTGCTGGCAGGACTTGTGATCCCACAAGGGACCCACACTGGAGCAGTCTATTCCTGAAGGACTGCACCCCGTGGAAAGGACCTGCACTGGAGCAGTTTGTGAAGAACTGCAGCCTGGGAGAAGGACCCAAGTTGGAGAAGGTCATGGAGGACTGTCTTTCCTGGGAGGGACCCCACGCTGGAGCAGGGGAAGAGTGTGAAGAGTCCTCTTCCTGATGAAGAAAGAGAAGCAGAGATATGTGATGAACGGACTGCAACTGTCATTCCCCACACCCGGGTGCCACTTCGCAAGGAGGAGGTAGAGAAAATCAGGAATGAAATCTGAAAAGAAGGGAGAGGTGGGGTGAAGGTGTTTTAAGATTTAGTTTTTTATTTTCTCATTACCCTACTCTGATTTGATTGGTAATAACTTAGGTTAATTTTCCCTAAGTTGAGTCTGTTTTGCCTGTGATGGTAATTGGTGAGTGATCTCGCCACCTTTTCTTGACTGATGAGCCTTTCTTATATTTTCTTTTCCTTGACCAGCTGAGGAGAGGGAGTGATAGAGTGGCTTTGGTGGGCACCTCTTGTCCAGCCACAGTCATTATGAACTAGAATTGTTTATGTAATCTGTTTTCTGTTTAAGTATATCTTAATACATGTCCTTTTTGTAAATAAAGCCTACAGCTTCATATTCTAACCCTGCTGTAGGCAAAGACACATTGTTGGTGTCTCTTTAGAGCAAAAAGAGGTGATTGTTGTTACAATCCCACTTCCTGACTGCCCTTCTTCATGGGGAAAAACCCTAAACCTTTCTCGTCTTGTTCTTGATTTGCTGTGAAGTCTACAATCTGTCCATATGCCTCTTAATTTTTGATTCTCAAAATTGACAACAATATTTTTATTGAATTTTAAAGTAATCAGGTTAATAACTCCCTGTCTTCATAGCTTTTGCTCCTCCTACTGTTTTCAGAAAGGAATGTATATTTTTTGAAAGGGATCATGTCATAGCTCACATTCAGGCTGATCACAGAAAATACTCTGAAAGCAAAATTCAAGTTTACCTCCCAGTCTGTGGTGTGAGCTTATGAGTCTTCGTGGTACAAAAGCTCTTTAAATTCCTGTTAGGAAAAAAATTGAAAAGCTGCTTCTGTTGTCTATAAGAATTTGGTGAGTGTAGATTTAGACTGAAATTTCTCAAACATCATGATTTGATTACAATGAATGAAACTTCTGGAGATGTACAATCTTGTAGCGTGATGAAAAATGAAGAGCTGATGAGTCCAGAGTGTCTGAAAACGGAGTGAGAAATCTTTGATGGATCTGAGAAAGGAGTTCATGGCAAAGAATTCCCTGCTTACAAGGGGGAAACTAAGTAAATATTGCAAATTCCTTGACTACTACTTTAGACTAGTTTCAATTTGCAAAGTGGAATTGTTAAGGAATATTAGTAGTTCAGCATAAATAACTAAATTTTAATTAGAAAAAGTTATTTAGGATTATAATAAGGTGTGATTTGTGCTCTTTGCCTAGCTTTGCTTAGCACAAGTAGCCAGATTTACTGAAGCCTTTAGGCTGAGAGTTATTTTTCTCAGTAGTTCTCCTAGCAGCTGGTACGGGAAAGATGTTGATATCACACCCATGTTTTGGCAGTTTTCCCCAAGTCTGAGACTTCAATTCTCCGTGCTCTGCCAATGAGTGCAGGGTGCAAAAGGAGTGTAAACCAGAGGAAAAGGAGGGAAGGTGGTATAGGAATCTGGCCAGCTGGCCATAGCAAATGCTTTAGGTTTCTTGCTTGTTTGCCAGGGCAAGTGCTGTAGGGCTTTATCTAGCCGCCTGGGGCAAGTGGTACAGCACTCCGGCTGGCCAGCCGGGGCAAGTAATGATAGGGCTCTGGCTAGCTGACTGAGGCAAGTAGTGTGCAGGGTTCTGGTATTTCTGCTAGTGCATGTGGTGTAGGGCTCTTGCTGGCTGGTGGGTGCAAGTGGGTTAGGACTCTGGCTGGCCAAGTCAAGTCAAGTGGTGTAGGGCTCTGTCATGGGGTTTGAAAGGGTTCTGGCTAGGTGACTGGCTAGGTGACTGGCTTCAGTCTCCACCCGGCTGGCGTCTGGGTGAGTGTTGCTCTGGCTGGCTGTCCTGGTGTTGAGCACCACTCTAGACATCTAGAGCTGCAGACTATGGGTCGGCAGTTTTATAGAGCACCCCTGGCTGGTGGCTAATGGTCATGTCTCTGGCAGGCCTTTTGACAGGAGATGCTGTTGCTGGCTTGCAGAGGAGAGTGTGGCTCTGGCTTTCTGTTTACAAGAGCCTAGTTTTGGCTTGGACCAGGGAGACACTGCCTTCTTGCTGGTCAAGTCGAGCATGGCTCTTGCTTGCTGTTCAGGTGTAGGTGGTCTGGCTCACTGGCCTGGGTAGTGGTTCTCTGTCTGGCTAGGGGGAAATGCTTTTGCTGGTTTTTGTAATTAAAGGGGGAACTGTTGAACTTAGCATTCCAGATAACAATCGTGAGAGGGAACATTAGCAGGTTGCATTAAGGAGAACAATAATAAATAATAACTTGTGGTTGGCAATCAAAGGGGAACATCTGGACCTTGGAAGGTCCTGTGCTAACTGTGGCAGAGGCAACACAATACTGAATATCTGAGAATACTTCAAAGGTCCTGAACATGATGGAAGAGGGCAAAGGTGTGTCTGTGTGCTATTGGATGATTATGCTTAGCCTTTTATATCAGGTTTTGTACAAAGTCCTTGAAAATACCTTTGGATGCTTTCCTTCTCTTATGGAGGAGAGAAGGAAAATAAATCATGAAATAAATAAACCTTTTGTGGTTCTACCTTTGTGTCCCTTTCTTCCTTTGTTGACAAACATCCCCAATCACTTTTGCAACAGAATTTGTAGCCCAGATGGTATCCCCTTTGTCTACTGATTGACTCCCACACCTCTTGGCAAATGTCTAATCTGCAGACCAGGTGAGTTCTCACCTTTCTGTCTGTCACAGCGAGTGCACTGGGACCAACCAGAAAGAAGTGAGGTGGTGGCAAGCTGAATTTCTGTAATTCTACCAAATTTCTTTAGTTTGGAAACAGGAAAAGGTATAGTGAAAGGTACTTTGTTATTGAAAGTCTGGAATAATTGGAACACAGTTGCTGGGTACCCATGGGTTGTCAAGGAAAAGGGCTGTGGAACTGTGTTGAGATACCTGCTGGCTATGAACTGCTTTAGAGACTGGAGACCAGTCCTAGGATGTACCTAGGATTTTATGGGTCCCAAGTTCTGCGGATGTAGGATTATTAAGGTCAGCTAATGGAGTACAGATAGAAATGACAAACGGGTACAACAATACCTCTTATCTCAGGAAGCAAAGAAAGGTGTAAGACCAATAATTGAAGATTTTCTGCCAAGAGGGATTTCAATTCCTTGCAAGTATCCCTGTAATACTTCTGTCTTGCTGGTTAAAAATCCTGTTTATAGATTTGTCCAAGCAATAAATAAATAAATGGGTAGCTGTACTGCATCCACTGGTTTCTGATCCTTCAGCAATTATAACTATGATACCAGCTAACACAAAATCTTTTACAGTACCTGATTTGTGCCCAGCTTGCTTAAGTATAGTGGTTCATCCAGAATCTCAGTATATTTTTGTCTTCACCTGGGAAGGGAAACAGTAACATGGACTAGATTTCCTAAAGGGTTTGCAGGATTTCCAACTTTATTTTTGAAAATCCTAGTGACAGATTTACAGGACATAGGGTTTACTGATGACTCTGCATTAATACAGAGTGTGTGGATGATGTGCTATTTAATAGCAAGTACTAATAGGGAAAATTGTGTTGAGGGCACAAATCATGCTGGTTGCTTTGGTTGATAAAGGCCATCAAGTCTCCCCAACCAAAGTACCATTATGTAAAGAAAAGGTAGGGTATTTAGGATGTTTTTTATCAGGAGAGGGCAGGAAGATACCAGGTAACTGAACCATCCAAGATATGCCTAGGCCTACAACTAAGAAACGGGAATTGAGCAACAGTTGCACACTCCCTACCACCCTCAGTCATCAGAGAAAGTAGAAAGAATGAATCAGAGCCTTAAAGATATATCAAAGATTTGTGCAGAGACTAAAATGGTCAGATGCTATGCCTGTTGCTTTAATGCATGTAAGGCGGATGCTGAGTAAATTGAGCTTGACCCAGCAGAAGTGTTATTTAGCAGGAATATTCAAATTCTGAAGAGGCTGCAAAAACTAGCTATTCCAGTCTGTGGATCTGTGGAAATCTTTTTTCAAGATTTCTTCTTGTGGAGTGACTCCTAGTCCCAAACCTCTGGTGAATACACCCAAATTTCAGTCTCTGAGGGTATAAAAAGAGGTACCTATGAAGAAAGGCTCTAGAGGAAGGATCCAGGGGTGAATATCAGCTTGGCCCGTACACCTCTCAGTGTCCAGGCAGTTCTTTAAGGTCATTGTCAGAAATTTACTTTCTGGGATATGTGCCTCCACTGAGGTAACTGTCCACGCTCCAGTGATCAGGAGTGCTGCTGCAGAGGACTGGAGAGTGTAATGCAGAAATCCCTACGTATTCTCAAGATGTAAAAGTCAGTATCTCTCTGGCTTTCCTCAGTTTCAGAAGTCTTGGGTCTGTCAGTACTTTGGTTGATTTCCATGGAGCTGCCTGGCGGTTTGGACCTGTGTGGGGACCCCTCCATCATGAGGGAGCTGGGTGTTATGCTGTTCCACCTTCCTCTCCGTGCAGATCTGACCCAGTCCTTCCTGCTGTGAATGGAGCCATTATTCTGGGAGGCCACATCTGCTTTCACCGAGGGTGAGAGAAACACATATCAACCTTCTGGCACTGCCTGATACACAGAAGAAATGCTTGCACCTTCTGAAACTCTTACTTCAGATTTTCAGGGTATGTAAAAACTTAACCTAGTCTGAAAAGCCCGTATTTATTTCCTGTCTTGGCCTCAGCCAAGGCCACCTCATTAAAGAGTGTTGTGACTCAAGGACTTTTCAACCTGCTTTTTAAGTTTTAGTCGCCATGCTGAAGCCATGTTTCCATCTTTGATCCCATAAAACACTGCTTTTCAGCCTCTGGATTTGTGGAACCCTGATTTTTTTTTTCAGTGGAGTTTTGGTCCTTGCACGATGAATTTCAGTCTGCTGAAATTATTTTTCTAAATATGTCAGTCTGTGTTTGCCGAGCACTTCTAGGAAGCAATGCAAAGTTAGATCAGCTGGATTTATTTTTTTTTAAATCAAAGAATTTTTAATGTGCTTTTTAAAAGAAGCTTCTTAAAGCTCTTGAATGCTAATTTGCTGCAGGCACCTGCAATTGATTGCAATTTCTTGTGTCTGGTAGGGAGTGAAGCTTCAACAAAATGCACAAAGTGTTTTTTACTGCTTTTTCTAGTCTTTGGACTGTCACATGAGGTTATCCATGGTATTGCAGAACACTGGTGTGGGGAATCCCTCTCATAACCACCTGTGACCTTGTGGTTGTAAAGCTGTTTTGGTGGCTTCTGTCCCCATTCTGTACTGGGTTGAGAGATTTTCTTAAATGAGCTTGGCATTAACCTTTTCGTAACCACAGCAGACCACAACAGATCTCAGGCTAAGATACTAAGTGAATCCAGCAAGGAAATTTTAACCTATAAAATCTCTTTGACTTTTAAAATAAAGTTTACGTGGTTAATTTGAAGCTGGCAACATCAGTGAAATTTCCCAAGTTCATCTTCCAAGTTGGGATTCTGCCATATCGCTTTTCCCTCACCAAAATGTAGCAAGGCAAAGCAAGAAGGAACAGGAAAAGATGAACTAGTTGGTCTGGTATTTCAGGAGTGAGTGGGTGGCTTCAGAGATATCCTTGTTGGCAGGAGCTGAGAATCTCTCTCGGAGACAATTTTGGCTGTTCCTTCAAGAGCAGTCTAGGCCAAGGACAGTGAGCTGGGGGCGCTGGTGGCAGAGCAACCTCTGAGCAACCTCTGAGCAAGGCCCAGGTGAAACTGATTGGGGGCTGAAATTCATCTGAGTCTTCTAAGTTGTATTAGAGATGAAAGAAAAAAACAAAACCCTCACAGTTGGCCTGCAGCAACCTGTGGCAGCTTGGATCCTAACTTGACTTCTCCTACTGTTGTCTCCCAGAAACAGGTTTTCCTCCAACTCTAGAGAAACTGGCCAGAGCACATCAGGCGCTGTGCTTGCTGTCTTTGATATGGTCCTTCAATTAGTTCTGTTCATGTGGCAGTGTGATTGAACCCATTACATCTGAATAGCTCTGTAATAAGAAGTTGGGTTTTTTTGTTTTTTTTCAAAGCAAATGCAAAGCATTTCACCTTGCGTGCAGTGGTGCTAAATATAATTTGTGTAGTTTCTAGCAGTTATTCCTAATATGGGCTCTTCTTTTTCTTCTGTCATCATGGGCCATACTTGGAGACCTATGTCAGAGAAACTGTATGTGATTGCTCTGATATGCTTGACTGAGACAACAGAGGTGCTTATGTTCCTGTTTGTCTCACCTGGCAGTAAAGCAACAGTGGAGCACCAAGGTGAGGTGGCAGGTGGTAGATGGTGCTGGGACTTACAGCAATGGTGTTGATGCCTTCACCAGGCGTAGCCTGAGCCTGTGTCCCAAGTGGGACGTGTGGGAAGGGTGAGGGTTTGTGGCAGAAGTGTTGAGACAGGATGATATCTGCTGCCTGACCATGTGCCTGGACCTCAGCACTCACTGTCTCCAGCACCCTGAGAAGCAGTGTGGCACAGTGATTCTTCCATGTGCCCATTTTTTGGTGGCCCTGCTTGGGTGCCTCGTGCCCTGTAGCTGCCCAGTGGTAGTGGCATTAGAGTTGAATCGGTCTTATTCAGCATCTGAGAGAGCTGTGTTTGAAGATGGACTGAACTTTTAGTCTAACTCAGAACAATCTCTTTTTTGTGGTCTCTTTGTGTTGGAAGCTGTAAAAACAGCATGGTAACATCCTCTTCACTCTTCACAGTATGGCAGCATGTCCTCTTCACTCTCTTTTCTCTTATGGTGGCCTCTGATTAAACCGCACGTTGTGCAGCTGGTCGTTGGCTGTGGGGTGCCATGCAGGGCTACGTGTTGTCTCATGGCAGAGGACCAGCCCCATGGAAGTTGGATGGATTGAGCTGAAAGGGGGATCACCTACAGGCTGTATCTGAGGTGGGGATAGGAGGAACATGAATGAAATTCCAGTGTTCTTCTCTCCTCCTGGTTTGCCTTACTCAGCATCCGAGTGCCAGCTGCTCAGGAGAAAACTCCTGGGGTGCAACTTTCCATGGCAACTGTGGCAAATGGGCGATTTCAGGAGGTGGGGAGAGACGCCAGTGACCTGTGTCTGGCCTGCCCGCTTTCCTAAGACTTGACACATGAGACCTCTCTGCTCTGGTCTGTGCGGTGGGAGAACCTCTCACCTGTCAGACGTGCCAGCTGGCAGAGTGGGTGTCAGGGGGGCTTAGGGTGTGGGTCAGCTTTGAGAACCAGCTGCCATCAGTAAAATTATGTCTAGCTACAGTTGCAACACTTGCAGAACACACGGTATTTGGGACCTGCCTGGAAAATCCTATGTCCATGTTCCTGGTTGTCTGTAAGGACAACCTTTGTCATGTAAGGAAGCTAGGAGTGCGGGGGTTTATTTCCATTTTACAGCTCCGTGGAGTCCCTGACACAAGAGGGTCTTCATCTGTGACCAGAGGTCCTGGTTGCTCTTCTCGGTATGCCAGTACAGCTTCTTTTGTCCAAAAGTCACTTGTTCTGAATATGATCTGCAGGAGTATCATGATTATCCATTTACATTCCTAAATGAGTTGTAAAGCAGCTGTAATTTCACACTTTTGCCATTAGAGAAACAAAGTCAGTCAAAAAGAACAGTCTCTCTACCACCATGTAAGGACACACTCCTCTGTGTTTATCTTTGCTATATTTTTTTGATCAAGAGAGAATTCAGACTTAACTAGCAGGAGAGCTATGCTTTTCATGTAACGAAGAAACAATTCATACTCTTATGAATCTTCGCTGGGGCCCTGCTGCCCCCACACAGCAGCATCTCTCAGGCTTCCCTCCTGTTCCTGCCCTGCAGCTCTGCAGCCAAACTCTCCTCAGAACCCACCAAAGCATTTCTAAAAAACTACGTCTCCTTTCTGAAGGGCTGCAGGTGAGGGTTGGGCAGGTGAGCTAACATGGCTACAGGCCTCTCCCCATGCCCAGCGCTGCACGGTCCAGCCTGGGGTGTAGCCATGGCTCTGCCACTCCACCACAGGAGTCGGATGGATGGATGGATGGATGGATGGATGGACAGCCAGAGGAGTGGAGCTCTGGCAGCCAGCAACATTTCCTAGCCTGGGGCTGGTGCCGGGGCAGGGAGCACTCAGCAGCAGCCAGCCCTGGGCATCGCTGGAGCTGGGGGTTTATTTTCTGTTTCCACGTGTTGAGTTTCTGGTGTTTAGCTCTGCTGGCTCTCTTTGTGTGAAGCTAGGCCTGTGTGTTTCCCCAGTCAATGCTGATGTGCACTAACGGTAGTAAAAATAGGTGATTACCCGCCTATTTAAAGGAAAATGTGCAGAGTTAATATGTGCAAATTGACTTTGCAATACTTCACATCTTATTTCCTGCTTTACTTACTAACTCGGGCTTTCCAATCTCCCGAGCTTCACCAATGCCTCATGTCATGTAAGGAGTGAATCTCCTTTCTCCTTTCACGATGCTGTCAGTGACTGGAAGGACAAAATGGCCCTGTGAGCTTGCAGTTTACCAAGTGAAAAAGATTTTAGTTCATCTTCCAACTACAAGTTCTTATCTTCCCCCCCCTGCCCTCTTCTTCTGGTTTCTGTTAAGCATCACAAGGTGTTTTTGGACTGCAATAATCACATAAAACTTTATGTGTCTTTATATAAAAAGGGGAAGTGAATTCTCTGGCTAACCAAGGGTGTTGTGGGCATTCATTAGCCAATGGTAGAAAGTAGTGTCTAATCTCATCTAAAAAATTCATTACCTATGCAATTTGAGAGGGTTGATCTTAAGAGGATGAGAACACAGATTGTGCATGTGCTGTCATCTTTATCCTGGCTGTGATTTCTCTTTTTTTTTTTTTTTTTTTTTCTTTTTTTGAAGCCTAATGGGATTTCATATACAGCGTGATGTATGGGGCACTTGCAGTCAGAAATATTGAACTCATAAATGTACTCATTTGCCCTGGAGTCACTGAGAGGGAGACTAAATACAGGACACCGCAATGTCACAGTCATGCAGAGTCACTTCTGTAACAACAGTGCTACAGTAGAAAGGCCATATTTTTATTTGATTTTACTGCGAATCTGTAAATGAGCTCTGTGAGGTTGCTATCACTGGCTGGAGAAGGTGAACTTTTGCTGGATTTGGCTATATGCAGACCTCTTTTGCGTTTTGTGGTTTTTCTGAGCATTTTGGGGTGCTATTTTGAAGGGACCCTGCACGCGCTGTCTGTTCTGCCTCATGTCTCCACCACAGCACTGCAACCCTAAGCTCTACCAGCTTGCCCTTCAAGCATGAAGGTGAAATGAAGTTGAATGTGCACATCCGAGGCAGATGGTTACCCTAGTCTTGCAGGGGTATTTGAGAGAGATTTTCTTCATGTCATTTTAGCAGCACAGAAGGAAATGAAAGTGTTTCTTACTGTAAATACTTTTCTCTCCCCCCCTTCCTCTGCGCTGCTGTGAGCGCCTGAAGACTCACTTCACTGCTTTTCTCAGAGAAGGCTATTTCTGTCACATTTTAGATCAATTTAGGCCTGTCCTATGCATGTATGATAAAGACAGGATGGTGCTTTGGCAGCCTTGAACAAACTTGTAAATTTTGGACACTGGGAGCAGGAGGTGAGATGTAATTGTTACTTAGAAGTCAGAGGGGCCAGACCACTGGCTGAAATGTGGAATTATCAAGCAGAGCCAAATTGTTTGCAGACTACAACATAAGGCATTTAACCATTTCTCAGATGTGTGTATACGTGTAATTCCACTGTGTGGAGCTTCCTTAACGGGCTGTGCCTATGTCCAGAGAAACAGCACAGAAATCTAAGATTCCCAGACACATCATGAACTGCTGTCATGGTTACTCCTCAGTGCAATACACTCAGAGCATCTTAAAAAATCCAGATGTTGGCTCTAATGCAATGGTGGCTTACTTCCTCCAGTGAGTGAGAGAGTTTCTGCTGTGTTACCTGTGTAACCCACCTTGGCAATCGGTGCAAAAAGCCCGTGTGCTTTAAGCCATCTCGACGAGTGCGAACAGAGTATCTGGTCCTGTGCTGTAGATAAGCCAGTCTTCACTGTGATCGAGTGACAAGTTTTCAGACTCTGGAATATTCACTCCAAACAGAGCCGGGGGTGGCTTTCAGGTTGTGCTCACTCTAGTTTTGCAATGCAACTTAACTTCCCATAACATTTATTCTTTGCTTGGGGGGCTGTTTGGAGCCCTTTCCTACGTGGCAGGTACCATTCAGTCACTGGAAGAGCCCAGCAAGGTTCAGGCTGGCAACATCTCCTTTGTGGAGAGCCTTTGTGGAGCAACAGAGGGAGAACCTTCTCCCATACCTCCTGCTGGTGAGACTCTCCATGAATGATTGTTAATGGTATTTCGGAAAAACAGCTGGTCTGCATGTGCAGTGCTTTATCCAACTGGACTGGTTTCTCTTCTCAGGGTGGGGATGCTGTACTTTGATAAACTGGAAAAGAATGAAAGAAATAGGTGTTTTACCTTTGCTCGGTCTTGGCGTTAGCATCTTCCTAAACAGGATGAGCTGACCAGGAGATATTATTGCCTTTCCTCACCTCCCAGCCCTATTATTGCACTTGCAGCTAGCTCCAAGGTGCAGTACTTTGCAGACCACATTGTGGCTCCTGTTGGTTCAGCCCGAGTTCAGTCACCCAAAACCTTGCGGGTCTATTTTGAAACATTTTTCAATCTGTCCACTATAGAGTTTCTTTTCTTTTTTTTTTCACTCTTGCTTCTGACATCATTTCCTGAACGCTATATTCACTGAGCACTGTAGCCAGATCGTCTTCTCAGCATATGATGCAAGGAGCTCTTTAAAATGGATTTCAGCTCTCCTTTTACTCTGCAGTGCTTGCTGGTGATAATAACTGTTACTCATGGTAAGTGGGATTTTTCTTTATGAAGCTGGCACAGATTTGACTTGATGAGCAGACACCTTAATTTTGCTCCAAGATCTTTTAAGGACTCTACCAGGTTTGGGGAGACATCAAATAGTGTAACTGCTAATGCATGAAAGCGGCAGTTAGACCGAAGTAAGACAGATTATTGTTTTAGTAAACGAATAACTAAGAATATAGTAGTTTCTCAGCGTACTGCGTCTGTAAAAGCATTTCAACGGAGAACGTTAAGGTCCTTGTAGGCAGAACACTAGCTGGAGGGGCTGGAGAGCAATGTGGTCCTGCTCCTAATGCTCGGTGTGACCTTGGGTTAGTCCTGAGCTGCTCTCGCCCTGCCATTTAACCATCTCTGATTTGTGTACAGCAACTTAGTAATGTGCCAGGGTACTCTGAGGCTGCTTCAAGTTAGAGCTGCGACCTTACTCTTCGGGTGAAAGGAGCTGTGCAGGCAGTAGTTATTTTTGCTACCCTCTGTACAGGATCCATGGCATCAATTCCCTGAGGGTCTTTCTCTGCACAGTCCGAGGGGGAGATGGTAGACGGTCATCTACCATCATTTGAGGGGAGAAAAGACCAGCTGCTCAGCCTTTTGTCTCCCTCTGTGCATGGTGTGCACTCCGCTCCCATGTTATCAGAGGGGAAAGTTGGCCTTTATAGAAGGCTTCCCACTCCTCTGATTTTCAATTACTGGTGACCCCAGCCCGTTGCTAGGGCTGGGTCTGTGCTTCTTACATCTCACCTGGGCATTTGCCTTTCTGGGACGCAGCTGAGTGGGGATGGATGGACACGGCAGGATTGCTGCCCACACTCTCTGCTTCTCCTTTCAGGCTCTCTCACCTCAACCAGTGTGATCAGTGGTGGCTCAGCAGTCTTTTCTGTGGGAATTCAAAGTCTGCAGAACCTCTCCAGAATGAGCAAGATGAATGTGATGTGCTTCACAGCTGTCTTAAATGATACTTTGTTGGCCAAGTGCGGTAATTCTTCTGGAAGGTGCCTGAACTTGCAGAACGGCTCCCTGGTGCTGAGGAGTGTGGAGAAAGAGGATGAAGGAAAATATGAGTTTGTCTTTCACAACACCACCAGATTCTTTACACTGGAAGTACTTGGTAAGTGATCTTCTTAGCAACAAACAGCTTATGAACTTGTCAGCCCGGCTGGAAGTTGGTGCCTTGAAATTCTTTTTGGGAGACTGCTTGAGCTTGCAGGGGATATAGGTGCCTCTGGAACAGCTTTGTAAGCCTCTGGCACCTCAGGGAGTGGTAATGGTGACTGTAAACTACAGGATGCTTTTTGCATCCATGTTTATCAGTCTCTCCTGTCTGTTGAGCCTTCCTTGAAGCAGCCAGTCAGTCAAGCTATGTGCTATTTTTCCCTGATGTAAGGGACAGCAGCATGAAGTGTGTGTAAAGCTGAGCCTACAGTGTGTAGACATGTAGCTGGAGATTTCAGTCCATTTCCAGACTACTCTTCCTGATGGCTCTCATGAAAGCTCCCACTGACTGCCAACATTTTGCTGCCTGTGGACACACTTCCTTAAGGAGTTAACCCTACCTGACTTGGCTCTGGAAACTGAACTGGACTTCTGTGCAGGTCGGGGTTGAGGTGTGCTGGGTTTTTCCCCCTGCTTCATGCTGCCAAGGAGAGGTATTAAAGCAACCTGGGTGTGACTTTCTGATTTTTAGATGCCCCTGAGCAGTTTGGAGGTCAGCATCTTCTGGGTCTTTTCAGAGACCAGTGATAGGTACCTTCTCGTGCCAGCCTCCCCACCTGTCCTCAGAACGGCTGCTCCCCTTCATGTGCCTGCTCATCCATCTGCGGGGTGAGAAGACAGAAACCGTCGCTTCTGTACAGGACCCAGATCATTGCTTGGGTTAAAATGGAGAAGGCTTAAATGGGTTTCCCACCCTGCCGAATAGTGCTTTCGCCAGCCGGTCCTCATGTCCACAGTTGCTTTTGCAGAGCTTTCACTTACACGAGCTTCTAAGAGAAATTGAAGCGTATGACAGTGTAATGAAAATGTCTGAGAAAGCTGGTCTCAGTGAAGACAAATGAATCCTTACATCCTTTTGGTGCGAACATGCGGAACTGCCGCGGAGAGTCGGTCAAAGATGTGACTCCTTGGCACCAAGATCAGGGGCTTAGACTGGAAGTAGGCAGACACTGCAGAAGTGTCCTGAGTTTAACCTCCATTTCAGTAGATTTGCTTTGGGAATGTTTGTCTCCTCATTGTGTTCTGTTGCCACAGGCTTCCCATACCTAAATGGGGCCTATAGGAGAGATGGGGAAGGACTCTCTATCAGGGAGTGTAGCAACAGGATGAGGGGTGATGGTTTTACACTGGAAGAGGGGAGATTTAGTTTAGATATTAGGAAGAAATTCTTGACTGTGAGGGTGGTGAGACACAGGAACAGGTTGCCCAGAGACCCCATCCCTGGAGGTGTTCAAGCCCAGGCTGGATGGGGCTTTGAGCAGCCTGTTCTGGTGGGAGATGTCCCTGCCCATGGCAAGGGTGTTGGAACTCATGATCTTTAAGTTTCCTTCCAATCATAGAATCATAGAATGGTTTGGTTGATTCTCTAAGTAAGTCGGGGAAACAGTTTCACAGCAAAGATATTCTCAGGGGCAGTGAATTTTAGCTGAAGATGATGACCTAGTTGAAGAAAGTGATTTCTGAGGTAATTTACATGGGTGTTTGCATAGATGTTCTCAATGTGACTCTTACTGTCATAAAACGATACCACTTCTCTGTTTAGTCTGTATTTGCGAAGTGACAAATGTAGGAAATGGATTGGCTCCTTGTAGTAAAATGAAAAAGAGAAATTCAGGAAAATGTAGTAATATCAGTGATTCATTACTTGGTTTTAAATTGTTCTAGTCCGGGTCATCCTATCTAACTGCAGGTGTCTGATGTTGATGTTGGGCATGATTTGTACTCATTCCTCTCCGAAATGGCAGAAGAGGCAGAGTGACAGCAAAAGTACAAACCTCTGGTGAAGGAGAGTGCCAGGTCTCCTCTGAAGCTACAGTTATCTGCTGATTACAAAGGAAGCCTCTGGCTGGAAGATGCTTTGGGTGTTTCCATTATCCTCCCAGACCAGGGGCTTTTATTTTTTGCTTTTCCAGTTTCAATAAAGAAAGTGAAGAGATGCCAGATTTTTGTGACATCAGTGAAGTGGGGTGGGCACTGCTAAACATTTCAGGGCTGGGGGCAGGCACTGAAGAGGCTACTTGCTTACTTCTGTGCTCCCTGGCTACCAGTAAATGCAGTGGTAGTAAGACTGCTGTTAAGGGAAGCTTCTATCCAGTTCACTGCTCCTCACCTCTCTCTTTCCTCCCTGTTCCTGTTGCCCCATGCTGTGTGTGACCAGAACCAACCATTGGTATCCGGTGCTTCCCTAATGGGACTGGAGAGTTGTCCTGTGATATGGCCAGCAACGAGAGCACCAGCTTTCGGTGGCTGCTGAATGGCACCGCGCTGAGCATCCCAGAGGCTTGTGTTAAGGATGGTGGGAAGAAGGTTCTCCTGGACAAAACTGTGCCCGGAGAATTTGTTTGTGAGGTTTCCCTCATGGGACGGGACGGGAACAGCATCACGAGGACCCGGCCGGTTGCGCTGTCTTGCAGCTATGGTGAGTAACAATGTCTTCAGAAAATCTCCCTTTTGGTCTCTCACAGCAAAAAACCAAGGAGTTGTTGCTTTCTGCAGAATACCGAACTCTTCTGTCCTCTAGCAGCTGCTTTCCAGACTTACCACATCCTCCCTTTAGAAAGTGTGCCTTGACTTCCTTCTCCCTCCTGTGTCTCGGACTGACATAGTCACAGAATGGATGAAAGTTTGTCCAGGAGGTCCTTTTACCCAGCTCTGCAGCAAGGATGGATCTCTATCTGTCTATTTCCTACTTCCCAGTGATGGAGACCTCGCACCCTCCTCTGCACTGATCCTCTCTGCCAATTTAGAAACACGAGCTGTTTCCTACTCTGACATTCATCTGTTACCCAAATGGCCTCCCAGTTTCTGCAACATCCCTGTAAAAACTCCTCTGCTCATTCAGCCCTGTTGCTGCTGGACTCGGCTGAGGTGTTTTGCCTTGTCTCTTTCCTCCCTATCTAGGCCAGCTGCACAGAGGTTTCCTAGTCTATACAAACATCTCTCCATCAGCCCCAAACCATCAGAGGTGGGGTAAAGATAAGATTAATTAAGAGATTGATCCCATTCCCAAATGCTCTTGGCTTGATGTGTCCCTAAATCAGCAGTGCACAGGTGCACACAATCAGTATCTTCACATTTGGTGATTTTCTTCAAGCCCTATCATATGTATCACATGATTACCTGAAAATTTCTCTAACGAAACAAAGAAAGAATTACAGTTAGCTTCTAGCTTTCAAGCAAAAGTTTCAAAACTTGAAACCCAAGGAAAGAAGGCAGAAAATGCCCCATCCCTGGAGGGGTCCAAGGCCAAGCTGGATGGGGCTTTGAGCAACCTGGTCTGGTGTGAGGTGTCCCTGCCCAGGGCAGGGGGTTGGAACTCAACGATCTTTAAGGTCCCTTCCAACTCTAACCATTCTATGATTCTGTGATCTACAAAATGTGGAGCTTTTTTTCCAAGTTTTCCAAGTACTTTCCATAAATGCCAAGTACTCTACTTGAATAAGGGCATAGTTCAATGAGACAGAAAATCTGTATCTGATCAAAACTGACAGGCCTTTATGATGCAAAGCACTGGTCTGTGTTGGAAGCTCACATTTATTTAAAAAAAAATAATTAGGTATCCTTGGGTGTGATTTCACTTGCATCTCCAGTGTTGAAGCTTTTTCTCCTTTCTGGCAGTGAGGGTGGTCATCAAAACTACATCAGGATGTCATAATTTAACTGTAAGGTTTTTTGACTAATTTAGCTGTACTTAATTTAATCACCTTTTTCTACAAGAGTAGTTGTACCGTCCAATAGCACTTAGCATTTTAGAAATTGTCTGAGATGTTCCTGCTCCATGAAAGATACTGTCTTTTTTTCTATGGTTGGCAAACAGTTGGTGTGAAAGCAAAATTACTGACATAAACCCTGTCCCGTGTGTGCTGGCATTGAATGGAAACGCCGTGGGCTGTTCATGCCCACACGTTGGGGCCAATCTGTAAAAGTTTGGTATTTGTGATTGTGGAGCAGTGGTCTTAATTTTGTCCAGTCAAATTGGTCCAGCGTAGTCAGACGCCAGTTGGCTGAGGCACCTGGGGAGTGAGGATGTGAAGATCCATGAGCTGTTCAGTCAAGCCCTGTGATAAATCACGCGAGTGCTGACAGTTACTATTGTTTATTCTGGGTGGCTGCCCAGTCCCCCGGGCGCGATATCAGTTCCCCATTTCCTCTTGAAAAGCCCACAGGGGAGTTTAGTGACAGCTCTGTTGTGATGGACACGCGCATGAACATGTATTTGGAAGGATCTGAGAGTAAGAAAGCAGCAGCGATTCTACTTTTTAGTCACCAAATGCAACCGCATTTGTAAAAAGTGAACTGAAGCAATTCTGAATACTAGTAAACTGAACTGAAGAGAGAAATGAGTTCAATTAGGTTAATTAAACACCGAATCATTATTTCTGTGTGTTATTATTTGCTCCAGGCAAAGGGCTAAATGTAGTTTTTCCTCTGTAGGTATAAGTTCTATGTAAAAGCACCTGTTTTGTGCAACCTGTTGGCTTGTGAAATGAATTCTGAATAATCGTTAGTGTAAAACAATTTGGCAGAAATACTGCAAACTTCCCAGGAACTGAAGGGCTCCGATCATGCAGGTTCTAAAGCAGAGGATACAGAAGTTAACCAGTCAACACATATAAAAGGTTTTTATTGATTCAGTACTTGGCTTATTATCAATTTTTAACAAAATATTTTATCTCAAGAAGACTGTTTGAACAAATGGCAAATTTTTAGGAAAAAATATTCAGGAAATTTTTTTTTCGCAACATATATTTATGCCTTTGACAATATTCTCTAATCTTTCATCAAAAAGGAAATAAAATTATTAGGGAAACAATTTCTCACTTACTGAAAGTTTAATTTTGAGTATAGATTTTTTTGAACTTGGTAACTGTTCCTAAAGAGACCAGAACAAGCACTCCAAAAGTTTGAAACTTTGGGGATATGCAGCAATTTGTGCATTTGTGGTCTTGAAAACCAGCTCCACATAAGCCTGTTGGTTTCTGCGGTGCTGTGCTCTGCAGGCACGTGCTCAGCCAAAAAGAAGCCAAATGATTCAAAAAGGCATGGCGTAGGTTTGCCTAAGGAGTTTTTAGGAATTTTTACTACAGTGATAGTTGAGCTCTATGAATTATTATTTTTTTTCATATGGGAAGAAGAGTTTCCCTACTGGTTGCCCCAGATTGGAGCACATTGTCTCGGTGAGGGAGTGAGTCTGGATGGGTTTCTCTTTTCTGCAAGTCTGTGATGCCCTCTACCAGCTTCCCTGCTCAACAGACATGTACTTGCAAGACTGACCCCATCAGAGCAACCTTGAGGAAGGGGTTCTGAGCTGGGTTATAATTAGCAGTGGCTTGTGTGTGGCCTTCTGCTCAGCCATCTGTAGCCTTCACCTCCTGCTAGGTGTTTCTCATCATCTCTGTTGGGAAGGGGGAAAAAGAGAAATCCTTCCCTGAGCAGCAGTGATGCTGGTTTCCAACAGCTCTGACTGCGATGACTGGAGTCTCTGGTGCCTGAGGAAGTGCAGGCTCTGACCAGACTTGCTTTGAGGTTGGCTCAAGCAAGTTGGCTCAAAGCCATAGTCGTTACATGGTTGTCCTGAGCGGATTCTCTGGGGGGTAATACAAGCTCTGAGAGTAGATTTTGCAGCTTTTCTATCAGCAGGAGGTGCTAGCTTAGGTCTCCCTCTTCTCAACTGCTTGTTTTCATAAACCTTGTTGAAATGTAGCACCTTCCAAGCCACCACCTTCCCTGTCAAATTTGATTAAAACTTAAGCATTATCTTAAATGTTCCTGGTTAGAGTAGGCAGAAGGAAATGTATACAGCTTAGTCACACAAGCCTCTTCTGGTAACAAAGGATTCCATACCATAATTAAACAATGTGACATAAATCACAATGTACTGCAGTTGGTGTCAGCTCCCCCGATCCAAACCGAAGCAATCCCCACGTGCCCCAATCTGGCTTCAGGGTTTGTCCTGTTTGGAGAAAGAAGCTTGTCCACCCTGGTAGCTAACAATGCCGTGTCCTTCTTGCAGGAGACCTGCTGCAGTACCCATGGTTCATTTACATCCTGGCAGGGTGCGCAGGGGGTGCAGTTATCCTGGTGGTGATTGTGTCCTCACTCATATGTTGCTGCATGAAGAGGAAACACAAGTTCATCCCTGTGCCTTCAGGTGAGTGGACAGCACCATTGCCCCCTGGGGTGGATGAGTCTCACAGAGGACTGTGTTTGTACAGGCTGGTGTTGAAGTAGCCTCAACATGAACTGGTCTCAGCTGGGTGGCTACTTGTCTTCTAGCCGGCCCTTTCTTGACCTGGTGGAGCAGAAAGCTGCTTGCTGATAGGCAACTGTTATGACCCGCAGGGTCTTGAATTAAACCTTGCTTTTCCTTTTTTCACCTCACTCTTGCCACTGTATGTTCCTGTCCAGAAAGAACACAGAAAAACCTTCACTATGGGTAAAAAAAATTGAGTTTTGCTCAGGTCTGATCCTGAAATGACCTGAAGGTTTCTGATGGCAATTAGTTGTCAGCACCAGCCATGAGTGCAATCTGCCCATGCCCAGTGAAGATGCCTCAAGCTGTGATCCTGCTAGCATGGCCAAGCTGGTCTCTGACAGGTTGGCAATGGCCTTTCATACTCAGCATCTGTCTGCTCTGGGAATGGAGCCAGAGCTGCATGAGGAGGAGACACAATCATGTGTTTGTGGTCTGGCTTCACAATGATCGTGCCGAGGCTGCTGGGATGTGGGGAACCTCTTTCCTTCAAGTCTCTGGTTTTGGTTTTACAGAGGAGGAGAAGGATGACGGACTAATCATGTCTGTGGTCTCCAGTGAAGGTGTGAAGAGCCCCCCCAATGGAGACCATGTTGAGGCTCAAGCAGCCCAAACTGACTGCCCTCCAAAGTCTGGTGGGTCCAGGGACTGCTTTTAAGTTGTCCGGATAGCTTGTTTGGGAGGATGAAAGACAAAATGGGTGTACGTGGCTGGTGGGGGAGGAGCTGACTGTAGAGAGAGGCCTGGGAGTCGCTAGTGCAGGGAAGATACTGCATCTTGTCCGGATGACAGAAGTTGCAGCAGGTCATTATTTGTGCTTGCCTTCTACATGGGAGGAGCTTTGCCCTCACACAGCCATGAGATGTAGTGGCAGCCATCTCATAAGCATCCCGCAGAGGGTACTGCTAGCGACTGTCTGTTCCAGTATCTCCTGTGCTAAAATACACATCTCACAACCAGCAAACCCCCAAAACTTAGAAATTTTCTTGCAAATTTATCACACACATCCCCTTTTTATCAATAACATTTTATAAGAATCAGCATTGTTGTTGTAAGCAGTCATCTTCAGGACTGCATCCAACGATATGCTGAGCTGTAAACACAGCTAATCCCATCAAAGCCAACGGCTTGTATATTTCCTTAAATTTGGGCTTAAGTGTGAATACACTTACATTTTAAATCCTTCAAAGCAATCAAGTATAAAGCCCCAGAGCTTTAGCACAGTATGGTCAAGAGAGTGCAATGATAAAAACCTTTCAGAAATCTGTTCTGTGAGCGCTTGATATTAGTATTCCACTTTTTGCATTATTTTACCCTCAATTTTATTTCTGAAATACAAATGCTGGCAACACCTTTTCAAGTGCTGCATCGTCAGCAGCTAGCAGAGACATCATGAACTGAAGCAATGTTACATAGGTCATAGCCTGGTCTCAGTGCCACTGCCTCCACTCCTGGTGTCCTTCACTGTACACGCACAGCCTCTCAGCAGCTCAGCTATGCTTTATGTCTAACCAGGGTGCTGCTTTGCTCTGCTTTCAAAATATTAAATGCTACTCATGAACATAGTGCAAGACAAAAAAAAAAAAAAAAAAAAAAGAAAAAAAGATGCAAGTCATTCAGGTCATTGTTTAATATTAATATATTTAAAGTGTGGAACTTTTTTTTTCTTTCAGTAACAGGATTTACACATTGCCAGTTTGACTAATAAAGTATCCCATATCTTAATTTTCTCCAAATGAGTAAAAAGGAGAAGTGTGTGTGGAAAGTGTTTATGTGAGAACATATTAAATATGTGCTGTTAGACAGCTCTCATTACTCAGATATAACTGAATAGATTTGTTTTGGGCAGTTGAGCCCAGAGACCTTCAGCACCAAAGTGTCTAAAGAGCTATGATTGATATCTCAACAAATGAGTAGTTACAAAGAAAATTGAAATTTGGCTTGCAGACACCTGGGGGGAGGGGACAGGGTGGATTAGGCACCCTGAATCGTCAGGGACTGGGAGGGCACTTTCCATGAGTGGGCACTTAGAAACTATTTCTCCCTTTTTTTCCAGGTGCTGTCCAGACTGGTCTAGGTGTTGAGCCCCAGCCACTGGTGGAAGAAAACTTACCAGTTGAGATAGAGCCTGAGGAATTGCCAGACCCAGAGGTCATAGTCGATGTGGAAAGCAAGGAAAATGCCCCAGACTGTTTCCCAGATCCAGATGATGACTGATCTGGCATGCTTGCTCATCCCCACCCTGTCTTGAAGCCTATGACACCTGTCCTTTGCATCCCATAGTCTCATTGCGTGTAAGAATTAGTCTGGAGAATTTTATCAGAGAAAAGATGTGAGGTGTCAGGCCTGGTAACCTCATTTTAAAAAAAAAAAAAAAAAAAAAAAAGAAAGAAAATGTAAGGAAAAGCACATAAAAGCACATATGTGGCTTCAAGGCCACACTGCTGTGGCCAGACAGGCTCCTTAACCAACAAAACTGGGCAGCTCTTTAATGCTTTAATAGACCTGCAGCTAAATTATGGAGCCTTAGGGGACAGGCCTGAAACGAGTTGGGTGGTTCCTCCTGCTCCATGCCCACCCCATGCCTTGCCATGTCTTCACCTGCCAGGAGCAGGTATGACAAGTGGATTTAGGCGGCCTGCCAGTCCCAGATGTAAAAAAAGACCTGCTAGAAATTTCCTGAGAAAGCCTTTTCTCAGGAGATTTCAATGCATTTCTCACAGGCCCTGCAGTAAAGGCCAGTGGAGTTTTTGGCTAGGTATCTGCTGCGCCAGGCGATCTATCCAAATCTCTCCGCTGAACTCCAGACCCTTTACCATGTGGCCCTGGGTGCCTGCTGCCTGGGGTGGGGAGGGGTGGTAGGGGCTGCTGGGGGCACAGCCCAGGAGGTGATGCTGCCTGGCTCACCTTCCAGCACCCTGCCATGGCAAGGGGCTACCGGTTTTACCTTTGGCCAGAACCTGACTGCCCGTTTGCCAGCGGGTTAAACGGCTCTGTCGCTGCCTTGCTTGCTTGCAGCAGAAGGGTGCCTGGGGCTTGGGTGTGTAATTTTGACAGAGATGTTGATTATAATGCTGAGATCCTTCATCAGTGCAAGTGTTAGTGCCTTTAGTGTAACGGTTTAGCTACTACAAGCTGATTAAGCTGGCCATCTGCCTGTGCGTGTAGGCTTTTTCAGTGCTGTGCTATTTGCACAGACAGCAGCAATTTTTAGAATCTCTTAGGCAAGCCTTGCTGCTACGCACGTCCTGTTCTGCTCAGGGGAGGTTTCGTGAGTGGAGCAGCTGGGGTAGACCTGCAGGGATGAAGGACGAAGCGAGGAGAGGGTAAGGACTTCGTCCCAGGCAGCAGGTAATCTGTGTCCCTGGCGAAGCTGCCAAGGGCTGCAGGGCTGTCAGGCCACAGGGACGGCTGCAGGATGCGCTGCCACAGCAAGGTATTTGCTGTATAAGTGCATTTTGATAGCTGGAAACAAGGCTGTTTAAAGAGCCCAGTGGACTAGAAGGACATGGTAGAGTAAAAGCAGAGGTGGTACAGATTGGGTCAGAAGGGGATGGGGAGGTGTGTATTGCATTCCTCTCTTCCCTTTCATTTTGTCCCTGTTTATGTTGTGCTGACACGGTGCCATGAAGCCCTTGGCAATAGATTTGAGGTAAATGCTGCCCAATAAGGTCTGCAAGTACCCCGGCAAAATCAAAACCCAGCTGAATGCTTCTCTCCCAGGCGGGGGAGCTGGTGGGACGGCTACACGCTTACCTGGAGGACCTTCCTATTTGTGTACGTGGCAAAGCTCTGCATCGGTGCCGCCCAGCCATAGGTGGTTGCTCTTGCTGTTTCCTTGTCCTGTGACTCTGTTTAGAAGATTTTTGGAGTTTGTGTGCTGTGTCGATGGTGATTCAGTCTGTCTCTGCTTATTAAGGCTGCGGTAGGAATCAGATTTTCCACAGTAAGAGGGAGACAATAATTCTTCTCCTCACGGTGCTGCACTATCTCCTCTTAGTACAAACATTCCTCAGAGTGTGAGTTGAATGACAGAAACGTGTTGCCAAGGGCTTGGGGTGTCAGCTGCCTCTAGGCAGCACAGTGGCAGCAGCTCTGGGTGGAAAACGGACGTAGTCACTTTTGCTTCTCTTCTGCACTTTCTGGCAGGGACAGGCAGGGGACAGTCAACTCCAATACATGCTTCGAAGGCTGAACGGTGCTCTGAGCTGCACAGCAGAAGATGACAGCATTTTGGGTGCTAAGGGTGACAGAGCTGGGCCAGCCTTGTCCCACTGGACCAGTGTGGCCCGGCTCCAGGTTGCCCTAGTGCTGCCTTGCTGCTGTCAGCCCTGGGAGGGCTGGGGGTGCCCTGGCAGCTTTTAGCACCAATGCTGGTGTAACCCCAGTCTGTGAAGGATTTTTCCCATTGAGAGGGGAACCTGACACTCAAGAAGTCTTTATGAGGCAGATAGGACACAGCTGGCTTTCTGTCCATCCCTGCTGAAGGTGCCATTCAGCAGCCGGGCAAAGATTTCTGTTACTGTGAGGACAGGAGAGAGGTCGTGCAGCCTGTGCTCTTCCTTTAACTCTATGTGTTCACGCACAGCTATTGTTCTTTTTCAGTTTTGGTTTTGTTTTTTTTTTTTTTTTTTTAATTTGTTCTTAATAAAAAGATCTGTTTTCTAACTTGGTTTGGAAATGTTTAAATTCTGTTATCTAATCATTGTTTCTCTAAAAGTTTTCATTGAAAGTACAGGCTGGTTTCCAAATTTTCATCCAGCCAAATAAAGGAAAGGTGGCTGACTAGAGGTGGTTTGGGTAGTCTAGATATCAGAGATCACAAGGACATCTGTTTGTAAATCAGTCCAGCAGAGGCTATAGGACAGCACATAACTAGACCTGGTCAGAGTGTGTGTGTGTTAATGTGCCTGCACATCAATGTGCATCAGCAGCTCACCAAAACCTGCCCTGCTGCCTTGCCTGAATTGTGAGGTGTGGGAAAGGGAGGCAGGGGGATTGTCTTGTTTTACCTTCATCCATCTGTAATTTTTTGTGACACTTAAGCCACCTTAGTTGTGAGAGAGGATGCTTGACTGCTTGGCTCCTTTTGCAAGACAGAGGTCACTCTCTTATCCTCACCCTTAGACAAGTGGACCCAGATGGTGGGTAAAAACAATCCTGGTGGTTTGTGATCATGTAAAATCCCTTGACTTTACCATTACAGGGTTAGCGCTGAAGTGACTGGACATCCTGTCCTGCAGCCTGTGAACCCACAACCTCAATGAGCCACTCACCTGAAATTCCAGCTGTTTTCCAACATGGCTGTGGCCATCACCCAGCGAGGATATTTCCAGGCCTGGGGTTATCTGGCAGAGTAATGGGTATGGATGTATGTGGTGGAATTTGACCAGAAAAAGAGATGTCTGCTCTGTGTCTTTGGGGCTTCTGGTGGCCTAGGTGAGGCCATACTCTCTCCAAGTTGCTGAGTTACTCTCTCTGGGTTGCTCTTCCTTAATGTTGGGGTTCCTCTGGGTGCCTCTGGCCTCCAGGGGGTAACTGGTACTTTCTGGGGGAGGAGAGTTGCATGGAGAGCTGCCAGTCACACCATCCTCTCTGGCTGCTGGTCCCAGCTGGGGAAGGCTGGAAGTAGGGCTGTCACTCCACTCATGGAGTGCTGGTGGGGCAAGGGAGCTCTGCTTTATGTAAAACGTGGACGTTTTGGGATGTGGTTTCTTCCCAGCTGAGGCAAACCACCACTGATTTATGATACCGTACAGAAGGGCTGTTTAGATTTGTATCCACGTCAACATTTCATGGCGAGAAGAGAAAAATTTCCTTCTGCTTGTGGCATATGCTAGGCAACAAATGACATGAAATGTAATATGTCGTCTTTTCATCATGTAATTCATGCAGTTTATGAATATGAAAGGAGAACAGAGAATGATCTTACTTGACTTAAGATACAGGTGAAAGCACAGGCAGAAAAGAAACGTATTGTATAACAGCAAGCAGAGAAAGTGAAATGATCCCCTTAGATTTTTTTTTTTAGCACTTGGGATGAACTCTTCCCCACAAAAGTCTCATGTCAGTAAATTTCCCCATCCCGGTAACGGAACAGTTTGTGCTCTGCTTTCCAACCTCTACCCCGGGCTGCTGTGCCCTTGTGGTTGGAGCCCAGCACAAGTACAGAGCAACCAGGGCAAGAACCATCAGTTTGTGGGGAGCTGGAGGACCAGCCTCCCCCCTGCCCCCATCAGCTCTACAAAAACATTAGAGTAGAAGTTGGTGAGTCTGAGAGCAGACTGACAAAACTGATAATGGGCCAGTTCACAATACAAAGGAAACGTTCATTGCAAAGACTGAAGAGGTGTGCGAGCAGTGGTTGTGTTAACTTCTGATGAAAATCTGAAAAACTTCTGATGTAGTTGAAAAAACCCTGTAGATTTTAGGCATGTGCGTAGTAAGTTCATGTCACTTTTTATGAATTACTGCAACTTGTTTCAAAATAAGCAAGCAAGAAGAGTTCATATGTAACGCAGCCGTAGAATACAGTGTCACCAATAGATATCTTCAAAACCCTTTCCTTAACATTAGCCAAGAAATTCTGGTGGTCCCATATAAGATCTGGAAGAGTGAGATGCCCCATGGACTTCTACAAGTAAACACACAGAACAGTAACAGAAATGGACAAGAAGAGCAGCATCACCCATTTCTATCTGAGATGGAAGCAGAATTTGGTGATGTGTCATTGCAAGGCTTGGATTAGTGTTTGGGTGTTGCCTCTGCCTTCCACCAGGCTGCTCAGTGCCTGAGTGCAACCAAACCCTGCTTGTACGAGGCTAGTGGTAAGTCCCTCCTGAACATGTGCAATGCTTCCCTCTTGTCCTCTGGTGTCAACCAGACTAGGAAACAACATCATCAAACAGCAGGGACCCTGTGACCTTTGACAAACGGTGGTGAAACCCTTTATGGATTTTGCTCACAATGAGCGTGGTGTTTCCTTTCTGCAAGATTGTGTGACTCATTTCTTGTGCAGGGGATGTGTCTGGAGACATCAGGGGAGTATTTACTGGGAACCTAGAAAGTCCTTAAATTAAGCCCTTGTAAATATTTGTATTTATCCAGTAAGAAAATGGTGGCAGGTGTTGTGTTATTTATATCAAGATTAATTTAACTTGGATATGATCAGTTAAGAGACATCTCTGGGCTGTGCAGGAGCACTGGGAAGTGTGGCATCTTTCCGGCTGGCCTCCATCAAACCCTGTTTGTGTGGCTTCAGGCTGGCTGACGGGCTGAAGTGGAACTCTTGGCCAGCTCTGAGGCTGAGACACTCTTACCTCCATCCCTCTTGATCACCACCAAGCAATGTGGATTAATCATATGATCATCCATTATTGATAGAGACTAAAAAAAACTACCTGGAGGGCAAAGGATATTTAATGATAAGTAACATGAGAGTGAAGTGAGGGTGGAGGAGGCCAGAAACAACCCCCTAAAGTATTCAAATATGGCTAAAGTCCTCAGGAGCTGGATAGCACATTCAAGCAGCATGTGAAAAGCCTGACAACTTCGTTGGCATCTTCATGGAGGCATTTCCCACCTCAGCCAGGAGGTGGCCTGAGGAGGGCATGAGTGGCCTCACTTCATCAAATAATTCTTTACACTTGCAAGTTTAGGTACCTGACAATACTCCTTAATTCTCAACGCATCTCCAGAAGCAGGGACACCTTATCACTCTCTACAACTACCTGAGAGGAGTGGGGGTTGGTCTCTTCTCCCAAGTGATAAGCGACAGGACAAGAGGAAGTGATCTCAAGTTGCACCAGGGGAGGTTTAGGATGCATATTAGGAAAAATTTCTTCATAGAAAGGGTTATCAAACATTGGAATGGGCTGCCCAGGGAAGAGGTTGAATCACCAACCATGGAGCTATTTAAAAGACAGGTAGATGTGGTGATTTTGGCAGTGCTAGGTAATGGTTAGACTCAATGATCTTAAAGGTCCTTTCCAACCTAAACAATTCAATGATTACCATCTGTAGGGGTAGTAAATACAAGTGGCTAATGTCAGCTTATTTTTAATTGAGTTATTTTTCTAACTAGCATATTCCATGTCATACTTAACCAATATCCATGATAAAATATTGGATGAGGCTATAGTATAAAGTGTGTATTTTATAGTGTTGTGGTTTAATCTAAGCTGGCAACTCAGACCATGCAGCTGTTCGCTGACTCCCCCCACCAGTAAGGTAGGGAAAAGAGTGAGAAAAAGGGAAAAAAGACCTCAAGGCTTGAAATAAAGACAGTTTAATAGAACAGTAACAGAGAGGAGAAAAAAATAATAGTAATAATGGTAAAAGAATATACAAAATGAGTGATGCAATACAATTGCTCACCACCCAATGATTGACTGCCCAGCCCAACCCCAAGCAGCAGTTGTGGATTCCTGCCCCCCAGCAACACCCATTTATATACTAAGCATGGTGTCTATGGTATGGAATACTTTTTTGGCCATCTTGTCCTCTCTATACTCCCTCTCAGTTTCTATGGGAAGCTGAAGAGGTCTTTGACTTAATATAAGCATCACTTAGCAACAGCTAAAATAAGACGTGTTATCAACATTATTCTCACGCTAAAACCAAAACACGGCAGCTATTAGGAAGAAAAATAACTCTATTCCATCTGAAACCAGGATGTATAGTTAATATTGGAAATGAGGGAAAGACCAAAACTTGGAACCTGAATTCCATGCAGAATTTTTAAAACTTGCCTAAACTGGTGACAACTACTGATAGTTTTAGTATTGTCTAACACTACAGGAACTAGATGTATTACAGACTGAGAATTACTTGGAGGCAGTTTTTAGCGAATCTTTTGGAATTGCAAACATAATACCTTAAAGAGAATTATTATCTGCTTCTTTATCATATGCAAATAGAATAAAGAAAAACAGCTTAGTGGCTAACCTCATGCAAGCATTGCTGTCTCAGCTTTGGTTTATACAATTCCTCTTTGAGGTCAAAACATATTTTCCCAAAACTAAGGAGTGAAGCAGTTTTAGAGGTTTGAAATGTAATACAACATATAATGGGAAATCCTCAGTCTAATGAAAAATGAAGGAAAAGGATGATGTATGGTGTTTTTGGCTCTGTGAGAAGAATTGCAGAAGTGACTTTGAATGCATGACTTAAAGCAAAGAGCGATAAGAGTTTATGTTGTGCTCCTGTGAATGCTTTCTGTCGCAGAGCACAAATAAGCGTCAGAGGTTTCTCTTCTGAAACAATGGACAAACCTGTAGATTGGGGGTTGGGGACACCAGGGATGGGATTTGGTGATGTGTGTGAGTGGACAGTCAACTGCCTGGCAGTCGGTCTCATTCACCTCGAGCTGACTACAGAAGCTGGCGTGGTTGGAAGCTTTTCCGAAGTGGCCCATGAAGCCTGAAGCAGGATCTGCCTGTTGGGTGGGACAGCATCTGCTGCTGGTGTCTCTGCCACCACAGGACAAACCGTGGCAGGACAGAGAGAGGAGGAGGAGGATGTAGAGGGTAGAGTGACCACAGCAGAAGGTCCAAGAGGACAAAAGGGGTCAATGACTGATAGTAGAGAAGAGATGGTGGGTGACAGCAGTTGTAAATGCTGTTTCTTCCCTCAAATGGGTGGGGAGAGTGCAGGGTTCTCAAGCAAGGCCTGTTCTTTATCATTCTGCAAATTCTTCAGGCAATATAGAATGTTGTTCTCCAGAAAGCAGTAGTCACTGCTCCTTCCTCTTCACATCTGCTGTTCTTGACATTTGGCAGAAATCATTTTCCTCAGATAGATGTGCTTCTCTCCTGATGGTGTATCACAAATCCTCCGGCAATGCTTAGCCTGGGGCACTGGGGACTCCTTACTCCTCTTTCCTTTTCGCATAAGCCGTTTGTAGGGAACATGCTGTGCTAGTTGGGATAAGCCTGGGAAGGGGAATAAACAGAAATCTTGCCATAGCAACAAATGGGAAATACTTTAAATACCTTTTCTTTTTTTTTTAAACTCCACTGCCCTCGCCCCTGACCCTCCCTCTCCAGTTCTATCCAGCTTTTTCAGGACTTTTCTCTTGACCTCACTTTCTGGTATGAGTTTTGCCAAATGAGATAGGAGAAGAATAGTGGGAAGTAGGACCCCAGTCAGCTTTCTAGGTACCCTGAATAGGGGTAAGAAATTGCCCGTTCCCTCTCCTTCTCCTCCCCATGAGCTCGGTCAGGATTTCTCTTGTTGCCACCGGAGGCCACGGTGAAAGTTGTGCAACTTAAGCTTCTGTTTGTACAGCTTTTGAGGGTTTGGGGCTCTTTTTCTTCCGGTGATTTAGTTTCTGATAAGGAGTTTTGTTTCCTTACCTTTTGTTGAGAGTTTAAAGCTTTGTTATTTAGCAAATACAAATGCCTGTTTACAGTTTACTCTGGAGAACCAGTTGTAGATGGAGAGCCCTTTTCTGCTGGAGACAAGATCTTTAGGAGTCAACACTGCCACATATATGATATCATCTATCTTAAAAATCCTCAATGGTTAAACAGCTTTAGTGAAAGAAAGGAAAGTGGATGTGTGTGTTGATACCGAATTACTGATGCTGTGGACCTTAAAGGAACTTCCAGGCTAACACAAATAACCACTGCGGCTGTAGTTCCAACCCAGTGGCTCTTACCTGTGTGGGCACAGGGCATGCACACTAAGTTTCCATCGAGGCTCCACTGTAAACTTGCAGCTCTGCAAAGCAGCCCCTAAAGTTCAGCAAATCTTACTGGGTCGCTGAAAGCGGTGTATGTGGGGGGCACGAGAGAAATGTAGCCAACAAAAGCCCATTCTTCTGTGATGGGAACAAGAAGGGATGGCTGAAAATGGTGACACCATCCTGAATCTGACCACTGAACGTTGCTTGTGGCAATAGATGGCTCTGAATGGAAGGTGCTTTTAAATGGTGCTTTGTAGACATGTGGTTAGAGCCAGGAGCTGGGGTCATGAAAGCATCTGGATCCATTTGTTGTCCTCCTTTGGACTGGCTGGCTGACCTTAGCAAGTAATCTCTTCTTCCTCTGCCTCATTTCCCCATGTGTGATAGCAGGGTGATCACATAGGCCTCCTCTGTAAAATGGGTTTAAGCCTTGCTGATGCACAGCAGCACCTCCCACCTGCGTGTTGTGTGGCCGAGAGCTGTGAGACCCCGTGGGGTGCTGCCTGCAGAGGTCTGTCCATGGGGAGTGCTGGGGTCCAGCTGCCACAGGATGGCCAGGTGCCCAGAATGTGAGGAAGGAGGTTTACCCAAACCCTTCTGATGGTGGTGTCTCTCTCATTAAGCCTTGCTAACTTGCAAGGTACTGGTTTCCTTCTGACTCTTAGGAGTGTGAGGGAGGGAGCTGGGCCTTCTGTGTTGCCTTGGCAGAATTACTGTGAAAAGCCACAGCTTGCCTCCAGTCCCTGGGTGCTCAGACGTGTTGCACGTAACGTCCCCTGTCTGCCTCACTGAGACATCTCCAACCCCAAAATTCTTAGAAATGCAGTGACACAGCATCTTCGCCATTGCCCCTCCTGGGTGACAGCTGGAAAAGTGGGCTGTAAACATTTAGAAACACGGGCAGCTCTGATGCCTGTACTTTCCCCGCAATGGTGGAAAAGGCCCACTCTTTTCTGGCGCTCGTTCAGGTCCCTGCTGCGGCCGCCCAGCACTTCCTGTCTCAGCCTGGCATGTTGGCAGCAGAGCTGAGCGTGGTCAGGACCATGTTGTCCTCACACCTTGAGAAGCATCCCACCTGGGTCTGCTGTTGCTTCTCAGCCCCTCACACTGGCAAGAGGGAGGGTGCTGCCTGGTTTGGCCAGACTGGATTCTGGTCCTGGTGTGCCACCGGTGCTTGCTCAGGGGAGAGCACGGTGTCCTGCTCCACCAACTAGCCAAAACCTTGCTGTCTTGCCACGACCAGGGTCTCAGCTCCTGTTTTCTGCCCCACTTGCTGTCCTCACAGCTTGCTAGATGAGTCGATGCGTTGAAATGGCTGTATATAGGAATGGACAGACATGAGAAAGGTTCTGATGCAGGTTCGTAGGGCACAGAAAACTTGTGGGATCAGAGAAGAGGCAGGGGAAACTAAGCTGCTAAGTTGGGATCCACACCGGGCAGCAAAAGTTCTTGTACGCTGCACACAGATGTACATGGTCCAAAGAGTATCTGTATAAGGGATCTGAAAGACACCAGGACACTTTTTCTTGCTTCAGTATGCAATAGCATGTCTGTGCTGACAGGTGACTTGGAAGATTCTGAGGAGTTTATCTCTTAATTTTCTGGTGATAAGTGCCAAAACCTCCTTATGTGAATATAGAGGGCCACATAATGGACTTCTGTTTGCTAGCATAGATCTACCATCTAATAAATAAATTGCTGTCACAGACAACAGCAATTTTGGGATACACAGTGACATGTCAAAGAGGCTTATCCAAGGTCTTCTAGGAGAAGGGACATTTTATGCCTGCATATCTACACATCCCAGGGGCTGCACTAGTAGGACAAATCCCTACAATGACTCTGCAGCTTATCAAGAGGGTTGTACTGATGGCTTGCATTTGAAGTTAAGACCTTCCTTTGTGTGTGGGAACTGCACAAAGGCCATTCAGGGCTCCTCTTAGGAATAAATGCCTTTGGTAATGAATGTATTACCCAGTTGCTTGTGCTCCGTCTCCTGGATCACTTCTCATCCTCCCACCCCACCCCTCCCTCCTCTCTGGAATTAGAATAGTATAATAGAATAAAACATTGTACAGGGCATCAGTTATTCCTACATTTATTAAGCTAATGATTTCTGGAGAGTGTCAGATCCTGACCGAAAGATTAGTTAGATGGTAGTAACAAATAGTCTCTCTGGATATATTTCTAGAAGTAGCTGTTCTTCCAATATCTTCCTTGGATAGCTAGTCCATCCCCTCTCTGGTGATGAAGGGGCATATTGTAGTTAATACAGTTGTTGTATATTTATCACTGCTAAAAATGGAAGAGGCTGTTCTTTAATCTATCTGGCTTTTCATGTAAGACAGATTGATTGCATCATGCTAGCAAACTTTTGCTTGGACTGCAACATGTTATGTAGCACTAGTAATGTCACTGAAATTATTCAAGTAAGATGATGAAAGTTAGATCCTAAATCTAGGATCATTATAGATGATGGAAGTCAGTGTCAGAAAAGCTAGACTGAAATGCACATCTGCAAGAATAACTAACTGATGTGATGCTGGCATCTGCTCTAGCCTCAGTCGTTGCTGTGAACCACAGATTGTTGAACTGCTCTGTCTACAAAGTTTCCATTCCTTCAGACCAGGCTTAAATTAGGTGCCTTTTGTGAGGTCTGTCTGCTGACACATGCTTACAGGTAGAAAAGAAGAAAACAAGTCTGAGAGAGAGTGAACACCTGGGGCTGATGATGTGGTATTATGGACAACACGAGGGAACAATTTCTCTTCAAGCAATCTGCACAAGTCAGGGTTTCAAAACTTCAATTTACCTTTTTTTTTAGAGAAGATTTAAAAGTTTCTGCAGCTAGCCGTTTCAATGCTGACAGGATGTGTCACTATTTTTGGAATATTTCCACTGTGTACAGGCAAAGCATCACTCATGGTTTGCATGTAACAGGCCCCAAGCCGCTGAGTCAGCATCCCCACCAAACCCTTGGCCAAAGCTTTATTTTGAGTTCATATTTGATCTCCATGTTTGCACCAGTCCATTTAAGCCAGATTTCTTCTTTCCTCAACTCTGTGTAAGGCAGATGTGAAGAGGAGGTGGTATGAGGCCTTCATCAGCCAAATGGCTGAAGCTGTATGTGGAAGCCACCATCGGTTCCTCAGCCATTGGTTCCTCAGCATTTCACAGTGCAGGGGCAGGTCCCCCTGCCAGGGATGACTCTGCTTTGTCCTCGCTCCAGCCACTCTCCACAATGCCCCTAATCCTGCAAAAAACGGTACAGTAAAGGGGAAGGGAATGTGC
Organism: Scolopax mira; assembly: GCA_004320125.1. Lineage (NCBI taxonomy): Eukaryota > Metazoa > Chordata > Aves > Charadriiformes > Scolopacidae > Scolopax > Scolopax mira. The sequence goes on from BJBW01002432.1 coordinate 35,799, forward strand.
CATTGTGAAGCCCTCAGCTATACCACCCAGGGCAACACAGATGGAACCCGGCTGTTAGTCTTGCAGGCTAAAGTGCAAACCCAGGAGAGCTCCCAAGAATAAGGTTAGCCTTATCGAAAACTTCTCCTCTACGCCATCTGGCATTCCAATCAAGATCATATTCCCTGTTTTCCACAAACTGTGCCTCACCAAAGGCCTGTTTTTGTGAGAAATTTAGAGGTATGAATTTGCAATATTCTTTGTCATCTTTCATGGTGAGGGTCTCGAGTGGTGGTGAGTGTCTGATTCTTCTTTCAGGGAAGAGTATCCCATGCAAATGCCATTTAATACGACCTAAATTTCATACCAGAGATGGTGCAAATTACCAGATTACAAATACACATTAGCTTATTACATGCTGACTTTCCTGAGAAGAACATACTAAGTGTATTTGTACTCTTCCTTTTCTACCAGACCTAATAACAGTCTCCTTCTTTTTTTTTTTTTTTTATGAGCCTTAGGGATGAATGTTTATTGGCTCATCACTAAGTTGAAGACTTAGAGCTGGTAACAGCTACATATTGTCTCTTGAGATGTTGCTTTCAGATGTGTGGGAGTCTGTCACCTTTACATGGAAATGTAAGTATGATGCTTACATTCCCTGTGAGGAAACAGCTTAGTGTATTACAAAGAACAGCAGAGTGAAAGAGAGAGCAGCAAAAAAGCAAATGTATGTGAGTGCAGCACTTTGTGGCTTTTGCAGTGGAAACAATACCACAGAGATTGCAGTGGCCGCGAAGAAACAACCCCATTGTCATGGCTGCATTCGGTCCTCTGCTCTACTGTGCCTCAGAAGACAGAGATGTCTAGCAGTTTGGTGGGCTAACCAGATGCCAAGCATCCTCAGTCCTCAGCTGACAGGCTGGACTGAAGACAGGTCCAGCACCACCATCCTGGGAGATATCTCCTTTGCTGTCAGAGCCCTGTTTTTGGTTTGTTTTGGGTTTTTTTTTCCTAGCTGGCTTGCGTTTAGCCCATCAGTGTTACTTTCCTGTGTAATGCAGAAGAGAGAGGGTGTCTGCAGCCAGCAAAAGAGCGTGAGGGCATGGTTCTCTGCAGACCTCACCTTGTCCTGCCCAGCACAATCTGGGACAGTGTTTGGGCAGTGGCAGCATGCAGCTGTAAGCAGCAGCTCTTGCTGTGCCTGTCCCGCTCCTTGGGGAGCATTGCTGCGTGGTGTGGGGGGCTGCTCCACCAGCACTCCCTGCTGTAGCTGTTCTCAGGACATCCCACACTGCATTGCTGAAGATACATGCTGCTTCCAGAGCTCCTCTGGCCCAAAGCTGCTGTGCTTTCCAGAAATACCCATTTGTCTTCAGACACCCTTTTCTCAACCCCTTACCTTGTGGGAGGGAAACAGGGATGTAAGTGCAGGGGCTGCCAATCTTTTCCTCATGGTAAAATCCAGAAAATCCTTTCCTTCTAAAATGGGGATCGAAGCTCAGTCAGGACTGCAGCATGACATTGTCTTGCCCCTCGAGAGAGAGAGTGAAGCAGCAATAATATTGCTATTTCCTCATCTCTCATCTGGCAGGAAGGCTGAGGTTAGAGAGACAGGGTGCTTTCTCCTTCTATAGCTGGGTCTGATGATGCAGGAGGTTTCTGAAGCTGGTTAGAAAAGGGGCTGCTTGGTGGGATGGACCATGCACATGCTAGGATCTCATGGGCATTCCTTGCTGCAGGTAGGCAGTGCTGCACCTTTGCTGTATGGGCTGTGCTTTTGTTATACAAAATCTTGAAGGAAGATGATTTTGTGCACACACCTCCAAGTGCTCAGGAATACCAAGACCTGGTGTCACTACCGTGATGCACAGTAGGCCGGGGACATCAGCTATTGAGTCTTCACCACCTCTCTTGAGTGAGTGTCTCTTCACTGCTCACAGACAGCTCATTTTTGAACAGACTTTTTGTATACTTTAGGAGCGGTTTCTTGCTCCTATCCACCTGTTACTCTAAAAGGAAGGTCTGCTGGAGAATAGGGGCTTTCAGTCTGAGTCATTGCAGCTGTGATTTTACAGTAACCCAGATGGGCATCTGGGCATAATAGACTTGATTTAACCAGAAGTAGTGGCCTTCATTATGAATACAGGTCATCCTTTTTAAGCCTTGTTCTGCTGCTGTGGAGCTTTACCTTTCCTCTCTCTTGCCTTCACACACATACATCTTTCCATTTGTATCTCATTTGTACCAATCCCAGCTTCTGCTTGCAGCTCCACAGCAGGCAGTACCCAGTGAGCAGGCTCTGTCTGTGCACGGAGCAGAAGGATGGTGCCCGTTTGCAATCTCCGTGTGCTGACAAACAGACAAAGCTTGGGGACATACTGGAAGCAGGTGGTGGCTTTGAGGGATGTTACCTTAAGGATGAAGCGAGACAAGGTTGACCAGAGTGTGGGCAATGATTTCAGCATGTCCTGGAGTCTCCCTCTGCTCTGCTTTATGGACGCAGCAAAAAAAAAAAAAAAAACCAAAGCAGGAAAGATTGGGGTTACTGCCTTTGCCCAAAGCTCAAAGGCACTCGGGCTGGAAGCAGATGTGTCCAAGCGTGCAGACCTCGCATGTCCCTGCTGGCGTGGCTGGGGAGAGAGGTCCCCACATCCCCCCGGCGCTGGTGTGGCCAGCACAGGCTCCTTAGCTGGGGAGATGCCTGTGCACAGCTGTCCCTGCTCTCAGCTGCTTTTTCTCCATGGAGAGCAGAGGTCAGGCACAGAAATGTCTTCTTGCTGCTGTTGCTTCCTCTCTCCTTTTGCATGTGCATTCTTTGTAAAGAAACAATAATGAAAATAAGGAACAAAAACTAGGACCTTATTGCGTTTTTTCTCAGGTAACTTCTCTGTTTGTGCATAAAGGGGTAATTTTTACCAGTGTAAGTACCACTTAGAAGATGGCAAAGCTGGAAAAAAGGAGGCATCTTATAAGACCTTCCTATAACTTCAAGGAAGAGGAATGACATGAATGAACGAAAAGGATTTATCTAATATTGTACCACAGCTGTGCCACAGCTTTTCTCTTGTCGTCTTTCTTGGTCTATGTCTTCTACTGTAGCAGAGAGGTTGTGCTGGGGATGGTATCATTCAAAATTCTCATCTCCCCATGTGCTTCATATTGGAACCAAGAATAAAGACTTTATTAGCTTCTCATCTGTGTCTGGACCTAACTCCCATGCCTCCTCCCAGCTTCTTTCCTCACCATCTTTCCCACAACATGCAGCTTCAGGGCTAGTTTCTGGCTAGACCTAAGGCAATGTTTTTTCATCCCCTTCCATGCTCATCCCACTTTCATAGCTTGCTCAAAGGGCTGGCCGTCCCTGCAGGACACCTTCACACGGCACTGGCTAGCTCCTTATAGATCAGACATTGAGGCAAAGCTGATCCTGAAGGTTTCTGAGAGAAGCTTCTCCTTTCTACATGTCATCCAACAGCCATCAGCTGCTACCTGCTGGGGGTCCTGGGCTCACCATCCCCTCACTGATACCGAGGCTATGGGGGAACAGAAGCATTCCCATTACCCCATCTGTCCCATAAGGATGTTGGTATGCAGATGCTGGAGTTGAACTCTGTAGGTGAACATTGAAGAGGATGAGAGCCCTGGCTTGCCCTCCAGCTGGGTAGACAGACCTTGAGGGCATCCCTGTATTTAGTGTGCATTTTCCTGGTCACAGCATGTCGTTTCCATCCTGATACAACACCCCATCAAGAGGGATTTCTGCCTGTGGTTTTTATGCCTGAGCTAGAAATGAGAAGTGGTGGGGTGAGAGCTGGAGGAAGGGAGGAGGGCACGAGGGCTGTACAGACACGTCCCAGTACCGCTTGCACACAGCAGAAAATCCTTTTCACCTGCCAGGAGCTGTCATTAGACAAGACGACACTGGATTTTTTTTGACCCTGAAAATGAACTTTAGGAGGATTTTCCTAGTTGAGTGTTTGCTGCTTTTATTTCACAGTGTAAAATGTGAGTTTTCTTTACTTTTTTTTTTTTTTTCTGTGGGGCTTGCATTGTTAAAATTGTATTTCAAACCATTTACAACTTGGTGGGGTGTTACTGATAAGAAGCTAGATCCACTTTCCCAATGAGTGAAGACCTTTGGGTTATTGCTATTATTATTTGATTTAATTTTCACGTAGGGGGAGGGCAGGACCTGAGTTTCCTATTCCAGTTATAATAATAAGCTGTAAACAGTTTTGGTTTTAAGTTAATGAGCCTTAATTCAACACATGTATAACAAGAAGTCTCAGCATGTAGTTTTCTCTCTGCCCTCGAGGTAGCTTGTACTACACTAGAGATCCAGTTCATGGTGCATTATTGCATGTAATTTCCTTTTCCTACCAAAGATGAGCAAATCTTTTGAAAGTGCAAATTATATTCTTCCATAAATATTAACAATAAGAGTGATATATCTCAGTGTCTTTAGTGGAGTCGAAGAAGTCTAAGATGCGAAAACAGAAAGCAAATGCATACATCTTTTATATTTTGTGTATTATTGCTCTCATTATTTTTAAAAATATTAATCTAAAAAGTTAATTAAGGTGTTAACTCATAGATTAGAGAAAGGTTATAAGAGATGGAGACAGTACAATCATGCATAGATATTTTTTCCCCTTTGTTCATTCCACTACAGATTTTATGTATGGCGGTTTAATGCTTTGCTTTTCCTCCAGAACAAAATTAATAGATAAATAAGCAATATCTGGTGTTTTTTTATGTGATATATAAAACACCATCCCTAGCAGAAAGGAAGATTATTCCCTTGACTGTTTCAAAGGGAAAACTTGTTTCAAAGATTTCCTTACTTCTTTAAAGTTACTATGAGAGGTTTTCCTTTTCACTCTTTCTTGTGACTGCAAGTGAGCTCTATGCTGCTGGTTCATCTCTTTCTGTCCCTGTGAGTGCATTTCAGTTTGCATTAGCAGAAATGTTCTTTCATTAGCTAAACAAATTTTTAGTATCCTGTAAGTGGGATACTCAGCTTTCCACTACCAAGACTGTGGAAATCAGATAAACATTCAGAAAGTGCCTAGGTGGTCTCTCCATTGAACTGCCACTGAATTATCCTGGAAAGACTTTTTTTTTTCTTACAGAGACAAGAAAATAGGTGTATCTATTATGCAGAGAAATCCTATTACTAGCTCTAGATACCTGTGTGTGACTGAGCAGAAACTAGTACCAGAATTCAAATATTTGGGTATAATCTGCAGTGTAATCTGTGTGTGGGATAGGAAACGACGGTTTGGTTGGTAGCTTGATTTGAGAATATTTCATTAGATATGTCAATTATTTTGTAAGAAATGCAATAGTGAAATAACAGCCTCTCAGACTGGGGGTGACTTGCCAGAAGCAATTAGCATTAGTTATCTTGTTGCAGAGGTATGTTATTTTAGTTCTTTGATTATCTCTAGTATTGTTGGTTTCATGAAATTGCAAGTGGATTTCAGTTTCGCCTCTGTGATATAGTTTATCATTGTCCTAGATACCAGGAATGAAGACTGCAATAAAGATATGCATAGTTTTTCTTTCTGCGGGGGAAAAAGTGCTTAAAATATATAAAATTAGAGCAGAATCAGCTCTATCTGATGATGTGAAGAGAAATCCCCTCTCGCTGATTGGCTTTATCCCGTAAATTGAAGAGGAATGAACATAAGAAAATGGCAAATGAAATAAGCTGTGGCTCTGACTGTGCATTCAGTTATCAGTGAGCTTGTCCTACCTGACACTTGTCAGCACTTTTCTACCTCCTCCTGCAAATTTTCCACTTGCCATGGGTTTGGAGACAGCACTTTACTTGAAGACAGGTTTGGTGGTGGTTTTGGCAGTGTTAGGTTGATGGTTGGACACAGTGATCTTAAAGGTCCCTTTCTTACCTATATGATTCTATGATTCTAAGTGACCTCCTGACAAACTTTGCATTCTGAAGTCCTGGTTCACCAGAGATGGGCCTTGCAAAGGCTGTGAAGCTGACTAGGGGGAAGAGGGCATGCCACCTGGGCACAACCCAATGAGTACATCCTTCTCCATTGTCAGTAACAGAAGTGATGCTTATCAGCCTTGGCTTTCCTGGATATCACCTTCAGCAGCCACACACTTTGTGCTGCCCAATCCTTTGGGAAGCATCTACTCTTATCTCTTTTGGAGAGGAGACCTGCAAAGAGAAAAGATGTTTCTGGCCTTTGCTTGTGTCTTGGTATCTCCAGTGCCTGATGAGCTCACAGGATGTGGTTAGTTGTTTGTTTCTCTCTGCCTTACTTGCCCCATCATAATCCTGTGCTAGAAAAAATCAAGTGGATATATTCTGCTGGGTCAGGGTGCTGGGGGTGGTGAGGATGGGGCACTGCAAGCTGGTAGCACTGGGTCTACCTCCAGTCCAGTGCCTTACACTCACTCACTAATTGACACGGGCCACTATTATTATTATTATTATTATTATTATTATTATTATTATTATCATCATCAGCATCATCATCATCATCATCATCATCATCATCATCATCACTATTATTGCTGAACTGGCACTGCTGTCCAGGGCCACTGCTACTTTGTCTTTTCACTGTCTGCAGTAATGTTTGCAGCAGTGGGTGCTCTGAGTACCAGCCTGTTCCACATGCAAAACACACCAAAGTGACTTTAGTTTCTGGAAGGGTTAAGTTCATGGGCAGCCATGAATCTTGCATCCAAAATCACTCAAAACAAGTCAGCCAGAATACAAAGCCAGATTTTGAAAACCAGAGTCTTATCTTCCTCATGTCTCAAAATGAAATTGGGTGTTGATATTTATCTAATGAACAATCAAGAGGTATTTTGGAGCAGGGGGAGAAGACAGCGTCAGTAACTCAGAGAGGCCTGGGCAACTCAGAAGTGGGTAGCGAATGATAACCTTTTGGGTGACTGCTGTGGCTGCTGAGCGGTGGTTGCTGGAGACATGCTGATGTTGTGCTTCCCTTTACAGGCTCCAACACCAACAGGATTTACAAGGCTGTGAATGAGACGGTTCTTCTCAGCATCACTGGTGGTGGGAGTGCATATGACGTAGTATGGGCGACCGACAGACAGAAGTTGCTTCAGAAGAAAGGCAATAACATTATGTACTATGTGAACAAGCAGCAGTGCAGGTGTAAAGTATTCCCAAATGGGACTCTGCAAATACAGCAGGTGGTAAAAGAGGACAGTGGAAAGTACATGGTGACTGTTTATCAGCAGGATGGAAAATTGGAGGCAGAAGAATATACAATGTTCATTGTTCAGGGTGAGTTTTTGCTCTTCCCATAGAGTTTTGTTATAGTTTAATGCCAGCAGGGATAGGACCATGCAGCTGCTCACACACTCCCTAGTGAGATGGAGGAGAGTATCAGAAGAGTAAAAGTAAGGAAAAACTCATGGGATGAGATAAAGACAGTTTAATAGAGTTCATTCACTGCTTTCCATTGGCAGGCAGGCGTTCAGCCATCTCCAGGCTACATCACACATAAAGGTTACTTGGGAAGACAAACACCATAACGTCCCCCTCTTTCTTCTTATTCCTCCAGATTTATATACTGAGCATGACATCATATGGCATGCAATATCCCTTTGGTCAGTTAGGATCAGCTGTCCCGGCTGTGTCTCCTCCCAACTTTTTCTCTACTCCCATCCCACCTTCTGGTGGGGTGGTGTGAGGAGCAGAAAAGGCCTTGACTGTCTAGGAACTACCAAACATATCAGTGCTCTGTCAACTATTCCCATCCCAAATCCAGAATGCAGCGCTATACCAGTCAAAAAGTTAACTGTACCCCAACTGGAACCATGACACATTCCCAGCTTAGCTGAATAAGACTTGGTATTCCTGCTCTCTCCTACAGCCTTTCCTACTCATTGCTCCCTGGTTTGTTTTGGGAGGGCATTGGTGAGACTTCCTTGCCCGCAGTCTGTCGCTCTTCTTCCTTCTTTCACTCCTATTGATGTCCTCTGGTCCCCTGCTTCTTTCTGGCACCCGTCTCTGCCAGCTGCCAGGTCTCTGTGTGTGCCCAAGGGAGCAGCTGTGAGCACGCTGGTGTTGGCAGAGGATGAGTGCGGGTGGCCCCCTCGGTTCCTGAGCCGGGGCAGCACCATGCGAGCGGGGCTGTGCTCCTGGCAGCACCCCACTTCCAGAAACCTCATGCAGCAGCCTGTGTGAGGTATGTCTGCATGATGCGCTGTCTGGCACTTCTGGTGTTATTATACAGGAAGCTATGAATTTTGGTCTCTAGCTACTACTCCAGCCAGGTGACCACCTTGCATGGCATCTGCCAACCTCCTGAGGAGAGCTCAGGAGCCCAGGTGGCACTAAATGCCTGTATTTAAGCAATATGATCCCACTCCATTTTTTGTTCTAACATAAAAAATAGCCAGGAGTCACCTTCCCTGAGATACACCACAATGGGAGTTGAATTTGCAGGGGAAGAAGAACCCTGCACCCTATCCTTGCGTAGCATAACACAACAAATATGAAGATTGTGCCATGCAAAGCACACTTAAGCAGAGACCTGGGGATTTCAGTTGCATGGGTTTGAAGCATGAAGGCAGCCTCCATTCCTGTGCTCTATTTTATCCTGAGAGATCAGAGCGGTAGCAGCCCAAAGCTTTTATGATGAGTAGGGAAGATGGAGATTGCTATTCTCCTCCTTTATGGCTGCTGTCGCTTCTCCAGACCTCCAAGCTATAGGGCAGCATGGGGTTTTTACCCAGCGAGAGGATGATTTTGCTCTGTCCTTCAGCCAGCATGCAGATATCTGCCGACCTCTTGAGTCTGTAGGCACCAGCTGGAAGTGCAGAAATGATGCCTTGATGAGACAGCAATGACAGCTGGAATGGTTTTAGCAGGGTTTCTCTACAGTGGGAGGCCCTGTGGCTAACAGAGTGCTGAGCAAGTGAGGGTGTCTCACTATTTCGGGAATTATTGCAAACTTTCTACAGATGCAGGAAGTCATCAGGGCCTGATGCTCTTTACTCATGCTTTAAGCCACTGAGCTGTCATTGGGCTGTCCTGGATTCAGTTTCAGGTTAAGGTTCCAACTGAGCTGTGTGCTGCATCGTTTCATCTCCTGCATAGCAGAGAGGTTGCCTTACCTCTGGTAGGTGGTTTTGCAAGTAAAGTCAAGTCCTTTGGTAACTGTCGGGTGCTGGAGTCATTTGTCAGCCAGATTGTACTTTGTAACTAGGGTTGGAAAAACAAACAGCTTTTACAAAAAAAAAAAAAAAAGTTTAAATGATATCATCACACCACTCCATCACTGGGACCTGGACTCTAGTTTCACACTTAGATGTTCTCCTGAATGATAGGTTAGGGCTTGCAGAAAAGGAGTGGGCTTAACATGGAGGTTTAACATCTGGGTGGCTGCAGATGTCACAGCATGAACCTAGACTGTATTCGCTACGAGCAGCCCTTATTGGCATTAAAGTTTATGATCTCTATAACTTAGACTGCCTGTAACTAAGTGTCCCCGGCATGTTTTTGTTTACCTAGTCTAAAAGGTAGAAATTAATTTTTTACATCAGATGTCCCTGCCAGTTGTCCCTAGTTGAGGAAAGCCCCACAGGCTTTTCTGTCCCTGTCAGTGGTAGAGAATCTGGAAACAAATTGTAACTGTTGTTTGCAGGACATAAAAAGAAACAGAAATCAGTTCTCTCTGTCATAGCCTTATTGAGAGCCAAGAGGTGCCAGTTTTGTGTTTTCTATTTTCGATGCTGTGGCTGCCGTGCTAGCTGAGTGCTATTGGTAGTACCTAAAGCATCACATAAAGCATCCTAAGTAGCTGTTTGTCCTGCTGTAGAGGAAATCTTTCCTGATGGGCAGGGGCAGATCAGAGCTGACTTCATTTGCATCAAAACACTGGGTCCAGAGTTGGAGGGGGCTGTGGCTCTGAGTCCCTCCCATCTGCCGCCTCCCCCAAAACCACTCCTGAAAGTAGTCTGGCCATGGGGTCAGTTCTGCTTTGCTAGGCTAAATATACTCCATTTTCTTTATTATTGCCATGTTACTTCTGTAGTAGAGGTCTAATTTGCTCTTCATTCTTCTCTTACCTCATTAGCTGACTTTATTCCCTTCCTGCTTATTAGGGGTTAATTTTCTGCCTAGTAATGGAGGTTTTAAAAAGAAGAAACAACCTCAGATGTGCCTGTCCCTTTTTTTTTTTTTCAGAGCCTGTCCCTCAGCCAATCCTCAGTTCTGAATGCAGGAATAAAACTCTATCTGTGAAGTGTGAAGTGAAGCAGAAGACTAAAGACGATATATTTACAATAGAACTGACTCAAGATAAAATTAAAAAAATCCAAAAGAATGCAACAAAGGTGGAAATGCATGTGCGGAACTCTGGGATGTTCAGATGCATCGTTAAGAACCAAATCAGTGAAAAAATGGCTGAAAAAGTACTGAAGTGCTCAGGTAAAAAAACTGCTTTTGCCAGAATCTGCTAGGGTGGAACCACAATGCCTGACACAGTGGTATGTATCTGTAGGACTGGCCCAGGTGCCAGGAGCACTTTTTGTTCCTGGTACCCAGTGTTGTGAGTCTACCACTGCTGCAGTTTTGGGAGCTGATGCTGCTGTGGTAGCTGGGATGTGAGTTATGCTTTCTGCTTGGCATTCCCCAGCCCCACATCTCCACCCTCCCCACTTTGCTGCTGCCTGCCCCACTGCTACCCTTGTGGCATCTCTGCTCTAACAGCAGGGAGGAAAAGCGGGAGACAGTGGGATGTGAGGTGAGCCATGCTCCTCCTCTCTTCCTGCAACCAGAGCTGGGTTTTGCTCAGTGGGTCCTAGGGGTCTCTGGAAGAGGAGGAGAAGTTTTTCTGGAGTCAAAAATCTTGTGGGTGGCAGGGAGATGCCTATGGTGCAATGAGTTGCTGCTTCCCCTGGGTGTGAAGTCTTCTGGAGAAAACTGCAGGCTGCCAGCAAGAAGCTGAGGGGTTAATTAATGAGACAGATATTCTTGCTCATTTTCTCTCTTCCCTCCACCACTGCTGACTCTTCTTCCAAAAATTGCCAAAAGTATCTTGGCAGACTTTTTGGTGGCAGCATCCTGATAGACTCAAGTGGTGTCAACTATCATTAGTGGCAGACCGATCAAGTAAAGGAGAAAAGTAAGGCCTGAAAGTGTTTTAATCAAACACAGCAGTCTACAAAAGGCAGAAAGTACTTTCTCCCTTATTTTTTTCTTCCTTTATTCTTTTAAAACTAAGGAAACTTCCCAAAGGTTGACTTCAGTAGACCAGCCAAAAGCTAGAGTTGACTTCAGTAAGACAATATACAACTACTCAAGCTACCATGACAAAAGTTAACAGATTATTTTTTTGAAAATATGACTTGGGGTATTCTCATATGTATAGGAAGCCATGGTATGAATTCCAGGGGATTTGCTCTTAATTTAAATATTAAATCCCTATGGTGGGGAAATCAGTTCCACGTTATTTTTCTTCTCTCCATGATCATACCCATGAAGGAGGAGGGTGCCTGCTACCTGTGGCTGTGGATGAGTGCTCTTACAAGGGGAAAAATAAGCTGCTTGTACTCTCTAGCTTAGTCTAGAAATCAGGAGGAAGATGATTGAGAATTTAGCTGAACTTTGGGGTTGCATGGCTCAGATGAGCGTGGCTCAAATATACCATGGATTTTCTTACTCACTTGAAGAATCATCTTTGTAAATTGCAGATGCAACAGAAGAACTGAAGGAATTGCATTTCAAATGGGCAGAATTATGCTGTAAATAATTAGATAGGCAAAAGAAGTCATCACTCCTCCCCTGTAAAAGTTTTGAAAGTTAAGGCAAAACCAAGGGACAGATCATATTGGTATGACACTGGATGTGGTGCTCAGTTCAAAGTTCAGTTTTCTACTGTGGTACTGGGGAAAAGTCTGTGAATTTTCTGGGCTTGGGTTCATCCCACCTAACTGTGAGTACTTCACTTAAAGCACTTTCTTGCTCTAGATTCCCACTAGAGCTAGTGGAGAGTGTGGGGCTCACAAGAGCTGGCTCAGCATTTCCAATTTCTAGGTATTTCTGCCATAGCGAATTTAGGGAAAGTCCAAGTCTGAAGGTTAGCCCATGGTGTGAGAAGGGAGGGAGCAAATCTTAAGGTATAGAGGCCTTACTGAAGCAGGTCTGAGAGGCTGACTGAAGGCCAAATAACTGAGGGATGGGGTGGCCTCTACTCTCCTGTGCAGCCTCCGGAAATATCCCCCTGATGCCTAAAATAGACAAAAAAGGGTTGTTTTCTGCTTCATAAGCTGCCTGATCTGATGGGCTGCACAGTACTATTGGTGCTAGCATTGGGAAGGGGCTGGTATGTGGGGGAGTAGGATGTGGCATGGATTTTGGAGCTAGGTATGAAAACATGCTGCTGGATTAGGCTTGTTTAAGGCAGGGCAAACTAGTCCAAACACGTTGTCTTAATGAGGAAACACAGGATGAATGTGGCCATCTCAGGGCTCAAGCCAGGCAAGCATGGGCCTGCCTGCATTGCTGGGATAGGCAAACATTAGCCATCAGCTAGATACTTTAATTTCACTTCTTCTCACCCTTGAGAAATGCTCTTCTTCCAAAGGATGAGTTGGGTGAGAGTCTGTTTTTTCTTAAATCATTAATAGAGAAATAAAAGGCTCACCACACTGATCTTTAAGGTACAAATGTAGCATTTCTGAGACACCCAAAACCCCACTAAAACCCTTCCTACTCAAACTTTGGATGGTTTGTGGTGACAGAACTCTGTCAGCTCCACAGCAGATTAAAAATCCCTCATCTTGCAGTCCAATCTTCTTCCAACCCTGCTACCTTCCATGAACGTCTAGTCCTGCATTCGAGGCCTATCGTCTTGAATTTTGACCTTTAGCAGGCAAGACATGCTTCTAGGAAGCTTCAGCTCAGCTATCTTTTCACAGAAATGTGACTAAGTGTGAATCTGCCTGTGCTCATTTTACTTTCATCTGGGAGAAATAGGCATGGATATACCTCAGTATAACACTAGCAGCTAAAACGGGTGAGAAAAACCATATAACTCATCTTTTTTTTCCAGTGTGGCAGCCAAGGTTGATGGTGGCTTTTAGACTGTAGATATCTCAGCCTTGATGCCATCACTCTTTTTCCACCATGTGCATGACCAGTGAATGTTAAGGGTGGTATCAGTGGTGTTGTCCCCTTTGGAGCTTTGTTTCCCAAGAAGCCAAGAAAGGTGCACTTCTGCTGAGTTTAGCTCCATGGATGAACCTGTGCTTGAGTGTGAACACTGAATGCCAGGAAGACAGCCCAAGAAGGAGGTGGCAGTGGAAGGCCAGCACCCAACAGACCTTATCTGGCAAAAATAAGGAACACTCATATTAGTTTTTGCTCACCAGGCAAATGGAACTCTCATGTTGAGACTGTTGACTCTTTGGTTATATTCTTTTCCTTTTCACTATTTTTACATACAACCAAAAATTGAAGAGGAAGTACCAAAATACTACAAAGCAAGTTAGTTTCATTGTTTCCAGCTCAGTAGGATGTACTTTAAAAGTTTATTTTTGTTGGGTGCAGAGCACTGCCTGGATGGTCCTAGTCCATAAAAGGGTCCACTGGTAGCAGGAACAGGGCGTTTGTGGTAATTTAAATAAGATGAGCTGGCACACATGAATGCTCTGGTTTCAATTTTCTGCAGAACTTGAATCCATCAGGCAGAAATCAAAATTGCTGGAGGAGGGGAACCTCAATCCATCCCACTCCTGCCACCAGTATGGTGCCAAATACCAGTAATAGATGCCCAGAACCTGAGGAAGGATCACAGGTCAACCAAAGAGCACCTGGAGTACAGCACAAAGGAATTCCAGCCACTCCAGCCAGTAAGTCAGTTTTATCAGGGACCCAACTTAAATGCTTCTATGCAAACACATGTACGATGGGCAATAAACAGGAGGAGATAGAGATGTGTGCACACCTGCATGGCTATGATCCTATTGGCATCATAGAGATGTGGTGGGATTCCTGTGACAGGAATGTTGGAATAGAAGAATACAGGATTTTCAGGAAGGACAAGAAGGGGGGATGAGGAAGGGGTGCATGGATCTCCACCTAGGGATGGATGAGGAGCCAAGGCCGAGTGAGAGCTTATGGGTCAAAACTAAAGGGAGGACATGGACAGGTGATATTACAGTGGGGGTCTGCTACGCACCACCAAGACAGGAAGACCGAGTGGAGAAGGTCCTCTATAGACAGATAGCAGCGACCTCATGTTCACAATCCTGGTCCACATGGAGAACTTCAACCACCCCGATATTTCCTGGAGGGACCACACAGCAGGGCATGAGCAACCCAGGAGGCTCCTGGATTGTATCAATGCTAACTTCCTTCTCCAAGTGATAGAAGAGCCACCAAGGAGAGGTGCCATGCTGGACCTTGTTCTCACAAACAAGGAGGGGCTGCTGGGAAATGTGAAGCTCAAGTGCAGCCTTGGGTGCAGTGACCATGAGATGGTGAGGTTCAAGATCTTTGGAAGGGACTGGAGGGTGCACAGCAAGCACCGTTAGACTTCAAGAGAGCAGACTTTGGCCTCTTTGGGGATCTGCTTGGTAGAGTACTTCAGGGTAAAGCCCTGAAGGGAAGAGGGGCCCAAGAAAGCTGCCTAATATCCAAGGATCACCTCCTCCAAGCTCAGAAATGCATCCCAATAAAAAGGAAGTCAGGCAAAAACACCAGAAGACCTGCATGGATGCACAAGGAGCTCCTGGAAAAACTCAAACTGAAAAAGGAAGCCTACAGAGGGTGAAAGCAAGGACAGCTAGACTGGGAGAATTTATCGGAGAAGCCACAGATCAGATTAGGAAATCTAAAGCCCTCTAAAGAGTTAAATCTGGCCAGGGACATCAAGAGCAACAAGAAAAGGTTCTATAGGCATGTCAGTGACAGAAAGAAGACTAGGGAAAATGTGAGCATTCTCAAGAAGGAAATGGGAGACCTGGTTACCCAGGATATGGACAGGGCTGAGGTACACAATGACTTTTTTGTCTCGGTCTTCACCAGCAAGTGCTTTAACCACACCACCCAAGTCACAGAAGGCAAGGGCAGGGCCTGGGAGAATGAGGAACTGCCCACTCTAGGAGAAGACCAGCTTCAAGACCATCTAAGGCATCTGAAGGTGCACAGGTCCTGGAGCCCTGATGAGATACATCTCTGAGTCCTGAGGGAACCAGCAGATGAAGCTGCTAAGCCACTATCCATCATAATTGAGAAGTGGTGGCAGTCCGGTCAAGTTCCCGCTGACTGGAAAAAGGGAAAGATAGCCCTCATTTTTAAAAAGGGAAAAAATGGAAGACTCACGGAGCTACAGGCTAGTCAGTTTCATATCTGTTCTCGCCAAAATCATGGATCAGATCCTCTTGGAAACTATGATATAAGGCACATGGATAATAAGGAGGTTATTGGTGACATCCAACATGGCTTCACTAAGGGCAAACTTGCCTGACACTTTTGATGACCTTGTATGATGGTGTTACAGTTTTGGTGGATAAGAAAAGAGCAATTGCTGTCATCTACCTGGACTTGTACAAAACATTTGACCCTGTCCCACATGACATCCTTGTCTCTAAATTGGAGAGACATGGATTTGAAGGTTGGACCTCTCGATGAATAAGGAATTGGCTGGATGACCACACTCAAAGAGTTGCAGTCAATGGCTTGATGTTCAAGTGGTGACCGGTTCTGGGACCTCCAACATAAGAAGGACATGGACATGTTGGAGTGAGTCCAGAGGAAGGCCATGAAAATGATCAGAGGCTTGAGCTCCTCTTCTATGAAGACAGGCTGAGAGAATTGGGGTTGTTCAGTCTGGAGAAGCGAAGGCTCTGAGGAGACCTTACAACAGCCTTCCAGAGTATCTAAAGGGGGCCTACAGGAGAGATGGGGAGGGACTTTTTATCAGGGAGTGTAGTGATAGGGCAAGATGTAATGGTTTTGACTGAAAGAGGGTAGATTTTGATGAGATATTAGAAAGAAATTCTTTACTGTGAGGATGGTGAGACACTCAAACAGATTGCCTGCGGAGGCTGTGTATGCCCCGTCCCTGGAGGTGTTGAAGTTAAGGTCGGATGGGGGTTTGAGTAACCTGGTCTATTGGGAGATGTTCCTACTCATGGCAGTGGGGATGGAATTAGATGATCTTTAAGGTCCCTTCCACCCAAACCATTCTGTGACCATGAAAATTCTCTACAATGAGGACCAGCAACTTTCTGCTGTGTACAGAGAACAGGCAAAGAGTAGGCTGTCTTTACAGTCAATGGAAGGAATACAGAATTCGTGGTAGACATTGAGCAAGTTATTTCTTTCCTGCTAACATCCTCTTTCATTCCCTTAACTAGGCCAGCTGGACCTTTATCTCATCTTAAGCATTGCAGGAGGTGCAATCTTCTTTGTCATTTTCGTGATTTTGCTTATTTATTGTATCAGGAAGAAGAAAGCAGAAAGGCTTGAATATGATGGTAAGTGTTCAAGGGGAATTATGTTGCAATCCAGTCACCTAAAATCTTAGAGCTTCCTGCTGAGAGCAATCCTGTGGGCAGGAGCATGCTCTCTGCATTGGTATGAGTAATACCCTGGTTTTGGCGTATGCTGAGTCTCAGGAGATCAGCTGGCATTGCTGATCTCAGTTTCTGATATATGCCTTGAACAAAAGACTTCTTGTTCTCAAGCCCTTTGTTTATTCATGAAGAAGAATTACTCCTGTAGAGCTTGGCCAAGGCCACTAGTCGTGAGCATCTGTGAGGCTAAAATATCCCAATCAGTGGATTTTTTTTTCATTAAATTTATATGTTTTTAAAATCATTAGCTACATTTGAAAACATTGTAGACAGTGAGAATGGGCAAGAAGGGCTCAGCTTTTCTGTAAGTTTCCTCAGGCATCTCACAAAACTTGTCCTCTCTACAGAACAATGTCCTTCAAGGCCTATCAACACTGGAGATCCAACCTGGGACACTTTAAAGGCCTGAGCTTTTCAGACCGGGCAGAGATTTCATCTGTTGTCCAAAATTCATGCCTCTTTAGGACCACAGGAAATACTCTGCCAGAGTCTTCTCTGAGAGCAGGCTCTCAGTCTTGACAGAGTTCACCTTGATTTACATCCTGGACATTGCTGCTAGTTTGGGTAGATAGATGATATGGAACTGCCACTCCATGAAGAGTTGTCTGGTCCACCTGTAAGAGGAGCCTAAACCCTGGCAGGGCTTGTTTAAAGACTTGTTTCCGAATCCTGCCCCCACACACTGTGTCAGGCTTCCTGTGTGGTCTTAAAAAAAACCAATTCTCTGTGTGAGTCAGTTCTCAAGCTACAAAATGGGAGTAAAAGCTTCTTTGTACACAATAGTCTTTGTCAAAATAGAGAGGACAATACCTGAAGGTAACCCCAGCTGATACCTCAAAGGTGCTGGTGATCAGGCTAACAACAAGGGTGAGTATGACCCCTCCCATAGCTGAGGGGAGTGCAACCTCACTGCCCCTGAGTGTGGGTAACTCACCAGGGCCCTCCTGTTTCCCCTGAAGTTATGACCATCAAGCTTTCCTCGTTTGCTGGGGGAGTTCACCACAGTGCAACCACAGGATGTCATCTTAGAAGGCTTGCCATAGCTCGTGAGCACAGTGTTAGCGTGAGCGTAGCTGTCTGAATGTGATTTTACATTATGGTTGTTCCTGCTTGAGTGGGGTACATTACTCCCTCGACTCTATGTTGATAGCATATCTCAATTCTTGGATCTGGATTAAGCAAGAATTAAGAAAAAGAGTTATCTGGGAAAAAGTCATCTAATATTAGAGAGCGCCTAGCCTCTTGGAAACAGTTTGGTGGTAGCTCTGTTTGGGTTTCCCAAGAGGTAAATCTCTCAATCCCTAAACCAAGCTGACTGACATTTCAAAAATGATGAGTCAATGATCAAAAGTCAGGTGGCACAAATTTACTTCTTCTACATGCAGGGAAATTAATGCTGGTTAATTACCAGCATTTACCTCTGGCTTCCAGATGCTTTGAGATCCCAGCATGGATAATGGCAGGGCAGAGAGCTCTGATGTTGTTTCCTGGCCTTACGTCTCACTTTCCCTTCAGTGGCCAAAAGAGCAGCTCAGGCTTGGGGCATCCATCAGTGACTGCTGGGGCATCCCCAGCAAAGTCAGTTCCCCCAGGGCAGAGCTGCCCCAAACACCCGCTGGTACCTTGACCTCAGCCAGGCAGCCAAAAAGCTTTTGGGTTTGCCCGGGATGCGCATGCAGAGGTGATTTTGGTTGTTCACTGGAGTGGCAGGAACACCTGAGAGTGACAGTGGCTTTCTGGGTAAGAGCAATATTTGGCTTTTTCTTGCTTGGACCAAGTGCTTTTCCCTGGTTGTTCCACTTCTCCTTCGTATGCCCCTGATTGTGGGATCCTTTTGTCGTTGCAGAAGAGGAGCGAATGATACGGGCTCGCCAGCTGGACAGTGAAATGGTGGTGCGGGAGCTCCCTCAGGTGCCGTGCAATCCCACCCCCGAGCAGCTGGGAGTGCAGCAGCGGCCGCTGCCGCAGCCCCAGGTCCAGCAGCAAGCACTGCCCCCGCGGCCCAGGCCCCGCACTCAGCAGCGGACTCCAAACCACCCCAGAGAAAATCCTTGAGCATCTGCCCTGGGAGGGACGGTGGTCTCTCTGCTCCACCTCTCACTGGGGAAAACAAAGTTTCCGATTGCCAGGAACCTCTCCTGCCCAGCCTCGCCTAATGCTTAACTATGAAACAGCAGCTTTCATTGCAGGAAATTAGAGCATCAAATGGAGACGAAGAGACCCAACGGAGGAGATTCAAGGTGATGGGCATTCATCCCTGTGGCCATTTTTCTTCAAGTGTCTCTGTATTAGGGTATGGAGCAGTGAGCCTTGAAACCTGTGCCTTTTTGCAGTTCACTTGTTTTTACCACACCTTGTCTTCGTGCTTTTGGGATGGATTATATCAAGAAGAAGCTAGAGTTCTAGTGAAACAACATGGGCTTAAGGATCTTACAGGGTTTTGTCACATAACTTTCCTTTCTCCTGCCACATATTTGGACAGCCCTCTGGCTTCAGTATCAAATGCATGACCCCTGGATCAAAAAATAGTTGTATGTAATTAAATGCTTGTCTGAAGTTGAAAGAATTGGTGTCATCTAATGGAGAGAAGAAAATACTGAAGGGAGATGTGAGAGCCTTGAAACATCTATGTGGGAAAAATGCAGGTGGGAAATAAGTAAACTTTTCACTTTCTTGAACATGTTTAGAACAAGACCCCTGGGCTTAAATTAAAGCAAGGGAGAGTTCAGATTTTATTTTTTTGTTTGCAAGCAAAGCACTGAAATAGATTTCTGAGAGAGGATCTTGAGCACTGAGGGTTTCAAAGGCCAGACAACGCAACCATCTGTGAGACATCCTTGTCCTGCTGAGGGCCAGGGGAATGTTCTACATGGCCTCTCCAAGGACTGTTTCCGCTCAGTTTTCTGCAACTTCTCGATGGCAAAATTCAAATAAAATGAAACTTTATTCTCAGCATAGGTCGGTTTGGCTCTCTGGACAATTCGTTTGTCATAGAAGAGGTCTGGTATCCATTGGCTCATGAAACAAGTGTTACAAACTGCCAAGCAGTCTGATTACTAATGGAATTGTCTGAATTGTCGTGGCTGTCCGTTGTAGGGTCTCCTCTGATGGTGAAGGACTGTGTCCCTTGATTTTGCTGGTAAGTACCTGATGGATAACCAGGCGATGACAGAGAACTGCTCAGGGATCTCCTTCCCACAGTGAGAGGTTGGACTACAATAACTGTGCCTGCATCACCCTCCACATGCTTGTCAAACACTGGTCACTCCTCTGGTCCTTGGAGATGTTTATAACCGCTTCTAAGGGTCTCTCATGAGATCCCACCTGGAGTACTGTGTTCAGCTTTGGAGTCCTCAACACAGGAAGGACATGGATCTGTGGAATGGGTCCAGCGGAGGGCCACGAAGATGATCAGAGGGATGGAGCACCTCCCCTGTGAGGACAGACTAGAAGAGCTGGGGTTGTTCAGCCTGGAGAAAGCTCTGGGGAGACCTGATAGCAGCCTGCCAATATCAGAAGAGAGTCTATAGGAGAGCTGGCGAAGAACTCTTTGTAAGGAAGTGTAGTGACAGGACAAGGGGTAATGGTTTTAAATTGAAAGAGGGGAGATTTAGATTAGATATTAGGAAGAAATTCTTTACAGTGAGGGTGGTGAGACACTGGAACACTTCCCTGGTGTCCAGGGAAGCTGTGGATGCCCCATCCCTGGAAGTGTTCAAGACCAGGCTGGATGGGGCTTTGAGCAACCTGCTTTAGTGGGAGGTGTCCCTGCCCATGGCAGGGGGAACTGGAACTTGATGATCTCTAAGGTCCCTTCCAACTCTAACCATTCTATGATTCTGTGATTCTGTGACAGTTGAGCTGAGAGAGGACAAGCCTTTTCAGAGCAATGCCAAAATGGGAAGACTGAGCCATCTGGTGTAAGAGGGTACAGCACATGTGGAGGAGGAGAGAGCTGTGAGATCCACAGAGCATGAGACATCCAGCTAGCATGTTGTTGTGTTAGGTAGAAGAACGTATAGTACCTCCTCATTCAGGCTTGACTACCCTGCATGTGCCAGGGGAGATGAAAGAGCCATCCTTTGTTTCTCCTCAGAAATGTGACTATTTTGATCTTCTGGTACAAGGGCAGGAATTCCCTCAGGAAGGAGGAGGTCTCTGCCTCCTCCAGAGCTCAGTCACTTTGCTTGAACTTTGATGGAGGACACAGCCCCAAGAGTGTCACTTGCTCTCACCTTTGCTTTCTGCAGCTTGTTTTAGGGCTTTTGCTATTTAAAGTTGCATTTGGTAAATGTTTCATTTTTTATTTTGTAACATATGCTATATCCCTGTAGTGAATGAATAAATATAAGAGTGGGTGGAGAGGACCTGACTTCATACCTGTGCTGGTGCTTCAGTATCTGGATCTCTGCTACAAAGGAGGCAAGAAAAATGTTTTGGTCCCTGAGCCACTGAAATTCAGACACAGGAGGTTTCACACTGACCCCTGGGAGGTACTGGCTGCCACCTGAGTGCTGGTGGGCTCAGACTGGTGTGGGTGAGCATAGCCACTGTGCCCACCTGGCTGCTGTGGCAGCACACTCTGCCTGTCCTGCTTGGCCAGAGCTTCACTTGTGCCCTCTCCAGAGCAAGCAGCCAAGCTGGGACTCCTCTGTTGTTATGGGAGCAATGGGCCTTCCTGGGGAGAGAGGAAGGGTTACTGGGACCTGAGGAGGAGGGTGGACTCCTCCTGGGACCTCCTCCCCTCCCTCTCTGATCAGCACACTCTGTGCCCTGGGGATTAACAGAGCTGCAGGAATTCTTTGGAGATGCTTCATCCTCACAGCTGAGGCTGGGTGAACTTCTGTGATGCCTCTGAGAAACTCTCCCAAGCTTCCTGCCAGCTGCTGTCCGGGTCTTCTTCTGCCTGGGGCTGGTGCAGCTGGGGTGGCACTTGCCACAGCTCCTTGTAGAGGAGCATTGGTATGTGCATGAGGTGGTGTCAGGGTGACTCTGGCCCAGCAGAGAGGAGTGCTTGCTCTTCTGGCAAGGAACCACAGCATAAAGCTACGTCGTGCCCAGGATAGGAACAGGAGGCAGGAAGCTTTACTATCATTGGTCACAAACTGGATCCAAACCTGCCATCAAGACTGGGCTTGAGACTACCCTATGAACCATGGGAACCTTTGTTGACTCAGCTTCAGGCTGAATCGGTTTTTCTTGGTGAGAAAAACTGCAGAGCCATTGCTGAAGGAATGGGAGGAACATGCAGCCTCGTGATCAATCAGTGCTGTAGTGGTGCTGTGGTCCTGCACCGCTCGCTGGTTCTGCAGTATGCAGTATGTAGGCACCCAAAAGAACAATGGTTAGTTGTATAGAAGATGCAAATCTTCTGTCCCAGTCTTAATCTGCATCACATCATCAGCACTTGCTGCCTAGACTTGGCCTTTCTAGTAAAGTAGACAAGACCTTCTTGTATCTGAGGCGGGTATTAGCCAGTCCAGAGAGAGGCTCTCTTGCTTCTGACACAGGCATTGCTGGAGCCAGCTAGACAATTTCATTTCTAAAATAAAACTCGGAACCTGTAAAAGGTCAAGTAGGAAACCATGGGTATTTCAAATATCTTTCTTGGGATGCTTGCCAAAATAATGCTGTGGGGAAAAGACACATATTTTGTCCTTATTATATTATATTATATTATTTGTCCTTATTTTGCAACAAATTTTCAGGCTCTCACATGGAGATGAACCCCAGCTGGGACTGTGCTGCCCACCAGCTCACTTCTGGCAGACATAAGCCCCTCAACTATGCTGAAGCCTTGCAAAAGGCTTAAGAAATCCTGAGTTTGTCTTTCAAGCTGTAGCCCTCAGTGGGGTGTGCTATAGGCAACAGGCAGGAGCAGAATTCAGTGGGCAAGGTGCTCCACCAATGCTCCTTGCAGAGGAGCTGTGTAGTGAGCAGGCTGGCGTGGCTGTCACCTTCTGATCCCCAAACTGACTGATGGTCACCCAGGGCCCAGAAGGACCGAGGATTTTGTTCATGTGTTGTGAGTGACAATGTAAAAGGTCTGGCCTCATACTTTTGGGATCAGTTTCTAGTAGCTATCATACTTGTGAAATAACCCTGTTGGGAGATCTTATCTCATGCGGTGGGAAAGAAGATAAGAGGTTAATTGACTGCGAGCACAGTTAATAGGCCCTGTGACAATAAAGTGGCCTCCTTTCCCACCCTTGTCTCAGAGGAGGGATGCCAAAACCAGCCTTCTGCTCGCCCTCTCTCCCAACAAAGTCCTCTTTCCCTCCCTGTAGGTAGGAGTTTAAGAAAGCACCTTTTTCCATTCTCACACCCTGGTGCTGCCTTGAGCCATGGATCAGCAGAGGCCATGGCAGCCTCTTCCCTCGCCCAGGAATGCAGCTTTAGCCTTTACCCTTGCAGATGGCTGCCAGAGCAGCTGCTCGAGAGCCTCTAATGCTCACCTCAAATTGAAATTCCCCTCTGCTAGAGCAGGGGAGAGCCGCAGCTCTGCAGGCAGAGGGTGAAGTCATTGTCCTGGTGCAGCTGGGGCTGATTTGCCATAGCACCTTCTGTCAAGAAGGTCTGACATGTCTGTCCTGAAAGACCAGAAAGGAATTGGCACCCTGACTCACCCACCTCCCAACTCCTTTTTGGAAGGGAGGATGGCAGTGAAAGTAAGAAACTGAGCAAAATTTCTCACCCTTTGTGGGTTCTCCTGGCAGGGTAAAGGCAAACAACTCCAAGCCGGAGAGGATGCAAACCTACAGCCCCCCTCATCAGAATTTCTTCTCCTTGGTGAGGAGGAGCTGCACCCTCTGCAAGAATAGCAGGGACCTGGGTGAAGGACCCTTCCCAAAACCCACAGCAGAGTGGTACAACTTGACTGCTGCTCAAACTTCTGCTGGAACTGGGAAGGTGGAAAGGGGAGCTGTGAAGAACAGGATCAATATAAGCATCTGCCAGCTACTGCTGGGGCTTTCCAGCTGGGATTTGAGGTCAGGGACCAGCTGAGCTGGCCCAGGGAATAAGGCAGGTTCTATGCATGTAGCTTGCTGGGCATCAGGGCAGGTGAAGAGGGATGGACAGACACAAAAACAACTGCTTGGGAAGATGGGTTCTATGACCAGGAAGCAGGATTTGAGTCATGTAACTTTCTCACGCTCGCAGTCCTGGAATGTTTTTGGGTTTTTTCCATGCAGAGCTCTCAACTGAACTGCAATTTACCCTTTGGGCAGGGGGCATGCATTGCATGCCTTGCTGGGCCTCCTGCTTCCCCCTCCTTTTGTAATCCCAGGCCTAGATGCCTTGTTATCACCTTCTGTGACATTTTGCCAGGCAGCACTGCTGTAGTGTAACTTTCTCTTCTAGCTTTCCTTTTCTACAAAACACCCACTCTGGGTGTTTTTTCCTCTTTGAATAACACATCCACCTATGCACACATCGGCCTAAGGGCAGCGGGCCCACTGAGAAGGAGGAGAGGGGACTTCCAAGGTGCCCATGTGGCTTCAGACCACAGTTCCTCTTCATCATGCCTTCCGCGGGAAACCCCGCTCCAGGTCGCTTGCTGTTGTCACCCTTTGACAGTGCTGTTGGGAATGATCCCTGGCTCCAAAAGGATGGAAGAGGGGTGCACCTCTTTGCTGTCTCCTGCCATGGGAGGTGCACAGCTGACGCTGACTCCCCATTTTTCCATGTCTTCATTGGGCATGTGGTGAGCCCCATCCTCCCAGAGCCCCCGGAGGACGGCTCTCCCTCCCTTGGCCCGCGCATCGCCGGCGTTAAGCTGCTGGTGCAATCAAAGCACACTCAGAGGGAAGGACAGGCCAAAGGCTAGGGCAGACTAAGGCCGCGTTCAGTTTTGCCCACCTGGCCCTCAACAGCACCGACCACAACACGGTGCCTCATGTGCCTTTGTTTTGGGTGATATTGTTAGACAGTTTCTGCCTCTGGCGCTAGTTTTGAAGATTACAGGAAGAGATAACCCCACAATAGAGGCGCTATTCTCGTAGTCGTTGGGGCTCATTGCTTGCATTTCCCACCTGCTTTCTCTGCCTAGGTAGCAGCAGCCGGCAGGCATTTCAGCTTGCTGCCTGCCCTCCCACACAAACACCCATTTTCCTTTCCAGCCCTTCTGGGTGGCATGGGGCAGGCGAACCAGCGCGGTGCAAAGGGCAGTGGGGGTGTGAGTAGAGATGTGCGTGGCGTGGGCACTGCTGATAACTGGAGGGGAACGGCTCTGAAACCAAACTGTCTGCAGGTGTCCTGAACCAACACAGCCTTCCTGTGCGTACCACTCCCTGCCTGAGCCCCGGTGAAATGGGGACAGGCAGTAAGGCCAGTGCATTAGGACAACTGGTCCTTGAAGTGCCTCAAAATGTCATGCCTGGTGGGGCAGTCGGGGACCACTGCTGTTAGCAGCTGGAGTCATACAAACCCCTCTTCCTCAGTTACAGGTAAGAGGAGCTTTCCTGTGAAGAACCTGAATTAGACAATAGGGTGCTCATTTGCCCTGGTCTCCAGCTTTTCTTCCACAAAACATGCACGTACCTCACCTGCTTCCATGATGGGCTCTTCCAAAAGCCTGCTTCAGTCCCTTCCCCATTTGGCTGCATGCCCCAAAGCCCACCGCGTTTGCTGGCAGGTTCACTGGAGGGCCTGGAATGTCCTGCTAGGCAGAATCTCACTAAGCTCCCTGCCCTGCAAAGGAGCTCTGTGCCAGAGGAAGCAGGCTTACCCTGCTCTGTTCTTACTCCTGACCTGTCAGCTCACACTGATGGTGTGTCCCATCCTTTAGTGACTCTCCCTACCCTGAGCACTATGCAGATGGCAAACCTGAGGGAGCAAGGGCTGTCTGTAGGCTTGGAATACTACTGTGATGCACCTGTTCAAATTCCTGCGGGGGTGGGGATGGTGTCCAGATTTCTCCTCTTGTCTGAGGAAAGAGTACGCTTGAGGTATTGATTTACGCCAGCATCACTGTTTTATTCCATTTTTACTTTTGTAGAATCAAAACAGTTAGAGTTGGAAGGGACCTTAAAGATCATTTAGTTCAAACCTCCCTGCCATGGGCAGGGACCACTAACTAGACCAGGTTGCTCAAGCCCCATCCAACCTTACCTTGAACACCTCCAGGGATGGGGCCATCTAGTTCTCTGGGCAACCAGTTCCAGTGTCTCACCACCCTCAAAGTAAAGAATTTCTTCCTAATATCTCATTGAAATCTACCCTCTTTCAGTCAAAAACATTACATCTTGTCCTGTTTCTACACTCCCTGATAAGGAGTCCCTCCCATCTTTCCTATAGTCCCCCTTTAGGTACTTGTAGGCTGCTATAAGGTCTCTCCAGAGTTTTCTCAAGGCTAAACAACGCCAACTTTCTCAACCTGTCTTCATAGGAGAATTGCTCCAGCCCTCTGATCATCTTTGTGGCCCACCTCTGGACTCACTCCATCCAGCCAATTCCATACCCACCAAGTTGTCCATCTGTCAAATCCATGTCTCTCCAATTTAGAGACAAGGATGTCATGTAGGATTTTGTACAAGTCCAGGTAGATGACATCAATTGCTCTTCCCATATCCACTAATGCTGTAATGCCAATGTAGAAGCACAAAAAATGTGTCAGGCATGATTTATCCTTAGTGAAGCCATGTTGGATGTCACCAATAACCTCCTTATTATCCAGGTGCCTTATATCATAGTTTCCAAGGGGATCTGATCCATGATTTTGGCGAGAACAGATATGAAACTGACTAGCCTGTAGCTCCGTGAGTCTTCCATTTTTTCCCTTTTTAAAAATGAGGGCTATCTTTCCCTTTTTCCAGTCAGCGGGAACTTGACCGGACTGCCACCACTTCTCAATTATGACGGATAGTGGCTTAGCAGCTTCATCTGCTGGTTCCCTCAGGACTCAGAGGTGTATCTCATCAGGGCTCCAGGACCGGTGCACCTTCAAATGCCTTAGATGGTCTTGAAGCCGGTCTTCTCCTAGAGTGGGCAGTTCCTCATTTTCCCAGGCCCTGCCCTTGCCTTCTGTGACTTGGGTGGTGTGGTTAAAGCACTTGCTGGTGAAGACCGAGGCGAAAAAGTCATTGTGTACCTCAGCCCTGCCCATATCCTCATTATCCCTGGCCTTGGGTGATCCTTGGATATTAGGCAGCTTTCTTAGGCCCCTCTTCCCTTCAGGGCTTTACCCTGAAGTACTTTACCAAGGAGATCCCCAAAGAGGCCAAAGTTTGCTCTCTTGAAGTCTAACGGTGCTTGCTGTGCACCCTCCAGTCCCTTCCAAGGATCTTGAACTTCACCATCTCATGGTCACTGCACCCAAGGCTGCACTTGAGCTTCACGTTTCCCACCAGCCCCTCCTTGTTTGTGAGAACAAGGTCCAGCATGGCACCTCTCCTTGGTGGCTCTTCTATCACTTGGAGAAGGAAGTTAGCATTGATACAATCCAGGAGCCTCCTGGGTTGCTTATGCCCTGCTGTGTGGTCCCTCCAGCAAATATTGGTGTGGTTGAAGTTCTCCATGTGGACCAGGATTGTGAAATTGTGAACATGAGGTTGCTGCTATCTGTCTATAGAGGACCTTCTCCACTCGGTCTTCCTGTCTGGGTGGTGCGTAGCAGACCCCCACTGTAACATCACCTGTCCATGTCCTCCCTTTAATCTTGACCCATAAGCTCTTGGTTGGCTCCTCATCCAGCCCTATAAAGAGCTCTATGCACTCCAGCTGGTCCTTGGCATGGAGAGTGACACCCCGTCCTCGTCTCCCCTGCTTGTCCTTCCTGAAGAGTCTGTATCCTCCCATTCTAAAAAACCTCCAAAAGCATTATTTCCTGGACGTTTTACAACTGTGAAACACACCACCTGAGGGAGCTCAGTCTCTGAGAATGGCTGTACAGTCAACAGCCTCTACAACACAAGGGCGATTGCAAGGCCCACGTACTGCAGGCACACTAGTAACTACTAGCCAAAACTTCAATTTTAGTTGTCATTAGAGTGATTTCAGTAGCCAGGGCCAGTGTGAGCGAATGGCCGAATGAGGATGTGGTTCCTATTGCAGGGGAAATGCCTGCATCTCAAACCCAAAATGCAACCAGCAAAACTTCCAACACCTTTTTGCTGAGCTTACAGTTTCTATAGACTCTGTTAGATTCTATTTTTCTTTTAGCTATTTAAAGAAAAAACAAGACAAGTGTAGCCAAAAGTTAGCCACTGCAAAAGAGGAACTGAGTAATGTGAATTTTTTAAAAAAGTGCTGACAGGAAGGAAACACGTCTGCACAGCAAGTGACTTTTAGGACCCTTTAGGCCCTATAATGGAAATTAAATACGGTGGAGTTGCTGGGAATCCCAGGTCTCCAAAGGAAGGTCTGTTTAATAAGGTAAAAGGGATGGAAGTAAATGTTGTCCCCACCCTCTCTTTTTATCAGATATCTCACATTCCCTAGAAATTCAGGCTGCACGTGGGCTGCCTAGTCCCACGCTGCTGAGGACAGCAAAATGTCACTGGTTACTGCTGCTAAAGTACACTCTCTTACCAGACTCTTACCAAACTCATTCTTGTATGTCCCACCCCACTTCCTTGGTACCCCTGTAGTATCACAGGGATGGCTTCCCTGGGGTATGTTCGTGAGAAGAGGCTGGATATGTACGTCTCTGAATATCAATTATTACCTGCAGTAGTCCTCTCTGTTGCTGTTGGGAACACCACATCAGGAAAAAGAGGATCAGCTTTAAGAAAATGGACACATTACAGCTCTGAAGAGCCACAGACGGTGTCAGGGTTAGAGGTGATGCTGACAAGTGAGGAGAGGCATTTCAAGATGACAACTGTAGAAGCAGCTGTGAATCTCCTTTCTCTCAAAGCATCTGTGCTACAGAAGAACATCCGTGACAGAGCACCTGAGGTAAATGCAGGTGTGATGTCTTATCTAGAGATGAAAAACTGCACCATTACCAGTAGGTACCACAGCAGCTGTCTCAACTGACTCAATATATGCACACACGTATTCAGCAGTGAGAACTGTTGGTCTTCTCCCTCTCCTGAAGTTTTGAAGGACACGTGCTTCTGAAGCCCTAATAAGAAATCGTACAGAATAATGGTTTACAGGGCTAGATTGGTCACAGCTCTGCTTCTCCAAGGTATAAAAAGAAGATGCTGCATCCTTTTGAAAGAAAAACAAATGCTGTGAGAAGGTGGGGTGAAAGACATGCTACAGACAATATTTCTCTGTGGGGCAGGTGTACTGCAGGCTCTGACCTTCTGTGTGCTAAGCCCAGGGACAGGCATGGCTACCTGGGCCTGAGACACTTGGCTCATTTCTCACGTGGAACCTGGCTGCTCCGCACCTTCTCCCAGCTCAAAGTATCATGCAGGTGTCTGAAGAGCAAGTGGATAGTCTCATGGGGCAGTCGCATCCTGGAAGCAGAACCTCATCTGCAAATGGTGTGGCTCCCAGCCAGGAACCCAGTCTCTGGATCTCTGCCATAGCGTTCTTGGCAACTTTGGCTACCACCACTCCAGGGTCAGCCTTTAGTCAGGTACAAGCCAGAGTAGGCCAGGATGGATGCCCTACCTAAAACATGCTGCTGAAGAGGTTCCCTGGGGATATTGATGTGCATGAAGGATGGGAATTTTGTGCTATGTCTGTTGTACACTCAGAGCTGGCCCTTTCCAGTGGTCTTGGGCTAAAGTCTCTACCTTGGGTGGTGAACAGCATGGCTGGAGAAGGAAACACAAACCCGGACCTGTGCTCAAGGGGCAGCTAGCCCATTGCTGCTCAGGGAACTGGTGGCTGCCTGGTGTCACTGGAGGAGAAGGGGAATTTGTGGGCTGGCCATGCAATGATGACAACAGTTTAGGGCTGCTTCATTTAAGCGCAGCACACGTTAGCCAGCTTCTGGCACACACCTCTAGGCAGGGAAGGCAGTTTACAGCACAGAACTACCTAGCAGCTCCTGTACAAAGCCCTGTCCTGCAGGATTTGGCCCAAATGCTTTGTTCAGCTGTGCTATGGGCCCTCTCCAGCAGCAAGAAGAGGAGTCAGCAGATGCCCCACCGGCAGCAGTCTGCTCAGTGCTGGTGTGAGCGTGGGGTGCCCAAACACATGTTGGTGCTGTCATCTAGTGGGACAACATGAGCACAGCCCGGCCATGGCTCTCATCTCCCTCCCACACCTTTTACTCCTCCCTGGTGCTCACTTACATCCCGACTAATAGGGAGTATTTGGGGGTCATAAGGCTTTTCTCTAGAATAGGCAGTGGAAAAAGCTGTTATTGTAACATGCTTCATATATAGTTTTTATCAGGCTTGTGTTCCACAGGCAGGGCTTAAAGGGACCTCATCCAATCTCATGAACTCAGCTGGCGCTCATGTACCACCCCAGTAGAGTGTATTTTGTGCCTGTAAAAGAGATTAACCCAATGCACAAATAGAATAATGGCTTATTGGCCATCTAATTTAGAGCTCATTTTGCACCCAAGGAGGTCTGAATGGTCAAGGCTAGAGAATTCCCTTAAATGCTTGGTTTCTGTTATTTGTATTCAAAACACAGCATTAGTTGATACATTCCTGTTTGTGATCTCCACTACAATCAGGTTCAAGTTTTGGTTCCTCTTGCAGCTGCTCAGACATGTTCTGCCACTTACACAACACATGGCAAACTTCCTTGTCGGCTGCCCCAAATTTTTCCAGAGGGTACATTGAGATGACTTGTCTTCTGGAAGACAAAAAACAATGTCAGAGACTCAGGATTTGGGATGTGTTCAAGGCTGAGTGGCAACGGAAGGGCAGAGGTGGGAGTAGGGCCTTGCAGCTCATCTTACATCCTTCCCGTCCTCAAATAGATTTGCCCCATAAGTGCCTCCTCATTCCTCACACAGCAGAGGGAGTGCTGGAAAATCTGATGCTGCTAATTCTGGCAAAGGAACAGGAACGCAAACCGCAGCCCTGGCAGGGGGCAACAGGGAACCGAAAGCAGTCTCCCAGATGAGAAGCATTGGCATGTTTTTGTTTTTAAAGATGCAGGGATTTCTTAGCAATATTTTAAATAGAACCATAGAACAGCCCAGGTTGGAAGGGACCTTGGAGATCATCTGGTCCAAGATTTTGTGGGAAAGGGAACCTAGGTGAGATCATCTAACACCCTGTCCATTGCGTCTTGAAAACCTCCAGCGGTGAGAGCTCTACCATGTCTCTGGGGAGGTTGTGCTAGTGATTGTTTGTTCTCATTCTGAGAAATTTATTTATGTCAGGATGAAACCTCTCCCAATGCAATTTGTACCATGTATCCTTGTGCTTTAGATTGAAATCCTTCATCTTTCGATCTCTGAAACACTTCTGTTCGTGTGTGACTGAGGGTGATCTTGACTGGTGTCCTAAAGGAAATACAGTTATGAAGGTAGCTGTCTCTGTTGGTCCCCATTCATGCTGTCCTTTGCTTATTCCTACCATTCTCCTAGTTTTTTTTCAGAAAGCACATTAATCTGCAGGTTACATCTGCTTAAGCACAGTAAAAGTTTCTGAAGGACTCCTAGCTTAATTTCTCTTACTCTTTTCTGCCATTTAAGGCATCCTTGCCCCCTGGTTAACTATTCCAGCCCATGGTGTCAACTGTGGTGGCTGCAGAAGCTCAGTGGTGCAGGCCGGTGGTAAGTAGAGGAAGGTCCTGCCAGGATTCCCTGGGGGGTCAGGGAATAAAAAAAAAAAAAAAAAGAAAAAAAAAGGCCACAAACACATCAGCTCAGGATTTTGTAGAAGAAGGATTTTGCTGAAAGCTGCCAGAAGGTGACTGTGCAGCCGGGAGGGACCCACAAGCATTATGCTGGAGCCCTGAAAAGGCACCACAAGCCCTTCCTCCCCCTACCCAGCCTCCCCCGGCCCTGCCCGCGACCCACCACACCATTTCGCCCCCTCCCGCCCCCAGGGAGGTGCCCGGGGCCAGGGCTGCCCCGGTGCCCGCGGCCGAGCTGGAGCGGACCCTGCTGTGGCTCATCCGAGGAAAAAAACCCGGCAAAGCCAGAAGAGGGCACCTGCAAACAGCAGTTTTGTCCACAGCTGTCTCCTGCTGGGTGCTTCCCTCTCCTTTCTCTTTTTCTTTTCTCTTTTTTTTTTCCCCCGGCCTTTTTTTCTCCTCCCTCCCCTTTCCTTTCCACAAACCCTGAGAGCCGTTTTCGTCTTCCTGGGAATTTGCTGTGCTTCCCCTGCCTGCATCCAGCCACCTCTCCCCTGTTGGTCCAAATTCTCTCTCCTGCTCCAAGCACATGCACACCCCCCCAGCCCCGGCCCAGCAATCCACTCACCTGCAAAACACACGGGTACATGCAAGTGTGTTGTAACCACTGGGCAATTCATGAGCCAAAAACACATCTCTTTTTTTTTATTTTATTTTTTAAATTTTTTTTTCCTGAAAAGCTCCTGGAAACACGCAGATTTCAGTAAAAACAGCACCTGTGATCAAACTACGGTGGGGCTGGGAGGAAAGAAAAAAATGTGCCATCTCAGGAAGCAAAAATGCCAAGCGGAAAGCAGTGCTGGGCTTGACTGTCTTTTTGAGATGTCACTCCACGGCTGGGCCTCTTTCTGTTAAAGCTGGTTGCATGTGGATCCTTGAAAAGGCTGGTTTTCCAAAGGCTGAAAACACTGAGCCAGAGATCTTGCACATCAAACTTCACATCAAAGGCGTTGGGCCACAGAGCCCAGCTGGGCTGAGGAGCAGCCGCCTGCAACACCAGTACCAGCCAGATTATAAAGCTCCTGGGGTTTTGGAGTGAATTTTAATGCCAACAGTCACAGCACAGCATCCCTGCCATGCTTCCTTTCGGAGTCTTCTCCCTCTCTCACGTCTGCAGAGATGCACTCTTTTCACCCCCAGGCCCCAAACATACTCTGTTTCTTCCTCGCTTCTCATGGGTGCTTGCAGATTCAAGCATGAAATCTCTACTAGCAAATGCTTTTTACAGGCTTTGCTGTGTGGCTTTGCTATATACGCTTATGCCCCAATTGCATCACTTCCCTGCAACTGCCTTCCTCAGGTGAGCGTCCCGCTCTCTTAGTCAACGCATGCACACAATAAACATTTCATGCTCTATAGCTGTGCCCACATAGCCCACATGTAACGCACATGCATCAAGAGGAGTGTGGCCAGCAGGTCACGGGAGGTGATCCTGCCCCTCTACTTTGTGCTTGTGAGACCCCACCTGGAGCACTGTGTCCAGCTTTGGAGTCCTCAACACAGGAAGGACATGGACCTGTTGGAACGGATTCAGTGGAGGGCCAGGAAGATGATCAGAGGGATGGAGGACTGGCTGAGAGAGCTGGGATTGTTCAGCCTGGAGAAGAGAAGGCTCTGGGGAGACCTGATAGCAGCCTTCCAATATCTGAAGGGAACCCACAGGAGAGCTGGAGAGGGACTCTTGTCAGGAATTGTAGTGACAGGACAAGGGGCAATGGTTTTAAATAGGAAGAGAGGAGATTTAGATTAGATATTAGGAAGAAATTCTTGACTGTGAGGGTGGTGAGGCACTGGAACAGGTTGCCCAGGGAAATTGGGGAAGCCCCATCCCTGGAAGTGTTCAAGGCCAGGCTGGATGGGGCTTTGAGCAACCTGGTCTAGTGGGAGGTGTCCCTGCCCATGGCAGGGGGATTGGGACTCAGGGATCTCTAAGGTCTCTTCCAACTCTAAC
Source organism: Scolopax mira (assembly GCA_004320125.1). NCBI lineage: Eukaryota > Metazoa > Chordata > Aves > Charadriiformes > Scolopacidae > Scolopax > Scolopax mira. The sequence continues at coordinate 69,055 of BJBW01002432.1, forward strand.
CATTATATGGTTCTACGATTCTATGTTTGGCCAAGGCCTTTTCCTGGGGCAACATGTGGCTTGTTAAAATGGGCTCTGTGTGTGCTCTCTCATGAATCCCCCCTAGCTCATTTTAAGGGTAACAAATGTAAAATGCAGCACTCTGAGGAAACATATTCCCCTGAGTGGGACACTCCACGTTGTAGGGAGAAGGGACTGGGTTCCTCCTCCAGGCGTTGTGGTGTCTCTGCCATTGCTGTGGCAATACCAAGCCCCCTGACAACTGCTCTTGCAGGCAGCGTGCTATGCCAGGACAGGCCGGGTGCCTGCATCCAGCATGCCTAGGTTGGCCCACATGCCTTGGCCATGGGCAATGTGCTGTTGTCCCGTTAATTTGACAGATAGGTTGCTCATACGCCAGAGCTGAGGGAGCGGCAGAAAGCCAGGGTGCAATAAGTGGTGGTGGTGGTGGTGAGCGATGTGGGTGCCTTGGGTGGCCAGGAGGGGTTTTGGGGCAGCTTGCTGGCACCAGCAAAGGCTTGTGGCTTTTGGGAGGGCATAGCTTGTGGTTGGGGAGTCCCTATTGCTGGAATGGGGGTAAGTGGCCAGGCTGTGCTGTGCTGCAGCATCAGGGAAGGGGAGGTGATGAGGGTCTCCCTTCACTCCCATACTGAGTGCTTAGTACTGCTCTCTGGACATTCCTGGGGAGGTTTCTTGCACCTCGTTGCTGCCTGCTTTCTCCAGTGCTCTCAAGGAACAGCCTTGTGAGGGCTTTTGCAAGGGTTAGAGTGGGGTGCCCCTGCCAGGGCTGACAGCCTTTGCAGAAGGGCAGGGCATGAACCCTGGGGAAAGGGATTTAGCCCCAAACAGTTTTCAGGTGCTTTCCTAGCTGCATTCTGCATTTAAATAACAGCTTCCTGCTGCTCTGTGTGAATCTCTTCAGACTGAGAGGTTGGGGCTGTGAGGAAGTGTGGGGCTGACATGGAGAAGTATTGGCTCTGCAGGATTTGCTTGATGCAAAACCAGCTTCTGGCTTTGCACACCAGGGCACTAGTGGTGCTCTGTCCCAGGGCTACGGCCATGTGCAGCAAATGGAGCTGTGCCCAGTGGTCTCTGCCCCTCTTCCCTGTCAGCGTGGACCCTAAATGCATCCACGTATTGCGGGAAGTTCACCTGAAGTGGGTTAAATGGATGCCAGCTCACCTGGTATGGTGTGATGTGGTGTGGGAGGGTTTGAGGATGCCTCTTTGACTCCACTGGGGAAGGCAGAACCAGGTTCTGTGGTGCTCCTGAGGGTGGTAGCATCTTGAGCCCAAGCAGCATTTTTGCCACGAGGGTGACCAACCTTGTGGTGAGTCACAACAGTTATATTTATGTTTAACAGAGCCATGTTTTGTATAAGTTATTTTATATTTTCAGTGAGGTCTGTCATCTGCTTAGTCAGGGGATGGCAGCTGGTGCTGCCATGGTGGGGAGTATCTCCAGCTCATTTTTCTCCACTGCCCCTTTTGCCTCTTGTGCAGGGTTTCCAGTCAAACCAAAGACAAGAGCCAGATGTATCTGGTGTACAGTAGAGCTATGGCTCCAGCTCCCCAGCCCCAGCATTTCACTGACCTGAAGACCTCTGGGCAAAAAATAAATAAATGCAGTGTTAGTGGAAAATTGGTGCAGCCCCCGGAAGGTCCTTAGGAGACATGTGTGCTCGGATGGAGCCAGCTGTTCTGTGTGGGAAGGCAAGAGGTTAGCCCAAATGACGTGGAGGAGAAAGGCGAGCCAGAGCTGGAGCACATTATTTGTCTTGTGGCCGAGAAGATGAGTGGCTTGGGCTGGATGTGGGTGAATGGTGCTTGGCCACATTTTGAGGAGTGACCTCCAAGGCAAGCTGAAAGAGCCATAGATGTCAGCTCTTGTAAAAAGGATGCTGGAAACCCCATGGGCCCCGGGAGGCTGATAGTGCAGTGTATTTCTATTTGTAACCATTAACTGGGTCCTTGCACAGGCTTACTGTCGCCTGCAGTTTTATCTTCCCAGTGAAAAGTACAAACCTAGTAAGCAGGCAACTGCACGAGCTGTCTGATGCCCAGCTCCTCCCTTTTTGCCTCTGGACTGACTGTGTGATAGATAGGCATCCTGACTCTCCAAGGAGAGAAAAATCTCTTCTGTACAACCCCTTGCATCCTGAGGAGGTGATTCAGGTTGAAAAGGTTGTTTCAAACATAATCTGTGTTCTGGGGTCTGGGCTGGATGTGACTATGGGTACTGTGAAACGTGTGTGTTAAGCAGTGTGATTTGTTGGGCTAATGGGGAGGCCACAGCTTTTTAGCCTCCTGATGAAATCTGGTCAGGTTCTGTATGTGCATGCTGGGAGTAATCTGGACTCACACACTGAAAGCCCTCTCTCGTACCACTGCCACAGCTTGGAGACTTAAAGCAGAGCGTGAGGCAGCATCCTCTTTGTGAAGTGACTTGAAATGGTCCAATTTTCCCTCAGAAGTTTCTGGATGACCAGCCATGTTAATGCAGCTGCAGCTGTGTCTCCACAGGGATGTTGTTTTTTCAAGTTGGAACGGAGAACCATTTCCTCAAAGATGTACTGAGAATAAAAGTCATTATGCTCAAAGGAGAAGTGTTGTTGCTTGAGAAGTGCTTTGGCTCAGACCTCTTCCCTCAAAATTGGTGAATTGTAGGATCAAAGCTTAATTTAGGCTGGAAGAGACCTCCTTGGAGGCCATCTAGTACAAGACCAAATGAACTCCCAGGTGAAGTAGGCAGCTCGTGAAGCTGAGAAGTTGAGAAACTTTGTAATAAATCTTGGCTTATTTGGATTCATTTGGACTTCTGTGCTAATGTAAGAGGGATCAGAGGTTTGGCTTGGCTGTGGACTGCATCCAGATTCTTGTATGCCTATGTCACCTTCTAGAAGGACAGTGGTGCTGGCCTGAGCACGATCCCTCACTTCATCATGGATAACACAGCTGCCTTCGCTGTTCCCTGCTGTACCTGGCTGGGACAGCATGCTCTGTGTCTGTCATCACGGTTGTGCTCTCCTTGCTTCAGCTGGGTGAATAATTGCCTCTTTTCTGAAAGTGACTATATGGCAGTGCAGTGAAGGAAGCACAAGGGGTGCATCACGTGCTGCTTTGACCCCCCCAATGAAAGGATGGTAGGCACATAGTGTGCAGGGCAGGCATGCGTGGACCCAGAAGCAGAGCAGCTGGGGGGACCTTCACAGAGCAGCTTCACACAAGTGGTGGTTTTGTCCTGCTGTGGCTGCTCCCTTCTCCTGATGGTGTCCTATGCACTTCTCCTCCCGCTCTTCTGCAGCTAGAAGAAGAAAGGAATCACAGATTCACATGGGGTTGGAAGGGACCTCTGGAGATCATCTAGTCCAACCCCCTGCCAGAGCAACAAAGGTGCTTAGAATCCTGCCTCTTTAAAAAGCAGGTGTTCCTGCTAACTAGAAGCAGTTGTGCCCTGTCATACCCTTGTTAGGAGGTGTATCTTCTTGTGGAGAAGCTTAACGTGTCCAGCATTTATGCTCTCTGTGTCTCTGAGCACATGCTTTTGGGGGCCCAAACCCTTCCCCAGACCTCCCAGGTTTGTTGAGTTTGCAACTGTGCTTCCTGCTACTGGTTGGTCTGGATGTATGAAGAGAACAAATGCTGGATGTTATTTAGCACTTCAGTCAGGTCATGCTGCAGCCAGGAAGCGCTGTGGTTGGTAATGGAGAACATATGGGATCTCACGCAAACACCCTCACTCGCTCCATCCTTGTTTCCCTGCCTGTAAAATGGAAATAATAATTCAGTACGTCAAAGAAGAGTTGTGGGGCTTGCTTAACAAATTGAGATGTGTGAAATGCTCGCAGATCCTCATCCCGAAGGGTGTTGTGTTTTTAATTGCAGGAGCATTGCTGGGCTGTCTCCTTCCTTTGCACCCGATGGAAAGGAGATAGTGGGTGGCCTGTTTGAGGGACAGGCCATGGTGCACAGGGTGCTCAGCATGCTCAGTGGCCCCTGACCACACGGGGACCTCTGGGGGTCCTGCTATACCAGATGGGGACACAGCAGAGTGACCTGCTGGTGTCCATCTGTGTGATGGCCACCCCATAGCCCTTGTGGCAACAGTACCCAAAGTGAGATCAATCCCACTTGGGAGGTGTTGGATGATTTCTCTGGCCTTGTCCCTGTTGTTGTCCCTGTAGCCATCTGGATCTGTTTCTCAGTGTTTGCATGGGAAACTGCAGCCACCCTTGCACACATGTGCTCTACATCAACTGCTGATTCCAAGAGCAGTGCATTGAAAAAAGTCCTCACAGATAAGAATGTTTCCCCAGATAGTAACATAGAGTAAAAGTCAAGGGACTATTTATTTATTTTTTTCTCTTCCAATTCCTCCTTTTTTTTTGAAGTGAGGCTTTTTATTTTGCCTTCAAGGAAAGCAGTTCTTATCTTAGAGCTGTTTTTAAAAAATAATTTTCCTTTTCCATACTGACCTTTCCGAAGCAGATGAAAGGAACAGCCTTTAGAGAAGAGAATTGGGTAAGATAGAAACCCCTCCTCCTCCTCCAAGGCGCTGTGTCCTCGTTCCCTCCATCCCTTGCTCTTGGTATTGGTTTCTGGGGGAGGAGGACATTGGCTCTGTTCTGTTTCCTGATTGACAAGCTCTGACACACACACATGTTCTCCTGCTGAGCCCAACAAGCTCCAGGCTCAAGACCTTTGAAGAACGAAAGTCTGGGCTCTGGTAACACAGGAGTTCCTCTCCAGTCTTCTGTGTTAGGGGTTGTAAGAAGTCCTCTTGGTGGAGGAGAAGCCGTGTGGCTGAGCTGCACTATGAGCAGTGGTGTTTGCATTTGATTGGGCAACAGTATTTCAAGGTGGCCTGAAAACCTGAAAGTGTGAGGATACTGCACAAAGAAATTGTCCCCGAGACCCTGACTGCTGCTACTGAGCCAGGGAAACCAAATGGCTGGGAGAATTCCTGGGGACAACAGTGCCAAAGAGGGTCCCTGGAAGCCCCTCCAAGAGGCGGGGATGGGACTGGCACTGTTGCCAAGCCAGGGACTCATCCTGGCAATCCTGTGTGGTACCTGGTGAAAATCTGTCACAGCTGAGATGCACTGAGCAAACCAACTCACCAGTAAATGGAGTGGCGCTTTTCCAGAGAAATTTTTGGTCAGCAGAAACTGTGCGGCTGCATCTGATATGGACTCTCTAAATGGCCATTAGCCTGTTGCAGATGAGAGCAATATAATTGAATTTAAAGAAAAGGTTTAGGAGAGAACAAACTTTTTCTTTTGCATAGTTTCCCAGAAACTCTTTTTTTTTTTCCTTTTTTTTTTTTTTTTTCTCCAGTAGATAGCTGAAAATGTCAATAGGTTGCAGTTAATACATGGAGACAAAAATAAGAACCAAGGGAGGGCAAATGAGAAGGAAAACTAGGGATGTCCATCTTCACTAGAGCTGGGCGTATATAGCAATAAACGTTCACAAAATGTGCTTGTGAATAAAACATGCAGACTGTCTTCCTTAGCTATTGTGACCCATTTTATTCCCAAACACTCTGCTCAAAAAAAGAAAAAGAAATTTTTTTTCTACCCACAAAGATGTTCACAAAAGCAAGCTATCTTTTAGAGTAATGTGAATAAATATAATTGAATGCTCAGGCTGGTGTTATTCTCAAAGCCATTTTGGAGAGCCCTATCAGTTGCATAATAGGCTCGTGGAACAATTCAGCGTGATTGCAAATAACTGGCGACAAGGAAAGGATGTTTCTCCTGCGTATGAAGCATGGCACCTAGCTAGAAGCCATATAGGATGACTTACATGACCAATGGCATAATGTAAAGGGTGAGCGAGGAGTAGGATGTTTTCAGCAAAAGGGTCCCGACTAAGCCATATGTTAAAATGCCTTCACGCGAACTGCTTGTCACAGCCATCTGGAAAGCAATCCTGCCTGGAAGTAGACAGGCTGCTGGCTGATAATTTGGGGACAGATAATGGGGCTGCGTTTGTCGGAGGATTTATCTGCAGTGAGCAATTTGATCAGCTTTAATCGTATGTGACAGCAACGTGAAGTGTAAAGTTGGGGTCAGTCAGTTTGAATTAATCCCTCTGTCAACGTCACTGAACCAGAGATTGGGGCGAGTTGGTGTTATTTTCTTGCTTAGCCTGTGGCCAAGAGAATGGCCCTCCCTGCCCCCAGGTGTCCCCACCTTCCCCACACTCTCCGGGAGCCCTCTCTGCCCACGGGATCGAAGGCGGAGATGGAAACGAGCTATGGTTCACACGGAGTCCATTCACCTCTGGTTGTTGCAAAGTCCTCTCCAGTTGGTTGTTGTTTTTTCTTTTTTTTTTTTCCCCCGTGTGTAGGAGCGAGTTGTATTTCCTATACCCAAAAATGCCTGGGCTTTCCCAGCATCTCCCGGATGGCTATTACACATTAAACTATAATTGCACCGTCAGGGAGTTTTCCTTTCTGATGCTCTGCCAACACCTTCCCTTTAAAAAAAAAATTATATCTATGGAGGTTAGCAGCTTGGGCAGGAAATAATCCAGACAAATGCAGGCTGCCCCATCTTCGGGCCAATTAATCTGAAACAGATATCCAGTAGAGAGGGTGATAGTGGAACTGCTGAATGAGATCTGTGGGGAGCAGACAGCAATTTAGCCGGGCAAGTGAACTTCCAACTCGGATGCTGGCAGAGGAGGGCTCTGCTGCAGCAAGGCAGGGACACTGTGTCTGCGGGAAGCACCTACAACACTGTGGGCTTCAGGTGTCCCAGGGACAGCTCCGTATTGCCAAATGGCTAGTTGTTTCCAGGGGAAAAGGCCAGCTAGAGCAGCTTTCTGGTGGAAACGACCTGTTGGTGAAGCACGGGAGAGAAGCCTGCGTTGCTCAGACCCCTGGCCAGGAAGGGGTCTGTGCAGCACAGCTCAGCACAGCACAACGCGGGCTAAAGGGGCGCAGGGGCAGGGCCCAGGTAATGCAGAAAGCACCCCTAAAAAATTGAGAACAGCACTTTTTGGGCAGAAATACTCGTAGAGAGCTTGGCAGCTGCCTAGATGGGGCAGCGTGGACTGCAGCGGAGCAACAGCACTTTTTGGGCAGAAGTACTCGTAGAGAGCTTGGCAGCTGCCTAGATGGGGCAGCGTGGACTGCAGCGGAGCCCACAGGGAGGGAAGTCGTGAGCACCTTGTTCTTCCACACTGGAAACAGTCACAGATGATAGGACAAGGGGTAATGGCTTCAAGTTGCACCAGGGGAGGTTCAGGTTAGATATTAGGAAATATTTCTTTACTGAAAGGGTTGTCAGGCATTGGAATGGGCTGCCCAAGGAGGTGGTTGAGGCACCATCCCTGGAGG